>CM076582.1:1155164116-1155764116 GCA_034641835.2 Pinus albicaulis | reverse complement strand
AATCCTGGTGTTCATGTGTGATGTTGTGTATGATGGTTTACTCTGTTCTTACTGTTCATGTTTACTGTTTATTAAACATCTGATGAATGAATGATGGAATGATTTAAGTGAAGAACTAATGACATAATTAGATATCTGTGTATACGTGAGTTTCATAAAGGGTATCCGCGTATATACGTGAGTCTGTTTCAAGAAAGTAGCGTATGGGTTTTAGAAGCAAGAAAAAGTAAAAGTTTTTAAAAATACTGATTCACCCCCCCTCTCAGTATTTTTCCCAACAATTGGTATCCGAGCAGGTCCTTCTACAGAAGCTTGATCGCTTGAAGGAGATCCGTCGCAATGGGAAGTCAAGAAGGAGTAATGTATATAAAGCCACCTCTATTCAATGGAAGCAATCTGATATTCTGGAAGGTACGAACAAAAGCATATCTAGAAAGTCTTGGTGCAGATGTGTGGGCAATCGTGGAAGAAGGTTATCAATACCCGGCAAGTATTCCTACTGATGCTGCTGAAAGAAAGAAGTATGAAATCAATGCCAAAGCAGTGAATGTCTTATTAGGAAGCATGTCTGAATCAGAATTTGCTAAAGTGATGCAGCTACATTCAGCAAAAGAAATATGGGACAAAATCATTCCGAGCTATGAAGGAGATACAAAGGTAAAAAGTGCAAAACTCCAAACTCTTAGAATTGAATATGAAAATTTGAAGATGCATAGTGATGAAAGTGTTGCCAGTTTCTTTCTTTGTCTAGATGATATTGTAAATCGGATGAGAAATTTGGGTGAAACCATAACCGATACTACTCTGGTGGAAAAAGTCTTAAGATCCTTGACTTCAAAATTTGACTCTAAAGTTTCAACTATTGAAGAAAGGAAAGATCTGCAAACTCTTACTATTGTTCAATTACATGGTATTCTGACTGCTTTTGAAATGAGGCAAGGAGGCCCTTCTCAAATCAAAGAAGCTGCTTTTAAGGCATATGCAAAAGGAAAAGAAAAGGAAGTTGTCAAAGAATCCAGCTATATATCTGAAGAAGAAGAAGAAGCAAATTTTGTGAGAAGACTTCAACTAGGTACCGAAAAGTTCAAAGGTAAGCTTCCTTTCAAATGTTTCAATTGTGGAAGAGTTGGTCATTATGCTACAAAGTGTCCTTATAAAGAAAATTCGGCTAAAGGAAAAGAAGTAGCAAGAAGGAATAAGAATCGATCTAGCACAAGAAAAAGTTATTATACTAATGAAGACAGTGATGGATCATCTAATAGTGAGGAAGAATGTGAAGAAGACTTTAGACTTCTCATGGCCTTTGAACAAAGAGAAGAAAAGGATACTTTTGTGGATGCTCTAGAGGACAATGATTTTCTTGAAGAAAACAATCAACTCAAAGTAAGCCTAGAAGAAAAGAACATAATCATAGAGAATCTTGAAAATCAGCTTGAAGCGAAGGAAAAACGCATTGAGGAATTGGAGTCTGAAGTAGTAAGTCTAAGGAAAGATAATGAGAAAGTGAAGACTCTCAATCTTAGATTTACTAAAGGTTCAGAAACCTTAGATGAGATTATCAAGGCACAACGGTCTCCTCTTATAAAAACAGGTCTTGGATATACTGGGGAATCTTCCCAGACTTCAGCACCAAATTATCTGAAAGCAGTCACAACTGGTTCTCTTCATTCAGCCACTCAGCAAGGGAACAAAGGATCTTTACAAGTAAAGCATGATCATCTCAAATCAAGTATCACTAACAAGGAGATCCCTCAAAAAGGAAACAACCAACAGGTAAATTCAAATAGAAGATTTCATGATCGCAGAAATTTCTACTTCAATAGACAATGTTTCTCATGTCACAATTTTGGTCATAAAGTTGTTCAATGTGTTGCTTATAAAACCATCATGACAAGAGAAGCAAGAAAGAAAAGGATGAATATTGAACCAAAGAAGAACACCTATAACAACTTTTCTCCTCTTCAAAACAAAGTTGAATGTACTTATTGCAATAACTTTGGTCATGAAGAATCTGAATGTAGGAGCAAGGTCCAGCCAAAAGAACATGTTCCCTCAAGCTCTAAAGTTTGGAAAAAGAAAGAAATACAGGTTGAAAATTGTGGGATAGCATTATTTGCAGAAGGCGAAGAGAATCAATGGTACATTGATAGTGGGTGCTCAAGACACATGACAGGTGACAAAAGAAAACTCCTTACATATAATGCTCTAGAAAAGGAAAAGAAAGTTACATTTGGAAATGATACTCCTGCTGTAATTAAAGGAAAAGGGTCAGTATTTCTAAAAGAAAAGGTGAAGGCTAATGATGTCATGTATGTGGATGGATTAAGGCATAACTTGTTAAATGTAAGTTAAATGTGTGATCAAGGAACATAAGTGGTCTTTAGTTCAAAAGAATGTGTGGTTCATGATCTTGATACAGGTAAAATCATTATAAAAGGAAAAAGAAATCCTAGCAACCTGTATGTACTAAACGACATAGATCAATGTTACTTGAGCAAGTCTTCAGAAAATTGGCTATGGCACAGAAGGCTGGGGCATCTGAGCTTCTCTCAAATCAACAAAGCAAGCAGACTTCAAGCTGTTCGTGGTCTTCCCAATATTAATCTACCAGAAAGTATCATATGCAAATCTTGTCAATTCGGTAAGCAGACCAAAGTACGATTTAATGCCAAAGAAGGATCATCAAGTAAGCCTCTTGAACTCATTCATACTGACATATGTGGACCTATGAGGAAAAATTCACCACGTGGGGAAGAATACTATATCTTATTTATTGATGATTACTCTAGAATGTGTTGGATCGGGCTCATTAAACACAAAGATGAAGCATTTGAAAAATTTCAGATCTTCAAAGCATTAGTTGAAAATGAATTAGATTTAAAAATCAAGTGTCTTAGATCTGATCGAGGAGGAGAATATACATCAAATGAATTCTTTGAATTTTGTGAACAACATGGCATAAAAAGACAATTCTCTGTAGCAGGTACTCCACAACAAAATGGCGTAGAAGAAAGAATGAATAGAACAATTCAACAAATGGCTAGAGCTATGCTCGATGATTCTGGAACTCCTGACATGTTTTGGGGAGAAGCAGCACATACAGCAGCTAACATTCTCAACAAGGCTCATGTTCGGGTAAATAGTGACAAAACTCCATATGAACTCTGGTATGGTAATTCTCCATCCGTGAAGCATTTTAGAGTTTTTGGAAGTAAATGATTTATCAAAAATAATGATGAAAAGCTTGGAAAGTTTGAACCTAGATCAGATGAAGGGATATTTCTTGGTTACTCATCTTCAAGAAAAGCATACAAATGTTACAATAAAAGGCTTCGAAAGATTGTTGAATGTATTGATGTTGTTATTGATGAGTCTCCTGTAGCTCCTAAAGAAGAAAAACAAACAACAAAAGAAGATGATGGTGACCTATGTCCTTCTACATCAAATAGAAATGATATAGACAGTGGATCCAATGAAGAACCTGAAGATGATCTATCTAAAAAAGCTCCATTCTAGATATGTTCAAAAGAATCATCCTGAATCTCAAATTTTGGGAGACAAGGAATCAGGTGTACGAACAAGGAGAACTCTTGTGGGATCTTCTAGTCATCTGGCACTTCTATCCACAATTGAACCACACAATGTCAATCAAGCCAGCAAAGATGAATGTTGGAAGAGAGCCATGAATGAAGAGCTTGATCAAATTGAAAAGAATGACACTTGGGAATTGGTACCAAGACCACATGATAAAAATGTCATTGGAACTAAATGGATTTTCAAGAACAAGTTAAATGAGAATGGGGATGTTGTAAGAAACAAAGCTAGACTGGTTTGCAAAGGGTATACTCAACAAGAAGGTATATAATTTGAAGAAACTTTTGCTCCTGTAGCTAGACTTGAAGCCATAAGAATGTTTCTTGCTTTTTCAAGTTATCAACAAATCAAAGTTTATCAAATGGATGTTAAATATGCTTTTCTTAATGGTGATCTAGAAGAAGAAGTATATATAGAACAACCGGAAGGATTCATTTTGGGAAATGATGAAAATCTTGTTTGTAGACTTAAAAAGGATCTATATGGTCTCAAACAAGCTCCAAGGGCATGGTATTATCGTCTTGACAAATATCTTCATCAACAAGTATTTTCAAAGGGGTCTGCTGATAGCAACTTATACACAAAAACTGAAAATGATAAACTATTGATTGTGGTTGTATATGTTGATGATATCATTTTTGGAAGTAATGAAGAATATATGAGTCAGAAATTTGCTTCTGTTATGCGGCAAGAATTTGAAATGTCTTTACTTGGGGAACTAACATTCTTTCTTGGCTTGCAAGTGCAACAAGCAACAAATGGCATATTCTTATCACAAGAAAAATATCTTAAGCAAATTCTGAAGAAGTATGGCATGGAAGAGTGCAAACCTGTAAGTACACCAATGATAACCGGATGTAATCTGAGTTCTCATGATGATTCTCCCACGGTGAATCAACCAGAATACAGATCTATGATAGGAAGTCTACTTTATCTCACTGGGACTAGACCAAACATTATGCATGCAGTTGGAATTGTTGGACGATTCCAAGCTAATCCAAAAGAGTCTCACCTTCAGGCTGTCAAAAGAATTTTCAAATATCTTCAAGGAACTCAAGACCTTGGTCTATGGTATCCAAAGAATGCTGATCTTACTCTTCATGCTTACACTGATGCAGATTGGGCTGGAAGTGTTGATGATAGGAAAAGCACTAGTGGTGGTGCATTCTATATGGGACCCCGGTTAGTATCTTGGTTCAACAAGAAGCAAAATTCTATTGCCTTATCTACAGCAGAAGCAGAATATGTGGCTGCCGCATCTTGTTGCACTCAACTCCTTTGGATGATGCAAACCTTACAAGATTTTCAAATCAAATGTACACCTCCTATCTCCATTATGTGTGATAATACAAGTGCCATCGGTATCTCAAAGAATCCTGTTATGCATTCGAAGACTAAGCACATTCCCATCAAGTATCACTTCTTACGTGAACAAGTGTAACGAGCAAGGAGTAAGTTGGGTATGTTGGGTATGATGCGAGAGTGTTTGTCCTTGATGGCAACCCGCGAATGAAGATGAAGATATGAGATTGTTGACATGTGTTGTCCTTGATGGCAAACCACCTGATGAAGTTATTCTTGACCTGATGGACTTGGTAAATGATGTAAATCTGATATAAAGTGATGTTTGTCAGCAATATGATGCTGAGTGTTGTCCTTGAAGGGCAAGATGATGGCAACTTACTTGATGAAGTTGTGCTTGATAGAACATGTTCTTGATGAAGTAAATCTGATGTATCTACAGTATGTACAGAAGGCAATGAAGAAAGGAATTCAGCATGTGCTAAATCTTGATGAAAAGAGTATGTCTCTATGCATACGCGGATTTGTCTAGGGGAAGTCGCGTATGCACGCGGTAAAGAACGTGCCAAGTCGCGTATGGGCAAAAAGCGCTCTTAAAGTGCAAAACCAGGGGTAACCACCATGGTATTGACCCATTGTATTGGATAATGATTCGTCTAAATGACCCCGTCCAGGAATACCATCGGAAGTAATGTGGTTTTGGCTCATGGTATTGAAAAAGGGTAAACCTATATAAGGAGAATAATTTCATTGTGCAAATCATGAGTGTGGGTGCAAGATGTCTGAGCTTGAATGAATACTTCACTCTGACGTATATCTGAATGGAAAGGGTTACAATTGAATGATAGATCTGAATGCATGATGCACCAATGATGAAGAAGGGGATCTAGATCTGTATTGTACTTGTATTTTCTAGATCTGTTTATGGAATGATTAGATCTGTGATGAGACGAACATCTAGGCGAACATCTGTCTGAGGTGAAGGGTAAAATCTGAAGTGATGTATCTGTTGTGAAGAATTGCAATGACATTTAAGGTTGAAGAACCATACGCTGGTTCACCGAATAAGAAGCGCGTATATACGCGGCTTCGCTGAAGAGAAAGCGTGTATGTGCAATTAAAATTGGCTCTATAATTTGTACTGAAGGATACGCTGGTTTATGTGGACGGAAGCGCGTATATACGCAACATCAGTGAAAGGAAAGCGCGTATGCAAACTAGGGTTTTCTGAAGTCTGTGGTAAGAAATGTCTGATCTAATCTGCTGTGTTGCTGCTATCTGTATTCTACTGTTCTGAGTTGTCTGTATCAGTTTGGTTGTATGGTTGAGCTTGAAAGTATGGAAGTATGATGAAACATGGCCTGCAAGTGGTGTCCTAAAGGAAGCTTTGGATCCAGTGTGAAAATTGATGAAACGTGGTCCATAGAGGTGCTGAGGGTTGTAGCCTTCAGTCAGGGGGTTGTAGCTCCCTTCCAGGTGAGGCTAGTAAACGAGATCGGGGGGTCGTAGCTCCCTTCCAGGAGAGGCTGGTAAACGAGTCAGGGGGTTGGAGCTCCCTTCCAGGAGAGGCTGGTAAACGAGCGCAGGTGGGTGCCTGCATGCTGGTAGGAGTCTGCACCAGCACATATGTTGTAAGATGTTTCCTCAATAATAAAATATTGAAGGCTGAGCAACGGCAGCGGTGGTTTTCTCCCGACTTGGGTTTCCACCTAAAAATCCTGGTGTTCATGTGTGATGTTGTGTGTGATGGTTTACTCTGTTCTTACTGTTCATGTTTACTGTTTATTAAACATCTGATGAATGAATGATGGAATGATTTAAGTGAAGAACTAATGACATAATTAGATATCTGTGTATACGCGAGTTTCATAAAGGGTATCCGCGTATATACGCGAGTCTGTTTCAGGAAAGTAGTCTATGGGTTTTAGAAGCAAGAAAAAGTAAAAGTTTTTAAAAATACTGATTCACCCCCCCTCTCAGTATTTTTCCCAACACATTGATTCTAAACGCGATTTCCCAGCTCATTTGGGACATTGTCAGTAAAATAATTCATTCTCATGTCAAGTCTTGCAAGGTTTAACAAATTGGAAAGCTGAAGAGGAATGCTTCCTATAAGCTTACTTGATGAGATATTTAAACTTATCAAAAAAAGGATGCTTCTCTATACATTCCAAGTTCCCTGCTTCTAGTGGAATCAATCCACTGAATTTTTTGTGTTCTAATTCAAGAGTAGTCAAACTAACAAGTCAAAAAAGCTCCTTGGGTAGGCTACCAGTAATTTTGTTGTCTCCCAGATTCAAGTGTGTTAGATATTTGCAGGTCATCACATCGTAAGGAATATTCCATGTTAGCTGATTGGAACGAAGGTTTAATATTTATAATTTTCCAAGAATGCAAACCTGACTTGGGATACTTCCACTGAGAAGATTCTCTAAGAGGTCAAGCACTTTTATTTAACTTGACACTGCTATATATGTAGGAATTTCTCTAGTAAAAAAATTACCAGAAGTGTGTAGAGATTCTAAATTGATCAAACATCGGAAGTCAGTTGGAATAATTCCACTAAGTTGATTGAAGGATTTATCCAAGTTACGTAAGTTTCTTAACTATCCTAGTTATCAAGGAATATTCCACTTCAGTTGATTCTTAAATAAAATAAGCACCCACAAACGTTTTATGCCACCAAGCTGTGGAGGAATGGACCCTGTCAAAAAATTTGAGGAGAGTTCAATGTCAATTGCGAAGGTGTAGCTCCCTAGCTGCCATGGGATTGTTCCATTCAAATTATTCTTATACAAATGTAGATACATTTTATATTTCATGTTTCCAAGCTCCTCTGGAATCTCTCCAACTAAATTGATTTCATACAAAGAAATCCCTTCTAACTTGTCAAAATTTCCAAGTTATTTAGGAATTAAACCTGAAAATTTGTTCAACCACAATCGCAAAGCCTATAGTTTCCGAAGCCTTCTCAACTCCTTTGGTATTTCACCATATAATTTGTTCTTAGCCAATCCAATAATTTTCAAGCTATCACACTCACTCATTTATAGGGAATTGTAGTTGACAATATATTATTCCTTGTGTAGAGGGCTTGAAATTTCTTGATATGCCTCAATAATGAGGGAAATTCACCAACAAGATAATTGTTATAAACAATTTTCTCCTCGACGGATGAGAGATCGCCAAAATCTTGTGGCAAATTTCCAACAATGAGATTATTATAAAATTAAATTTTCTCAAGGACGAAAACTTGCATAAATGAAAAGGGATTTGACCTTGCATACTATTGCTACTCACATTAATAATCTCCAGCTACAATTGGTACTCAAGCTCGGGCGATATTTTACCCAATAGGATGTTGCTTGAAACATTAAGAACTCTCAGAGAAATCAAATTAGAATTGCGGGGGACAAACTTCCTATCAAATTCATGCCACTGAGATCAAGTGGCCATACTCTAGGATCACCAGTATTGTTTATAAACTCTACACCCTCCCAATTAACAATATTTTCATCGATGGAAATCCAACTTTTCAGTTTACCGAACTCTTCATGATTATTTCTCTTAAACTCAAGAAGACATTTCTCATATTCATTAAGCACATCAAGATGAAACACCAAAAGGGTAAACACAAGCTCCCTCAATGAAAAACTCTATGATTTTTCAGGTACCCTCATTTTATGTGACCAATGGTTTTATTGAAGGCAACCTCTATGTGTGTCATACTATTTAGGAAGAGTTATACATACTTTCAAAATGGCCATAATTTTATGCAGTGAAAATATAGGTGGGTAAATCCCGTGAAAATACTACAACCACCATAAAATGAAAATAAATCATAAAGTGGGCATACACTTGAATTAGGCCATTTAGCTTTGTTATGCAAACTTTGGCTAGGGTGGTTTTTACCATTGTATCTCTAGCTATATATTTTGTATTGTTGCGTTGATGGCTTTGCTATGTATATATTTATGTATGTTTGAGGCATTAGTTGCTTATTGTTGAATTTTTACATGAGATCAAAGCTACCATGAGCTTAATATCTTTCTCAATGGACATTCATGGTTTGCATTTTCAAGTCATTCATGTGCCTGTGGAAATCACCATCAAGAGGTTCATTGTTTTATATTTTGTGATATCATGAGAGAGATAATAGGTGAATGGAGAATACTTGTTTGTGCCATTTTGTGCCCATAATTTTTTTCAATCATAGACATGGTGAGCAAAGTGCAGCACAAAAATAAATAAATGATTTTGGGGATTTTTTGGGCTAGTGTCTATGTATTCTGATTTGATAATGGCAAGAAAAATTTGTGTATGGTTATTTCAAAGTAGTGTAGAATGCATATAAACAATTGTTGATATGGATTTTTTTATTTTTTATTTTAAGGCTACATCATGGTACATAGTGCATGGTTTCTGTTTCTAGTTGCAAGAACAACACAAAGTGGAGATCATGGTTTTTATAGAAAAATAGCTTTTGAAGAAGCATGTTGGGAGCTAAGTCACAAGGTTTACCGAACTTAAAAATTAAGGTTTAGAATTCGATGAACCAAAAAAAAGAGAGTCTTGTTTAAGTTTGTTGAACCTAAAAGTTGAATCTAATAATGAACCTGAACGAATTTGAACCTCAAGCTAGATTCAAACTCCAAGGAAAACTTGAACGAATTTTTCTTTTTAGGTACGACAATAAGTTTAATACAGGGTTTGTTTTTAATTTAAAAAATCAAGTGTGCATAATGTTTTGACACCATATTAGTAGTTTACATCATATTTTTCCTTTGCGTCATTCAATATTCCTATTTAGATGCTTGTGTATCACTTACTATTCATTAATCTGCAAGTCTGTAATCTATCTATAACATAACCTCTTACTCTGTTATTAATATTTTTTTTCAACTCAAGAATTTGTGAGTGGGGCAGTTCTCAGGCGTACACGGCCCTACCTAGAATTGAATCATGAGACTTGTGGGGATCAAAACTCCCACTTAACCATTGGACCACATCCTTGGGGAATTATATGCAAGGTTTGTGCAACAATATTGGAATTATTCCCTGCAAGGTTTTTGCAAGAGTACTAACATTCTGCCATCACAAGGTTTGTGCAACAACATTGAAATTCTGCCCTTGCAATGTTTGAGCAACAACACTAGCATTCTTGAACATTACCTAAATGTATGACATGGTTGTATGGTCAACTATTTTATATGAGTTGTTTCATGTATCTATCAATGTAACCTATGTCATTTTCTCTGTGTGATCACACCATCCTTAGACTCTAGCTAAACCGATCTATTGTGGTGATTGTAGTTGCTACATACTAGGGTTGGTTGAAGGGTACTAATAATTGACCATATATAATTATCTCTTTCCATAATAGACATAGGTCTTGGTACTTTCATGTATTATCATTCTAGTATTTTGTCATTCACCAAAAATAACTATGGAGAATTGACTTGTCCCAAAAGAGAAAAACAATTGTTGTTGCTAGGTTGTTATGATAAAGTCTGGTGGAACCTGCTAGAATGGAAAACCTATTGTTTGTTAAATATTAACTATGGAAGCTTGAACCATTATCCAATGCAATAAAAACCAATTGCTTAACTTCCAGCTATAATTTCAACCTACTGGGTCTAAACAGTGCTACAAATCCAACTTCTTACACTTACAACCATAAATATGACCATTTTTTTAGTTAAATAATTTAAATCTAAATTATACCAATACTATCACAAGGTCACTATCATGCAAGTTAATTCACCCTATCTGTCTTATTATCAAGGAATCAATGTAATGGACCTTATTTGCAATTACCTTTAGTGTGTCAACAATAGTCAGTTCAAGTTTTAGGGAAGGTAACAAATCTCTTAAAACCTACACTCAGGTAAGGAAATGGTAGGGATGAAAAAATATGTACATTGTTTGCAGCATATCTTAATCAATGTCTTTTAACCTATGCTCTGATGCATCGATTAATCCAACAAGAATGGAACATGAATACATGTATAGACTTTACTAAATACTAGTGGCAACATAGTCCTCTTTTCAGAGTCATTAAAGAGAGCATAGATTATTTACTAGGAGCTAGACTTGTAAGTATTTGTGCTCTATCATGGTAGTTGCAACCATATTATGTTGTCCTCCCTTGAAGTGAAGGGTTATTTCTTGAAATTCACATATCAATATAGTGTTTGGTAGTTCTACAGGAGTGGTTGGAGCCTAGTGATTTTCATGTACAAAGGTGGGGCAAGATGTCTTCCACTACCATTCTTTTATCCTATATTGTGTTTCTATTAAAATTTTTCACTTCTTTTTCTTGGAAGAACGAGCTTGCAAAGGAACAATGCAATACATCTGATTTTCCTCATAAAATAGTGAGGTTTCTAGTGATTAGGTCCTTAAAAAATAAGGTGGTTGGCTAGTTAATTAACACATTATAAGGTGTATTATAGAAATAAATGTTTCTGTATTGAATAATATTTAATAAAACATACCTCTCTATATCTCAAGTTGTTCAAAGTGGTACTAAAAACACTCTACGAAGCTTTGTTAGGAGTCTCTTTATGTTAAATAATGTTGTTAGTTTTCTTAAGGTTGAGGATCTTAATTAGTATTATTGATCCACATAAGCTATTAGTTAGTTATGGAAGTGGTTAAATAAATTATTACATTAGATGTATCTATACTTGTTGCTTCTCATTTTCTTTTACAATAAATTGTGTAGCTTGTATTGACATCTTGCAAACCAATATTAGCAGGACTTGTGACTTGGAAAGGGCCAAGATGTCTAGAGACAGTCTCATATGTTGGTCCCGCTCCAGAGGGACTCCAACTCTTAGAGCCTCATTGTAGTGGGACAATAGAAATCATTCAGCATGTACAATATCCACCCCTCTCTGGTTTTGAACTTGTGATCTCCAAGTAAGAGACATGTTCTGCACGTATGAAACTTCAATGACCATAATTATCATATGGGGAATTCATGAGATAATATGGACACAAACTTTGTTTTTTAGCTAATTTTTATAGGGGAAGATATCAAATCAGGGTTTGAATGGAGATGAAGATGCTTCAGTGAAAATCTAAAATCACTTCATATAGAAATAATTGCTTGAAGGAATGTAGGTTGAGACCTTTAGAGGGGAAGTTTTGGTGGTTTGTAGGTATTCTCTCTAAATTTATAAATTTATTAATATATTTTATAAATTTAGAAAGTAGGAGCATGTAGAATATTCTATTGGGAAATGGGCAAGACAATGGGGATGAAAATTGTTTGTCAGTTGTAACATTAAATATATCTTTTACATGCCATCTTGGTTTTTTTCTAAATTTGTATTTTGTCATTTTAGTAATAGAGGGTTATCATTGCACTAGTGCTTGGTAGTTTGGTCAATATGGCTGTGTTCTTCACCAATTTTTATAACATAATACTAACATGTGATATTATTATTTTTTCAGTTATTTCTTGGGACATTCTGTAGCCTCAAACGTAATAACTTCCTGCATGTAAATATTATCTAGAAAACCAAAAGGTTTAGAACCCATTTGATCATGATTTCCATTTAGGGTTTCTAAATGCTGCAGTATACTACTTCCATCGACAAGTATCAGTGAGGGTCTTTAAGCTCATTCCCTCATTGTGTATTTCTTGCAGGGCCTTGAATTGGTTTTGGAGATCGTGTTACTAGGCTTGCTCATAAAATTGTAGAGTTATTGCTTTGCATTTCATATTTAGATGATTTCCCTCGAGTGTTCTAATAAGGGGTAATTCATTAGGTATTCCTAGGATAATGATATGATGGCTTTTGGATTAAGAGATCAAGGTGGATTCCTTGTGACTTTGTAGTGGAGCCCAAGGACTATATCATTTTAGTCATACTACTCCCTTGGTTGGTAGAGCTTTGTTTCCTTCAGGTATGTAATTGTTTTGGCTTGTACTTGTTTGTTGTGAATAGTTAGTAGTGTTGTCCAACATAATTATTTTTCTTTAGGGACTTCTTGAGCTAAAAGAGGGTGAGACTAAACCTTAACACTTTCACCAAATAGTGGGCAATCCTTAATATTTTTTTCTTTTCTTTTCAGGTTTACTTATGTGTTAAACTTATGACAATGGAATCATGTATTTGGAGGCGTAATCTATTTTACATGTTGACCTCAATGCAGATGGTGCCTATATGGTTGGTATTTTAAATGTTCACGATGGTTCTTAGAAAAGGAATTTACCAGTGGATTAGGAAAACTGCTATGAAAAGGGCCAAAATTGCAAATGCAAGCTGAGAAAGTCCATTTTGATGATACACTTCAACTTGAAATTTTTATCAGTTGAGAGGTCCTCAATCCCCTAATAGATTATAACAAACACAATCCTACACTCCACTTACCCAAGCTAATCACCTGGTTACTATGTGTTGGATTCATGGGATTATAGTCACCTTCTACCGAGGTTTATATTATGTTGTTAGAGGGGAACACCCAACTTGAGTTTTATATTCATGAGTGTTAATAAAAATTATATTGGCTTTTGAATCCTTCATTTTTCATATAACTTTGGTACAAACTTGCTGGCTTTATTGGCATCATAATCCTCCTAACAACTTGTAGAGTTTACTGCCATGATTGAAGGTGTGGGGGACATAAAAGGCTTGTTTCCTAAGGGATAAGGAGATACATTCCTAGGATTCTAGTAGGACATGAGTAGTAAACAAAAATGGTATATGATTTAAAGCAAACATGTTGTGCCATAATTTGTTTGATGTTGAAAAATTTGATTGATTTCATTTGTGATAAGCTGGAGTAATGTAAGGATGTCGAGTCATCATGTTCCATTTATCTAGGTGTCACATATTATTATGACAAGGAGAAAGGATTATTCCACCTTTACAAGGACATGCTTAAAGCAGAAGACTACCCTTAGTCTTTATTGCAGGCCACAACTTACTTTCATGAAGCAGTATTGTAGGATACCCATACCCAAAACTTGCTCATGTAGCATGATGGGGTATGGATGTTGGCCATTACTGTAATTTCTACCTTAACCAAAAGGCATTTGATGTTATATTTAAACACAGTTATAGGAATGGAGTTGTAACAGGGTACTGTGCTTCCTTGTTGGTAGTTGTGGCAATAGAACATCCTTTTTTAGGAGAGCTCATGCTACTTTACTGTTTGGTTTGGTGTTTCTTGACACGCAAAAGAGAGTGTGCCATATTTAAACCTTAATATTGGAGAGGACAGTGCAACAGGAGCTAATTAATGAGCTTTAATATCCTTTGAGGTCAGAAGAGTAGGAGAGGAACATGGTTTCTCTTGCTTTTGGAATAGCAGGACAGACATGCAAATGTGTTATTAGCTTTGTGGTAGAGCACACACTTGATCATTTCCAATTTGACTGACCTTAATTAACAATATTTGATGTACATATCCCAGACGATCTATAGATGTCATCCATTCACAATACATCAAGAGATTAAAATGATTTTCACCAAGCAATTTTTAGTGATCAGCACAAGGTATCATTGCTATTTTGTTCATAGTATGTTTTTGCATTTTTTTTTACATCTTTATGTGTGATAATACTGTTTGTTTCATTTTTTTAATTGCTTTTAATATGAACACCTATGTGTTGGTTATAATTCATCATTGATTATGTTGAAAGAATGTGTTTGAAGAGTTGGATATTTTCTAAAATGATTTAGAATGAGAACTTGATAATATCTTTTATTCAGTTTGTGATCAATACTAGGTGTTAGAATTGTATATATATATATATATATATATATATATATATATATTCTTATTTGTAACAAAATCAAATCTTACTTTAAATATCTAATACATATGTGTTTGTAATTGTTAATTGATTATGTTGAAAGATTGTGTTTGAATGAGAACTTGATGATATCTACCATCCAGTTAGTGGAAATTGTGCACTTTTCTTATTAAAAGATAGGAATCATACTGCATTTTTATTTTTATAACATATTAATTTTTTAGAATTTTATACGTGCCTTTAAAAATGTGTCTCAACTCACATTTGATGATTTGACAAGATTTTTCACGTAAGAAAATTTGTGCTAAATTAAAGCTGACATACTATGTTTATTACAAAGGCACCTTTGAAGTAAATTTCTCTAAGGATGTAAATATTCAAGGTATTATAGTGATGCAGGGGCATTAGACACTAGCCAGCAATGTAGGAGGTTTTGTCCACATGTTGTGGCTAGGAGGGTTTGAAATCATCAAAATTGTAACAGCTAGGTGTCAATACCTCAGTTGACTATGTCATTTAGATTAGTTAGAATTGTAGAAGTCGAATAGTTTAGTTAGTCCATCTGTCAGTTTTCAGTTAGTTGAATTATTGTAACTAGACTTTTGATTTTCTAAACGGTCCTCACAGAGGAACCGAGGAGTCATATGTTGATGTATATAAACTGTATTCCCCCGAATGCATGAAGGGGGGAAGAACAGAGGTTTCTACAATAAAATCCGTGCATTGAGCAATAATTTCATGTTGAATAAAGTTCAGGGCTCGTTGATCCTCAATTTGGTTTGAATTGATATTATGAGTAAAATTTTGTCGAATAAGGTCACTGTGAAATCTTTGTATTTCTATACCCATTGCTTCTCTCAATTTTCCGAATAGATGAAGAAATTCCACGCACAGGCGAGGTCTATGTAGAAAAGTCGTCGTTGTCGAACTCTGTTTAATAGTGGTGAAATCCATCTTAATTAAGAGATGAATTCGTTTGTTGTTAATTGAAGTCTGAAACCGAGACTAACCCCTGAGTTAGTAAACTGAGCGGATAAAAGAATAGCGCAAACCCGACTTAAACCTGTGGTCAATCACTGTTCCAAAACCGCGAGCGGATTTACGGGGCCGGATTGCCCATATCGCACCACCTTTCGGCTATGAGCGGTATTTCCTAGTTGGGGAGTGATTCGATAGAGTGTTCGACACGTGGTGAGGTGGACCCACGGAAAACCGTTGTTGTTGCGCACCATCGCACGTTATCGTTCGACCAAGGAAGCCGAGCGATATTGTGGTACACCGTTGATCTGGGAAGGGGAAATCAGACGGTGATCATTTAGTAGAGATGCACGAAGGATAACTAGGTACGGTACGAGCATTTGATTGGACCATTTATGTATATGTGGGCCGGAGCCGAAGGTCTATTGTGACATTAATTGGTTATAAAGTGTTGGACTATTAATATAAAATTTGGAGACATAAATTAACATTCAAAGGTTGTAATAAGGTCTATTTATCAAATTCCACGAATTTGATAAAGAGAATCACAGAAAATAAAAGAGGGCCACGTGGAGCGAGGAACGCGGTTTCAGAAGGGAAATGTTGACAGAGCCACGATTACCGTAGTGAAAACTCTCCTCAGGGCGACTTTCGACTTTGTTGCCGTCATTTGTGGTATCAGAGCCATTGTTTTTAATGTTGTTCTTGCAGAAAGATGACATGGCAATCCGAGTTGGTAGAGGTGCTGGCAGAAAGAGACCTGTTGCCAACGCAGAGGTGTTGGGGATGTTGCAGAGGGTCGAGGCCACAATGGATGCCATGGAGCGAAGACAGCCCAAAGATCCTGAAGACATCAGTGAACCTGAAACAGAAGAAGTTGAAGAAAATGTTGAAATTCCTTCTGACATGAGGCTCCTTAGAACTGTTTTGGGGTCTGCAGTTAAGGCCAGAATTTAAGTGTCGAGTTATGCAGGGGGAATGAATCCAGAGGAACTGGTGGAATGGATAAATGAAATGAACAAGTGCTTCGATTATGAAGAAATAAGCAAAGATAAAAAGGTCAAGTTTGCAGTGACAAAGCTAAAGGGACATGCTACACTTTGGTGGGATGGAGTGCAGGCAGAGAGGAGGAGAGTTGGCAAGCAGCCTATCAAGAGCTTGACCAGAATGATGGCTAAATTAAAAGGGAAATTCTTGCCTAGTGATCACTAGCTGACATTTTATAGGAAAATGCAGAACCTGAGACAGAGGTTGCTGATAGTAAAAGAATACACAGAGGAATTCTACAGAGTGAGCATAAGAGCTAGGCAATTTCAGGACACACCAGAGAAGACTGCCAGATATGTAAATGGTCTCAAGCTGGAGATCCAAGATGAGATTGGTCTTCTTTCTCCTAAGATAGTGGAAGAGGCCTATCAGATGGCCTTGAAAGCAGAGGAGAAACTCTCGAGGAAACAATCTGCCAAGAAGAGAGGTACTTTCCATGGAAAGGGAAGTCAGGGGGGTAGAGGAAGGCCTAATACACCCAGGGATGGAGCTAACAGTAGCTCACCTCAGAATGCATCTACAGAGGATGATGCAAGGGGCAGAAGGGGTTCTTACCGAGGAAAAGGAAGAGGAGGCAGAGACAGAGGCAGAGGTAGAGAGTTGAGGTGCTATAGATGTCAGCAAGTGGGACATAAGCACTATGAGTGTCCAGAGAATGTGGGTGCTCGTCCGAGAAATGTTGTTGTTACCCAGGCTAGAGAAGAGGCAGAAATTGAAGAAGAAATTTTACCAGAGAGGGGAGAGTCCTTGGTGGTAAATAAGGTCCTGTTGAAGCAAGCCAAAGAGGTCACTGAGCCTGCACAAAGGAAGACTTTGTTTAGGAGCATATGCAAGGTCCAAGGGAAGTGCTACCAGCTAGTCATTGATAGTGGCAACATAGACAATCTAGTTTCCACTGAGGTGATAGAGAAGTTGAAGTTGAAGACAAGGGAGCATACAACTCCCTACAGGGTGTCCTGGCTGCATAAAGGGCACCAGCTGGTTGTAAAAGAACAATGTGAGATAGAGCTGCAAATGGGAAAATATAAAGATAAGGTCCTCTATGATGTGATGCCCATGTATGTGTGTCATATACTGCTGGGTAGACCTTGGCAGTTTGACAGAGCAGCAGTGCATGATGGCAAGAAGAACACTTACAAGTTCTTCAAGGATGGGGTACATCATACATTGATACCCATGGAAGAAGGAGAGCCATCCAGCAGAGTGATTGATCCAAAGACCTTGTTGCTGAGCGGGAAGGAATATCTGTAACAAATAGAAGAAGAAGAGGTAAGTTTTTCTTTAGTTTGTAAACCTAAAGTAGTTATTACTTCTACAAATATTTCTGATTTGCCCGTAGAAATCCAAGAGATGCTAGACAATTATTGTGACATTATTGTGGATGATTTACCTGATGAGCTGCCACCTGTGAGAAGGATCAGCCATCAGATAGATTTTATCCCTGGTTCAAATCTACCAAATAAGGTAGCCTACAGAATGACTCCCAAGGAGAATGAGGAAATCAAGAGACAAGTACAGGAATTGGTGGACAAGGGGTTGATCGGAGAAAGTTTGAGTCCATGTGTAGTACCAGAAGTATTAAGCCCAAAGAATGATGGAGGCTGGAGGATGTGTACTGATTCCAGAGAAATAAATAAGATCACAATCAGGTACAGATTCCCTTTGCCCATAGTTGAGGATTTAATGGACTGTTTGAGTGGTGCTAAATATTTCTCAAAGATAGATTTAAAAAGTGGATACCATCAGATTAGAATAAGAGAGGGTGATGAGTGGAAAACTGCCTTTAAAACAAATGAAGGACTATATGAATGGATGGTAATGCCTTTTGGGTTGTCAAATGCACCTAGAAATTTTATGAGACTTATGAATGAAGTATTGAAGGAATTAGTGGTAAATTTGTGATAGTATATTTGGATGATATATTAGTTTTCAACAGAACTAAAGAAGAACATTTGAGGCATCTTAATCATGTCTTGAAAAAGCTGCACCAAGAGAGATTTTTGATAAATTTAAAGAAATGCTCATTCATGAAAGAAGAGTTGGTGTATTTGGTTTTTGTTGTTTCTGTAGAAGGATTGAAGATGGACCCAGAAAAGGTTAAGGCAATTGTGGAGTGGCCTTCACCTAGGAATGTTTTTAAGGTAAGAAGTTTCCATGGACTTGCTAGTTTTTACAGAAAGTTTATAAGAAACTTCAGTAAGATTAATGCACCCATAATTGAGACGATAAAAAAGAGCAAACAACCATTTAAGTGGATTGCTGAAGCAGAGAGAAATTTTAAAGTTTTGAAGAAAAAGATAACGGAGAAGCTTGTTTTGATCCTGCCTGATTTTACTAAACCATTCCAAGTAAAATGTGATGCCAGTGGAGAGGCCATTGGAGCTGTGTTGAGTCAGGATGATAGGCCTGTAGCATATTTTAGTGAAAAGCTGAATGACACCAGAAGAAAGTATTCCTCTTATGAGAAGGAATTCTATGCAATTATTCAGGCACTGAAGAAGTGGAGACATTATTTGATGTCCAGGGAATTTGTGTTGTATTCTGACAATCAGGCTTTGTAGTATATCGTACAATAGCCCAAGTTGAAGCATAAGCATGCCAAATGGGTTGAGTATCTCCAAGGTTTTAATTTTTTTTTGAAACACATAAGTGGCAAAGAAAATAAAGTAGCTGATGCTTTGAGTAGGAGGCACATGCTTGTTCAAGAAACTAATTTTGAAGTTGTAGGGTTTGATTTTCTCAAAGAATTATACAAAATAGATTCAGATTTTAAGGAAGCATTTGAGGCATGTTATAACCCTGTTTTAACAGATAGAAGCCAGTGGCTGGATTATTTCTTGCAGGAGGACTTGTTATTCAGAAGAAATCAACTGTGTGTACCCAAATGTTCCATGAGAGGAAATTTGATCAAGGAGAAGCATAGTGGTGGACTTGCGGGACACTTTGGTACTGATAAAAATTATGAGAAGCTGAGTCACTTTTATTACTGGCCCAAGATGAGGACAGAAGTGGATAAGTTTGTGAAGAATTGCAAAATCTGTCAATATGCTAAAGGAAGGAGCCAGAATGCAAGATTGTACACTCCCTTGCCTATTCCAGACAGGCCTTGGGACATGGTGAGTATGGATTTTGTTCTAGGATTGCCCAAGAATCAGAGAGGGAATGATGCAGTCTTTGTTGTGGTGGACAGATTCTCCAAAATGGCACATTTTATTCCATGCTATAAAACTAGTGATGCCACCCATGTTGCTAACTTGTTTTTCAAAAAAGTTGTTAGATTGCATGGGTTGCCCAAGAGTATTGTTTCAGACAGAGACACCAGATTTGTGGGTCACTTTTGGAGGACATTGTGGAAGAAACTTGGTATCAAACTGAGTTTCAGCTCAGCTTATCATCCCTAGACTGATGGATAAACTGAGGTAGTGAATAGGAGTCTGGGAAATTTGTTGAGAAGTCTTGCAGGAGAGCATCCCAAGCAGTGGGATCATATTTTTCCCTAGGCAGAATATGAATATAATGAATCAACAAACAGAAGCACAGGGCAGAGTCCATTCCATATTGTTTATGGAATGCACCACAGAGGAATATTAGAGTTAAGAAATCTGGGAAAGGAAGAGCTAAGGAGTGCAGATGGTGAGGAATTTGCTTCAGAGATCCAGGCCATATATGAACAAGTGAAACAACAACTACAAGGCAGCAGCATTAGATATAAAAGTAGAGAAGACTTAAGCAAAAAAGAAGTTCATTTTGAAGTAGGAGATTTGGTTTTGGCACACTTGAGAAAGGAGAGATTCCCAAAGAAGTAGTATAACAAGTTGAAGTTCAAAAAGATTGGGCCATATAAGATACTTAGAAATTTTTCTGCAAATGCTTATGAGATTGAATTACCTCTTTATGTTGGAATATCTCCCATTTTTAATGTTGCAGATTTGTACAAATATGAAGATGATGATACAGAAGAAAGACCAGCAGAAAAGGGACAGATTGAGTGGAGAGAGCAGCTACCCCCAATGCAACCATTGCAACCAGAGAAGATATTGGAAAAACGAGTGTTCAAAAGGACCAGAGGACAAGAGTACTTTCAGTACTCAATCAAATGGAAGGATAAGCCAGAGGAAGATGCCACTTGGATGACTGAAGGAATGTTGCAGAAGATAGGCAGATTAGTGGAAGAGCTCATGGACAGGAACCCATGAAGAAAATTTCCCTCGGGAGTCTGATGCAGGGGAATTAGACACTAGCCAGCAATGTAGGAGGTTTTTTCCACTTGTTGTGGCTAGGAGGGTTCGAAATCATCAAAATTGTAACAGCTAGGTGTCAATACCTCAGCTGACTGTGTCATTTAGATTAGTTAGAATTGTAGAAGTCAAATAGTTCAGTTAGTCCATCTGTCAGTTTTCAGTTAGTTGAATTATTGTAACTAGACTTTTGATTTTCTAAACGGTCGTCACAGAGGAACTGAGGAGTCATATGTTGATGTATATAAACGGAGGTTTCTGCAATAAAATCCATGTATTGAGCAATAGTTTCCTGTTGAATAAAGTTCAGGGCTCGTTGATCCTCAATTTGGTTTGAATTGATATTATGAGTAAAATTTTGTCGAATAAGGTCACTGCGAAATCTCTGTATTTCTCTACCCATTTCTTCTCTCAATTGTCCGAATAGATGAATAAATTCCACGCGCAGGCGAGGTCTTGTAGAAAAGTCATCGTTGTCGAACTCTGTTTAATAGTGGTGAAATCCCGCTTAATTAAGAGATGAATTTGTTTGTTGTTAATTGAATTCAGGAACCGGGACTAACCCTTGAGTTAGTTAACTGAGCGGATAAAAGAATAGTGCAAACCCAACTTAAACCCATGGTCAATCACTGTTCCAAAACCGCAAGTGGATTTACGGGGCTAGATTGCCCATATCGCACTGCCTTTCGGCTATGAGCGGTATTTCCTGGTTGGGGAGCGATTCCATAGAGTGTTCGACACGTGGCGAGGTGGACCCATGGAAAACCACTGTTGCTGCGTGCCATCACATGATATCGTTCGACCAAGGAAGCCGAGCGATATCGTGGTATGCCGTTGATCTGGGAAGGAGAAATCAGACGGTGATTGTTTAGTAGAGATGCGCGAAGGATAACCAGGTATGGTACGAGCATTTGATTGGACCATTGATGTATATATGGGCCAGAGCCAAAGGTCTACTGTGACGTTAATTGGTTATAAATTTTTGGACTATTAATATAAAATTTGGAGACATAAATTAACATTCAAAGGTTGTAATAAGGTCTGTTTATCAAATTCCGCGAATTTGATAAAGAGAATCACAGAAAATAAAAGAGGGCCACGTGGAGCGAGGAATGGGGTTTTAGAAGGGAAATGCTGACAGAGCCACGATTACAGTAGTGAAAACTCTCCTCAGGGTGACTTTCGGCTTTGTTTCCGTCATATAAGACCTTGTTCATCTTTGGAAAAGGTTTATCCTTTCTCACTTTTGCCTTTCTATCATTGATATATTATTTTTGTTGTTTCAGAAGATTTTTTTCCTATGATACTTAGCTATGTTCAAATATATGATACAATCAAGTAATGATTAGATACATCAAGTTTAGGTCTCAACAAATACTCTTGTCCTATCTAGTAACAAACATTTGAAGGTTTTTGTAATTGGAACCCTGATTTCATTTTTAGTATATTTTCATTATATCACTTTTATTGAAGCAAGTAGTTTTAATTAACATAGAATTGAGAAAGTATCCTAACCTATATAGTTATATTTTGAAATAATATATCAGTTAATAAATCCATTTACATGGACAATTTCTTAGAAAGGGTCATCTTTCACAGACATTGTGATTGGTCAGGGCAATAAAACTTCATGGAAGACGTGTGGAATTGATAAAATAATTCCTTGATGGTATTTTTAGATGTTGCAAAAAGTGACCATTATAGCTCAGGATTACAAGATTCCAATAATAAAAAAATTATTCAATTTTGCACCAAGTGATTGTTCTAGGTTAACATTACAAGAGGGTAAAAATGCGAAGTTGGGTTACATTTTTGTGAGAATCAGGGGTGGAAATTTTTTTTTCTCAATAATTCGGCTGAACTTTTATAAAAGTTCGGCCGAACTCTTTGAGACCTCAACTGAACTTTTGAAATTAGTTCGGTTGAACTCATTCTGTCTTTTACATTGACGATGTAGTGATGGCGTGGGAAAACTTATTTTTGGCCAAAGATGGGAAAACCAACAACAAAAGTTTAGCTGAACTTTTAAAATGGTTCGGCCCAACTTGTTCTTATAAATATATCAGCCCGCAAACCCTAACAGGTTTCTTATGCACATGTGTCTCACATATGTCTCTGTCTCATGTCTGTCTCTATCTCACTTTGTTGTGGTGTTTCTCTGTTGAGTTTTGTTGCGGTGTTGTTTTGTTTCTCTGTGATGAGGTGGAGTGTTGCGGTGTTGCTCTCTTTCTATGTGACGAGGTGGGGTGTTGCATTTGCTCTATTTTTTCTGTTTGATTTTAATTTATATGTTTTTGTTTGCAGGGAATTTGGTCCTGGCTTCATCCTCGTTGTGACTTCGTTTGCGAATTTCTGCGAATTGATCTCCCGAATTCTTCCTCGTTGCAGCTTCGTCTGTGAATTTTTGTGAATTTCTAGGTATGAAAACCTCTATCATTGAAATCCTATTAAACATTAAATGGTTAAATCGGGATATGATACCATGCTAATTTTTAACAATGGTATGCTCTATTCTTGCAAAAATTACTTCAATGTCCTTTTATTATCCCAATTACAATTCTACTTTAAATAGCAATCACATTAACCATTAGATCAATATTGACAGTAATTGTATATAGAACATAGAAATAAAATGCATAAGACAAAATAGATAAGGGAAAACCCAACAGATCTTCTTATTCTTAGTAGATATAAATGCTTAGAGAGAGAGATAATCAAACTGTCCTGACTTTAAAACTGTCCTCCAAAATCCAAACGATATTTGATTGAAAAATGCTCAGAAAACCAATCGAAACAACCAAGTGTCACCTCTAAAATCTCTTAGGAAACCCGAATTTAAGCCTCTGCAATTTTGGTCAAGGACTATGTAGTTGAATTTCCTTCAATGCAGGTCAATAGAGGGTCTAAACCTGCAATTGATAATCCCAGAGCTTCATTCTTTCAGCCTTCAAGAACTCGCTCAATATTCCTCTTAAAATATCCTTCTAGGAAAAAGATAATATTTCTTATGCATGCGCAATTATAGTAGTGTTAAAGGGAACACTTTTTTCTTTATATTTTTTTCAGGTATGTTACACTCTTACCTATCATATTAGATAGTTTGGATTCTTGAACTTCCTTCATGATATCTATGGTTGCTCACCTTCGTTCAATATTGGGTAAAAGGTCATGGTCTCACCTTAATTTATATTCTAATTCCCTTTCCTAAGTTCGATTTTCCTTTTGACCTTGGAGATAAACCCAATCATTAAATATGATAGTCATCCCTTCTAGGGAACTCAGTATGGGTTGCTTAGTGGTTTCCAACCCTTATAATGATGTGAGGTGGTGTTTCAAACATGGGAGTAACTTGTGTTTGCATGTGATGCTCATGGGCCATGGTTTCTTTTGTGGGTTATAAACGGTTTAGTTCTATCTCCTAAAATTATCTTTCTAAAGAAAATGAAATATTCCTTAAAGTCAAAATAGATCTATACTAAGGATTAATATTTATACGTATTTCTACCATATAAATTCTAATGATAATTAATCAGATATGTGTTAAAGAAGAATATGAAATAAGCCCTTTTTGAACTTGGCTTGGCTCTTAGGTACTTAAATGGGTGGGTTTGGGAATATGGTTCACATGAAAAGTAATAGGGAATGGATTTAGTGGAAACCTTTTATAAGATCAGGACTCAAACAATGAGAGAGAAAGAATCCTTTTATATTCAATGTAAAACACACGCATTAACATATAATTGTGATATTTTCCCTTCTTTCCAACTTAGTCCATCCTTCTATAAAATCCACTTTTAATGAAGAATATATATCCATAGTGATCCATTGATATTTTTTCACCAACAACTATTCCATTTTAGACTTATATGTCTCAAAACTATGCTCATTGAATTTATGCATCTATATTTTTAAACTAATTGAAACTATTTTATTACACCATAGGAATCATTTCGATATATCTCCCATTTTAATGGGCTCTATCACATTTTGAGAAAAAACACATTAGCCATAAAAGTTTCCCATTGAAACCAAAAGTAATTTGATACAAAACATAGGTTTTAACCTTATATAGTTAATTGTTTCAAATAGGTTCTTAATAAAATGAAAAATATTCAATGTAAAACACATGTACATTAACATATAATTGTGATATTTTCCCTTCTTTCCAACTTAGTCCATCCTTCTAGAAAAATCCCTTTTAATGAAGCATATATATCCATAGTGATCCACTGATATTTGTTCACCAACAACTATTCCATTTTGGACTTATATATCTCAAAACTATGCTCATTGAATTTATGCATCTATATCTTTAAACTACTCAACTATTTTATTATACCATAGGAATGATTTCGATATATCTCCCATTTTAATGGGGTCTATCACATTTCGAGAAAAACACATTAGCCATAGAAGTTTCCCATTGAAACCAAAAGTGATTTGATACAAAACATATGTTTTAACCTTATATAGTTAATTGTTTCAAATAGATTCTTAATAAAATGAAAAATATTCAACGTAAAACACATGCATTAACATATAATTTTGATATTTTCCCTTATTTCCAACTGAGTGGACATCCTTCTAGAAAAAACTCTTTTAATGAAGCAGATATATCCATAGTGATCCATTGATATTTGTTCATAAACAACTATTCCAATTTGGAATTTTATATCTCAAAACTATACTCATTGAATTTATGCATCTATATCTTTAAACTACTTGAAACTATTTTATTACACCATAGGAATCATTTCAATATATCTCCCATTTTAATGGGGTCTATCATATTTCGAGAAAAACACATTAGGCATAAATGTTTCCCATTGAAACCAAAAGTAATTTGATAAAAAACATAGGTTTTAACCGTATATAGTTAATTATTTCGAATAGATTCTTAATAAAATGAAAAATATTCAATGTAAAACACATGCACATTAACATATAATTGTGATATTTTCCCTTCTTTCCAACTTATTCCATCCTACTAGAAAAATTCCTTTTAATGAAGCAAATATATCCATAGATCCACTAATATTTGTTCACCAATGACTATTCCGTTTTGGACTTATATATCTGAAAACTATGCTCATTGAATTTACCCATATATATATTTAAACTACTCAACTATTTTATTACACCATAGGAATCATTTCCATATATCTCCTATTTTAATGGGGTCTATCACATTTCGAGAAAAACACATTAGCCATAAAAGTTTCCCATTGAAACCAAAAGTGATTTGATAAAAAGCATAGGTTTTAACCTTATATAGTTAATTGTTTCAAATAGATTCTTAATAAAATGAAAAATATTCAATGTAAAACACATGCACATTAACATATAATTGTGATATTTTTCCTTCTTTCCAACTTAGTGGACATCCTTCTAGAAAAATCCCTTTTAATGAAGCAAATGTATCCATAGTGATCCAATGATATTTGTTCACCAACAACTATTCAATTTCGAACTTATATATCTCAAAGCTATGCTCATTGAATTTATGCTTCTATATCTTTAAACTACTCAACTATTTTATTTCACCACAGGAATCAATTCGATAAATCTCCCATTTTAATGGGGTCTATCACATTTCGAGAAAAACACATTAGCCATAAAATTTTCCCATTGAAACCAAAATTAATTTGATACAAAACATAGGTTTTAACCTTATATAGTTAATTGTTTCAAATAGATTCTTAATAAAAGGAAAAATATTCAATGTAAAACACATGCATTTACATATAATTGTGATATTCTCCCTTCTTTCCAACTTAGTCCATCCTTCTAGAGAAATCCCTTTTAATGAAGCAGATATATCCATAGTGATCCATTGATATTTGTTCACCAAAAACTATTCTATTTTGGACTCATATATCTCAAAACTATGCTCATTGAATTTATGCATCTATATCTTTAAACTACTCAACTATTTTATTACACCATAGGAATCATTTCAATATATCTCCCATTTTAATGGGGTCTATCACATTTCGAGAAAAACAGATTAGCCATAACAGTTTCACATTGAAACCAAAAATATTTTGATACAAAATATAGGTTTTAACCTTATATAGTTAATTGTTTCAAATAGATTCTTAATAAAATGAAAAAATTTCAATGTAAAGCACATGCATTAACATATAATTTACTTGAGAAACCCAAAACAAGAAGATCATTTTTTTTATTAGTATATTAATTTTTAGACCATAAGACACACACACACACACACACGTATGTATGTATGTATATATGTAGATATCACATAACAATTATAAACTACCAATCCATTACCTTGGATAAGATAAAACTTTAGTTCTTTAACCGAAACTGTAGAACCATGGGGTAAACTACCATGCACTAGAAAAATGCTAAAATAAAAAACCATGTGATGAAAACCATCATAAAGGGAGAGTTTTTTTTCCCAAAAATGTTTTTTTGGGGCACTACTCCTGAACACCTGTGTGGGGAATTTTTCATCTATATGGAACCCTAAAGTGGGGGTACATTCCTCCCATTTTATTCCCACCACTATGCTTAGAAAAATATATAGTGCATGGGGGTATTCACATAAAGAATATAACACATACCAAACATCCGATAATTCTCCTTAATGTGACCATCAATGTTGCAATGGTTAGAATTATTTATACTACCCTTGCATGGACGTGTAGTGGCTATTTCATTCTTATCCTCCTATTTCCAATTCTTATTCCCCTCCTTCAAAGATTCTTGGTGCTATTTTTTCTTCAAACCACTTAAATACCATTTATTTTGGCCTATGGTTTCTAGATAATGTTCGTATACACATGGGTCATACATTATCCTTAGCTTGGAAAGAATCACTTGTTTTTGTAGATGGTTATATAGACCCCACATATACTTAAGGAGTACATTTGGGATCTTGGGAAATATATCCAATAATATGACTATATTTTTGAACTTAGTGCACTCTTATACACCCTTATGTCTACGTAAAGTAGTGTGAGTGATTCCACGGGTCCTCTACACACTTCATAGGGTATAATTGAGACAGGTACTGTTAACTTCTACAAGTTCTATAGGTAGAGTCTGTAAAGGGCCAGGTAGCCTCTGGATTTCATCTTTTATGAAAGGTGACATATCCAGTAAATTCCCTTACAGTCAATCTCTGGAATAGATCTAAATAAAATTTCTTCATTTTAATATCCATAAACCACAACCACTTTAAGGAAAATTGTGTACATGTGTCATTTCTCCCATAAATTATTAGGCAAAGTTTTTAAAGAATACATGTCATGTTGGCTTTCTCCCATTAACTTTAAAGCATGTTTTTTGTAAGTGCATAAAATAATTTTTCAAACCATGTAAATGTCATTTCTCCCACAAACTAAAGGCTTTCTCTCATTAATTCAAGGCAAACTTTAAGGCCTAAAAATTGAACCTAAAGTGGCTGAACTCTCGTAGGATTTTGAACTTCCATAGGATTTTAGTCTGTCTGTTAAGAGTTAACTTATACAAGTTCTAAAGGCAGAGTCTGTAAAGGGCCAGGTAGCCTCTGGATCTCATCTTTTTTCAAAGGTGACATATCCGGTAAATGCCCCTATAGTAAATCTCTGGAACAGCTCTAAATAAAAGTTATTCATTTTAATATCCATAAACAACTACCACTGTAAGGAAAAACTTGTACATGTTTCATTTCTCCCTTCTCCCATAAAATTTTAGGAAAAATTTAAGGCATGTGTCATTTCTATTTCATTTCTCCCACAAACTCATAAAGGTGTGACTTTTGACATAACTAGTTGTTTTAGTAAGTTCATAAAATAATTTTGTAAACCATGTAAATGTCATTTCTCCCACAAACTAAAGGCTTCCTCCCATTAATTCAAGGAAAAATTTAAGGCCTAAAAAATGAACCTAAAGTGATTGAACTCTCATAGGATAGTATCCCCCAAACTCAAGGCTTTCCCCCATTAATTCAAGGCAAAATTTAAGGCCTAAAAACTGAATGTTGTTTTAGTAAGTGCATAGAATAATTTTGCAAACCATGTAAATTTCATTTCTCCCAAAAACTAAAGGCTTCCTCCCATTAATTCAAGGCAAAATTTAGCGCCTAAAAACTGAACCTAAAGTGGCTGAACTCTCATACGATAGTACCCCCAAAATCAAGGCTTTCCCCTATTAATTAAAGGCAAATTTAAGGCCTAAAAACTGAATCTAAAGTGGTTGAACTTCCATAGGAGTTTAGTTTGTTGGTTGAGTCTTAACTTCTACAAGTTCTAAAGCAGTCTGTAAAGGGCTAGGTAGCCTCTGGATCTCATCCTTTCTTAAGGAATTTTATTGAACTAGATGTGATTTATGCCATAAATTTTAAGGCAAACTTTCATGCAAACCATGCATGAACCATGTATATGTGTCATAAATCTCCCTTAAACTCTAGGCAATGCAATCTTTAATGGATCTCATTTCTAGATGTGAATTATACCATAAAATTTAAGTCAAACTTTAAGATAAACCATGCACATGTCATTTATCTCATGCACATGTGTCATTTCTCCCATGCATTTGCAATAAATGTCAATTTAATATGTTTTTATTGAATTTGTTTTTTTTCAGGGATAAAAATATCCACTAAATATGGTTGAAAAATGGAAATTATACATAGATGTTTCTTTCCATTCCAATGCAGGGAAAGCAATGATTACATATGTGCTTTCCAATATTGCGACTAGCAAAGTTGTCCAAAGAAAAATGAATATACTGGGAAGAACAACAAACAACGAGGCATATTATATTGCATTGATAGAAGGCTTGGGAGCAACTATGGAGTATAGATCAAATGGAATTGTAGTTTTCACAAATTCTAAACTTGTGTGCAACCAGATGAATGGCGTGTACCAAGTTAAGAAGGAGAGGCTAAAAGAACTTCATGGAATAACAAATAATATTGTTAGCCAATTTCAATTTTTTAGTATAAGACATTATACAAATGTGAATAAGATGTTTGTTGATCTATTGCGTGGGGCAATGCCAATTCAGGATTCACCTATCAAAGATGAATTAATAGATGAATCAGAATTATGCGGGTCAATGCCAATGCAATATTCATATCTCAAATATGAATTAGTTTTGAGACTATCTTCTTCAAAAATTCAAGATTCATCTCTCAAAGATGAATTAGTTTTGAGACACCCTTCTTTAAAAATTCAAGATTCATCTCTGAAAGATGAATTAGTGTTGAGACACTCTCCTTCAAAATTTATTGATGGACATTGTAACATATGTTGGATACATGTGTGTTTTGTACTTATAAATGCATCTTTTTTAATGACCATGTGTTTTTTTCAAATATCTTCCAAGTGTGCTCCCACCACACCATGTAAAGTGCAACTTGGTGAACTTCACATTTGCAACAAGTGGTGAACTTCACATTTTTATAAAATTAAAATGTGGGGACTTCAACAAATTTTTGTTTAAATGGAGTTTCATGCTTCTTTTTTAATGACCATGTGTTTTTTTTCATTTTATACTAAGTGTGCTCCCACCATGTAAAGCGCAATTTGGTGAAATTAACATTTTTATAAATGTTTTTGCTTAAATTGAGTTTCACACATCAATTAATGCTTTGAAATTTGTGTTTTACATAATGTGTACACTAAAATACATTAATTTTCTAACATTTATTTTAAATAGTAATTTTAAAAAATAATTGTAAATGTCCACTGTAGATATATATATCATGGAGGATGAACAACGAAGATCAACAGAATCCCATATCTCTACAAAAGAGAGGGATCAGGGATTGAGGGGTGTTCATGGTATTTAAATATAATCTTAAATCTCCATACATATACATACATGTGTGTACATATGGAATTGATTTTTTTATCAATTTTGTGAGTTAAATTAGTTGTTAATAAGTTTCATTTTTTATTTTTTAGGAGCCAAGAGGAGAAGGGTGTCTACTGCATCAATGGAGCATGCCCATGTTTCACGCAATCATGGTAAGGTTCACGCAGTTTAATCAATGAATATGTACATGTATTCATACACATGAATGTATTTTTGAATTGATTATAAATTCATCTTTTTTTATGAAGCTTCTATCTTGTCTCGTGAGGTTGGTGGTGGTTCAGATTCCCTTAGAGGGCCATCAACAAGTGCTAGCGGGTGGCATGAAGGTGGTGATATATATTCCCCTACAGGCCAATCAACAGATGGTCGTTTTGGTTCTCAACCAATCGATGGTCGTGTTGGTTCTCAACAGGGTCTTTATCATTCACAAAAGTATTAGGGTGGGCAAGATGCTAGCCAACCACATCGAGGTGGTCATCAATTTGAATATTTTTTTCATTTAGTTTGTACAAATTTGTTTACATGTGTTTTTTTAATATAAAATGTTTTATATATTGATGCAGAGGATGAAAATGCTACTCAAAATGTTGCTAAAAAAAGACATAGGGTAGAATGCGTCATTCAAGAAGAAGGTTGTCCACCAACCACGACTTATCCAGCTAACATTTCTAATATACCTTGGGAAAAAAACATGCAAAAATGCACCTTAGAAAGGTGTCAACAGCTTTATGCAAAATTGCAAAGAGATCTCGTGGCTTTGACTCTACCTGCTGAGAGTCGACAAAGCTTGGAAATTGCTACACACTCTTAGGTGAACTAGTAGATGTGTACCAAAAGCTTGGGCCAACCACTGATACTTTTGTAAAAGCCATGAGAAAAGGAAAGGAAACAGTTATGGGTCCCAATAAATGGGAGGTTGTTAAACAAAGAGTTACAAAAAATATGGCCAAGTCTATATTTAATTTCAAAGAAGGGCCGAAAAGAAAGATGTTGAAGTTGCAATATTTAAAGAACCCTTATATAGCTCACTATTTGTATGATAGACACCTTGAGGCCTATGGAAGGCTCCCATGGAACGAAAAGGTTTCGCTTTATTTTGCAAAATTATTTTATGCAGAATTCTTTTGCAAATGAAACACAATTACAATGACCTTCCCTTTGAATTTTTTGGTCCTAGGAAAGGTTGATTGTGTGACTGTAGGGGTGCTAGGCAAGATGTTGAGATGGATCTCCCTGAGCCACCACTGGTTAGTCGACATTTTCGTGTCAAAAATTTACGGTTAGAGATGGAAGCCACTTCTCAAATTAGTCAAGAATCAAGGGATGCCATCATTGACAATGTTCACAGTAGATTGGGTGCAGTTGATGTTTGTCTGAATCGACAAAGAGCACGTGAGAATGCACACGCTAATTTTGTGTATTATACAGATGAAGAGATTGACAACATGAGTGTTGAAGATCTCAAAACATATGCAAAGAATTGTCACAATGGTTGGCAGGACCTAATTGTTCATGAGGAAAAGGGAATGGGAATGATATGTATTAATGGTTAGGGTTCAATTATTTTACCACATGTAAAATTTGTAATAAATACATATATACATACTTTTGTTTGTATACATTAATCTAACAAAAATGTATCATTATATGTTAACACCATTTGCAGTTGTCACGCTTGATGAATGAAGAAAATGCTAGTATCACGGTCGGAGCCTCTGGTTCAAACAATCAAGATGGGTCTCACCATAAATCATACAATCAAGATGGTTCTCACCATCAAGATATGTTGGAAAATGTTAGTGTTTTTTAACTGAACATGATCATGTACAATTATTTTTTATCTATTATTATATATATTGAAACATGATGAGATATTTTTAAAATAAATAATTGTGCACACATGTACATGTACATATATATAATAAAATGTTTTAACAGATTCTGATTCCATCCGATGTTTTTGGGATGGCGGTACCTTCTTCTTCTTTGGGAGATGTACCTTCTACCTTCCTTAGGAGATATGCCAAATCCATAATCACAAGTATGGAGAATTTTTCACTTTTAAAATTTATGTTTTTAAGTTAAATATATTCCACCTCAAAAAGTTCCATTAAAAAATGAGATATATCTATATCTTGAGTTATTTTAAATTTTTTGAATTTTAGGTTTTTGGAGATTTTCTTTCTGAACCACTCTTAGGAGATGTGCCAAATCTGACAGCACACGTATTCAATTTTTCACTTATATATATATATATATATATATATATATATATATATATGTTTTTAAGTTATAAGTTATAAATTGAAGCTTAAAAGTTTTATTATAAATTGAGATCTAGAGATTTTGAGTTATTTTAAATTTTTTGAATTTTAGGTTTTTGGAGATTTTCTTTTGGAGCCTCTCTTAGGAGATGTGCCAAATCCACAAGCAGAAGTATTCAATTTTTCACTTAAATATATGTTTTTAAGTTATAATTTATAAATTTAAGTTTAAAAGTTTTATTATAAATTGAGATCTTGATCTTGAGTTATTTTGTTTTTTTTAATTTTTTGAATTTTAGGTTTCTATAGAGGATTTCTTTTCTCCATGGACTCTAGTGATGGAGATAGGAACATCCACACCATTTCAACCATTTGAACAAGTTTTCTAACTTTTTTTTAGCATTATTGAAAATGAGTTTATATATGCATTTTCATTTGAAAATTTTTAATGTGTGTGTATATATATATATATATATATACATTGTACAGTTTACTGTTGGAGATGTTCCTGTGGGGGAAGTTCTAGTGGTCTAGAAACAAATGGAGACGGAACCTCATGAGCTATCGCATGATTTTTTTTTTTACCTTTTGCTTTTTACATGAAGTTCTATATATTCTCACTCAATTTTAAAACATCAAATTTTAATGTTTGTACACATTGTGTACAGGTTTCCCATGCTTCGCAGGATATCTAGAGGATTGAGACTTTGCTGGGAAAGACACTACATCCATATATATTGATGGATGATGCACATGCACTATTTTATGGATGATTCACATGCACACGTGAAACATTATATTTTCAATAGATTTAGTCTTAAATTTACTTTTTTATATATAGTTTTATCTAGATGCAGTCATATATAACTTGATACTTGATACTTGTGAGGTCTACAAATTTTGGACATATTTTATGTGAACTACATTTGGTACATGTGAATGTGATATATAATGTTTTTAAAACTTAATTTTTGGATGGTTGAACTACATTTGGCATGTGAAGTAATGTTACAGTGTTATATATAATTTTTTTTGTTTTTAAAACTCAAGTTTTGGATGGTTGAACTACATTTGGCATGTGATGTGAAGTAATGTTGTGTTAAATAATTTGTTTTGTTTTTAAAGTGTTATGGTTGAACTACATTTGGCATGTGAAGTAATGTTACTTGATACTTGATACTTGTGATCTATAATTTTTTGTTTTTAAAACTCAAGTTTTGATACTTGTGATCTATAATGTGTTGTTTTTAAAAAAATTTGACACTTGTGAACTATAATGTTTTGTTTTTATAACTCAAGTTTTGGATGGTTGAACTACATTTGGCATGTGAAGTAATTTTGTGTTATAATTTGTTTTGTTTTTAAAACTTAAGTTTTGGATGGTCAAGAACTACATTTGGCATGTGAAGTAATGTTGTGATCTATATTAATGTTTTTCTTTTGAAAAACTCAAGTTTTGGATGGTTGAACTGCATTTGGCATGTGAAGTAATGTTGTGTTATAATTTGTTTTGCTTTTAAAACTTAAGTTTTGGATGGTTGAACTACATTTGGCATGTGAAGTAATGTTGTGTTATAATTTGTTTTGTTTTTAAAACTTAAGTTTTGGATGGTTGAACTACATTTGGCATGTGAAGTAATGTTGTGATCTATAATGTTTTGTTAAATTAAAACTTAAGTTTTGGATGGTTGATCTACATTTGGCATGTGATATAATGTTAAATGTTTTTATTGGATAGTTGAACTACAATTGGCATGGCATGTGAAGTAATGTTGTGATATAATAAAAAAAAAAAATTAAAACTCAAGTTTTGGATGGTTGAACTACATTTGGCATGTGAAGTAATGTTGTGTTATAATTTTCTTTGTTTTTAAAACTTAAGTTTTGGATGGTTGAAATACATTTGGCATGTGAATTAATATTGTGTTATAATTTGTTTTGTTTTTAAAACTTAAGTTTTGGATGGTTGAACTACATTTGGCATGTGAAGTAATGTTGTGATCTATAATGTTTTCTTAAATTAAAACTTAAGTTTTGGATGGTTGAACTACATTTGGCATGTGATTATGATATTATGTTTTTTTTTTTTAAATTCAAGTTGTCGTTTTCCAATCAAAAAAAAATTCACATGAATATATGTACATGTAGAAATGATTTTACAAAAGTTTGAATATATATTTTAAAATGATTGAAGTACAATATATATATATATATATATACAATCATAAGATTCTAGGTCTTGTTAGATGCGTCAAACAATCATAAAATTTTAAAAATGCATTCTATAATGTATATATATCCAGTACGTGCAACATTTTTCATCAATGCATGTATAGAAATGCTACTTGAATAGTTATTTTCATTCTATAACATAAATATATCCAGTACTTGCAACATTTTTCATTAACGCACATAGAAAAGTTACTTTCAGTTTTAATTGCATTCTAGAATATATATATATATATATATATATATATATATATATATATATATATATATATATATATATATATATATCCAATACTTCTAGAACATATTTATCTAGTACTTGCAACATTTTTCATTCATGCACATAGAAGTTACTTCTAATTGCACTCTCAACATATATATATATATATATATATATCCAATATATGCAACATTTTTCATCAAAGCATATATAGAAAAGCTACTTTCAGTTGATACTAGTGTGTGCATGTACCAAAACAATGTACATGTGCAAATACTTGCATAGATAACATAACAAGGCAACTCAATTTTTAGTTGAGTTCTGGAAGTTTTAAAACATGAATCCAAAGAGAAGAAATTGATATAAAGTTCAATAAAAAAAAATTCAATGGAATGCCATTTTAAATGATCCATTCATGATCGGATTTTCACATTTTTCCATTTCTTAATTTTTTTCTTTTTCTTTTATTGAACCTCTATCAGATTTATGCATGATGCACACACCAAGTGACTATATTGACAACTTATGACATCAAGAAACAAAATCCCCACTTTGATTAATTTTTCTGAAAAAATAACCTTTCAGTATAATAGATGGACTCTTTCATATAGAAACCCTTGATCATTATATTTTTCTAATAATTTCATTTTTCGTTCAGTGTGATGCATTAAATAATGCTTCACATTTTCATCATTGTCAGTAGGGGAAATTACAAAAAAAACATCTCCTGCACAATAAGACAAACTTAACAAACTTATGTGTTTAAATTTATTTCTAGATCTCTATCTTTTGAAAGAAATTCAAATGTTACCTTCTCTAACAAGATCAGAAACTCGATCACCATCATATGATATTGTAGTCACCTCTGATTGCATTTCTTCAAACATTGCAATGAACATTTTCCCCTTTGTATTCATATCTGTATGTTTCCAATCTTTTACATACATTTTGTTTTCACAAACATCATTGGATTCTGTGTTGTCTATGCAAACATGACAAAAACAAGAATATTTTCTTTTATCTAATGCAAACACATTTGTGGACAACTTTGTTTTAATTGAATGCAATTTCCGAGTCCCTTTTATTGTTTCAACATCATTTCAGTTGATCTATCTACATCTTCGATCCCAATATTCCAAAAAAACCTAAATATGGAAAATTCAAAGAATAATGTAAATATGATATCAAAATACCATCAAAGATAATCATTGTGATAAATGTACACTGTTTAAAATTAGATATCCAATAAAAATTAAATTTAATGTACCTCCGCACTTCCCTTGATCAGTTGGTCTCACAGCTTAGAGCAGCGATGCACCATTGAACAACTTCTTTAGCATCCACGAGTCGGTTTACAGAGGAGTTCATTTGATATCTTTGAAGTGTTCATTTTATGCATGCTACTATACCATCATTTTCTCTTTTTCCATGGCCAATCTCAAAGAAATTCCAACAATGTTTATTGAAGGTTTTCTTATGAAGACAACACAACCAAAAGAATGATCGTGAAGATTTGAATTGACATGCGCATCCATCTGACCATATCCAATGTTCATTGAATTTTATTCCACGACTTTTCAAGGGGTCATAAATCTTTTCAAAATAGTGTTGTACAAAATATGTATCATGTGTACGGTCGTCACTAATATAAAAGTGATATTATTTAATAACATGTCGATTTTTATTGGTGCTTTCTATACAATCGATGTTTTGCTCACCATGCCATTATAGAATATGGATGAGCATGGAGACTTGGTTAGAATGATGTATTCACTCTGAATTTATTTTTTGGAACAAATGTGTAGTTTTCTGCAAAATCAATTACTAACAAAATGGTCACTAGTGGAAAAACTTCACGGTATTTATTGGATTGCAAGTCTTGCCATCGAGCTCTATGGGAATGCTTGGTCTATTTATAAATTTATGCCTCAAACTTTCTCAAAAAATCTATCAAAAAAATTTCTTCTTCTTGTAATTCAATTCTTTTAGCACTATTTGAACCTTGAATCGATGTATGGATATATTCATATCTCTTCCATTTCACTTTCATGTTGGACAATGATTGATCATTTATATCAATACGATATTTGTTTTGAAATTTAGTCAAATGTCCACAATCATTGCATTTTTTACCACCAACACATTTCTTTTTGTAAAATAGTTCATCGCTTTCTCTTTCACATAGAATTTGAGATATGAAATCACAGATAGTGGAAGGAGGAGGTGAATTTTTCCAAAATGTTCTACCAAAATTAAGGAATGTGTCATAATATAACTCAAATTCCACATGATAATGAGAACAACAACTATCGCGTACAGTGATAGGTTTTACATACCATGGTTTTTGTTGAACAAAAGCACTGATTGAGACATGAATTTCACGATTCTCTTCTTTCAACTTGTAGAACAACTCTATCTGAGTGGATTCCAAGAAATGTTTTGCATGTTGTTCGTACTAATTTCTTGCTATTATTCTTCACATCACATCCCTTACATTCGGTGAAAAATGTGATTTTTTCTTCCAATATTCATATATTGTTTTCTTAACATTTTCTCCAAATCTATGTTTGTATTGTTGCCTACAAATAGCTCTCCAACAAGTGATTTCATCATTTACATCTATTTGCAACCGAAATTTCCGATGTTTGTGAAACAAATTTCATGAGGTTCCTAATGCTCGTGCCATAGATTTTACCAAGTGATTATCTTTAGTGCTTGATGAAACCACTGCCATATGTATTGCTCTACATACTACTAAAGCATTTTTCTTTCTAGATCTTCTAATTGAATGAATATATATATATATATATATATATATGTTGAACACATGCACGTATTATTCAAATTATACATATTTATTAATTTAGTTATTTATTGAATATGTAAAATTATTATGTACTATTCATTTAAATATGTATAGATGAAATCAATGTCGATGATGAGATGTTAGAAAATGTTGACACTCACACATATGGAGATAAAAGAGCTAACCATGTTATACAATATCATGTTAAACGCATTTTCGATATGTACTTCATAAAGGAAAATGTGACAGTTCAAGCCCAAATGTTGAAAGGTCTCCTAACATTAAGGAAATTAAAAAAAGCTACGACTTTATTGGGTATTCAAAAATCAACAAAAGATAAAAAAATGAAGGAAAATGTGATACAAAATATAAATAGTGCTATAAATTCAATTAGAAGATTTAGACAGAAAAATGTTTTAGTTGTATGTAGAGAAATACATATGGCAGTGGTTTCATCAAGTACTAAAGAGAATCACTTGGTAAAATCTATGGCACGAGCATTAGGAACCTCACGAAAAACATTTCACAAACATCAGAAATTTCAGTTGCAAATAGATGTAAATGATGAACTCACTTGTTGGAGAGCTATTTGTAGGTAACAATACAAAGATAGATTTGGAGAAAATGTTAAAAAAACAATATATGAATATTGGAAGAAAAAATTCGTTTTTCACAGAATGCAAGGGATGTGATGCGAAGAAGAATAGCAAGAAATTAGTACGAACAACATGCAAAACATTTCTTGGAAACCACTCAGATAGAATTGTTCAATAAGTTCAAAGAAGAGAATCGTGAAATTCATGTCTCAATCAGTGCTTTTGTTCAACAAAAACAATGGTATGTAAAACCTATCACCGTACGCGACAATTGTTGTTCTCGTTATCATGTGGAATTTGAGTTATATTATGACACAGTCCTTAATTTTGGTAGAACATTTTGGAAATATTCACCTCCTCCTTCCACTATCTATGATTTCATATCTCAAACTCTATGTGAAAGAGAAAGCGATGAATTATTTTATGAAAATAAATGTGTTGGTGGTAAAAAAAGCGATGATTGTGGAAATTTGACTATATATATATGTTGAACACATGCACGTATTATTGAAATTATACATATTTATTAATTTATTTCTTTATTGAATATGTAAACTTATTATGTACTATATATATATATATATACCTTGTGATTCAATTTCTTCACTTCAATTTCTTTCAACATTTTCACCATCTTCAATCATTGGTTCAATATCTCTTTCACTTTCTCTTTCAAAATTTTGTATCTCATCATCAATGTTTTGAGGAATATCTCTCTCTGTTTACATTGCAAAATATTTTTCAAATTAGTTCATCAAATAATAATTAAGCTTGATATTTTACACTAGGAAAATTTTAAATATCAAATTCATAATATTTACATTTACATACCTGCTTCAACTTCTAGTTGAGGTTGATTTTCCCTTTCAATATTTGAGAGTTCTTCTCTCTTTCTTTTGCGAGATTCTCTCATCTCTTTTCTACGTTCCTCAAGGTCTCTTTTTCGATCATATTTTCTCGTGCAATTCTTTCGATTTCCCATGATAACAGATTATGAATTCAATAATTTTCCTTCAAAAATTTAGACAAAAACTCAATTAAAAAAAACATCACAAAATATTTAATTTAAAAGAAAAAACTCATTTTAAAAATTTTGCAAAAAATACATACTTCAATCCAAAACACTTACTTTAAAAAATCCGAGAAAAAAATGTCTTATAAAAATGAAACAAAGCTCAAAATATTTTCTTCCAAGTCTGGCAAAAAAAATACATTTAAAAATTTAGACAAAAACTCATTTTAAAAAATCATTATAAAAGAATTACTTCAACCCAAAACACGTACTCTAAAAAAATGTCACTTCAAAAAATACCTCCAACAAATGTCCATTGAAAATTAATTCCAACTTCTTAAAAAATGCCACTTTAAAAAATACTTCAAAAAAGCCTCTAAAAAAATATCACTTTAAAAAATACCTCCAAAAACTGTCCTTTGAATATTAAGCTTAAAAAGAGTTCTTTTGAAATTAAGCCTAAAAAGAGTCCTTTGAAAATTAAGACCAAAACCTCTAAAAAAAATGAAAATTAAGCCCAAATCCTCTAAAAAAAAATGAAGCTCAAAAAACATCCAAAAAATATATCACATACCTCCAAGGAATGTCCTTTGAATGTACCTCCAAGAAAAGTCCTTAAAATCAAAAAAATCCTTTGCAAAAATGTCCTTTGAATGTACCTCTAAGAAAATTCCTTAAACCCAAAACAATCCTTTGCAAAAATGTCCTTTGAATGTACCTCCAAGAAAAGTCCTTAAACCCAAAACAATTATTTGCAAAATCAGACCAAGACCTTTGCAAAATTAGACCAAATGTGCGAAATTATGTGAAAATAATCAATACTTTTACGTCAATGTATATTGCCGCGAAATGTTTTTTTGGAGGGGTTTCGCTATATTTTTCGGCCAACGGAAAGTTAGGTAAAAGTTCGGCCGAACTATTATAAAAAATTCTGCCGAACTTTTAAGTCTTTAGACTTGACGGGCTGTCAGCGCAAAAAACAATTCGGTCGAAATTTTTTAAGAGTTCGACAGAACTAACACGTCTGTAATTACGCAGAACCAAGCTCTGAATACACATATTCAACTTTGGAATGATTAAAATCCATGAAACATTCTGAATTAACTGTCGGAACCAAGACAAGCATTTTCAAAATTCAATCTACTTTCAGGAAATATAACTTTTATGGAATTTCATAAATATTAACTAATTTTAATTAATTTTGTAAAAAAATAGGTGCAAAAAATTTCTGAAGTTCATTATGATTCAGTGAAATCATAATTCTATATCTTGCAAAACACACTGTAAAAAAAATTGAAAAAAATATGGCGCATTACATTCGTCTATCATTTGTAATGGGTAGTTTTTAGATTTTTAGTTTATAACTTATATGATAAGAAATTTTGTGCATTGCGAAACATATTCAAAATGTGCAGTTTTTTCATATTGGACCAGTTCAAAAAATTCTAGCAATTATGATATGCATCAGTTAGCATTGTAAATATAATGAAACTAAAGTAGACTCTGTCTAGATTGTTGTAACACATTTTGTTTCTCAAAAACACAAAGTTTCAAAGAATACATCAGTGCGTATTAACATGACTTCTTATGAATCCTTTGATTGTTAAAAAACACACACTCAAAGAAACACTAAGTTTATATATCAAATTTGTATAAAAAAATTCCAAAAAATAAGTAATAGAAAACTAATAAAATTTCTGACAACTTTTATTTTTATCCCAAAATGAAATTCTAAACAGAAAAATGGTTTTGGCTTGCAGCAAGTTGAAGAACAAAAAAAAATGAAATTTTTTTCTCAAAAAAGGGCAAAAAGTGTAACCCAACTTCACATTTTCACCCAGACTTGATTCCAATCAACAACTACTTATTCAGTTTCTAACACAATATGTGTTTTTTTCTTCATTTAAATTGTTTTTTGTCATTTTCGCATCTTTGCCTATGTCAAATAAAATAATTATGAAAAAAAAATCATCATGATGTTGCAAATACTTTTGTATGCAGTTACAAACATTTTGATGCCCAAATGAGGCTCCATGTTACAACAATTACAAGGCCATGGATGGATGGTAGTGCAAATACCGAGGTTTGGCACAATTCTTTAATGTGATTATATACATGATTGTAAACTATCTAATTTTCTCAAATTTTGTTTTGCATGATTTTAAACTACCTTATTTTCTTAAATGATAGGTATGTTTGAAATTTGGATAGAGTGGCATAGAAGAGAGAGAAGAGTTGTTACATAATTTAGAATGGCCAAGGTTAAAGAAACCATTTTACTTCTAAATATATATTCTCTCCAAGGAAAAAAGTCCATAAAATTTTAGTTATAAAAAAATTAAATTAAATTGTCATATGTCTCAAGACATTCAAAAATGCTTTGTACCTTGATGGAGAAAATGACTTTGTAGAGGTAAGCCCTGAATCTTTCAGACCAAAATTATTGAGGCCTTTAAACCATTTGAATGGATTCTGTGGAAAAGAAAAATACGTCTGAAGTGAGAAGTAACTCTTCTAATAATTCTTAGGCCTGAATAGAAAATGGATCAGTTGATAACTATTTTTTCAACCAACACAGTAAACCAATGTTTCCAAGAGGAGTTGAGCAAGTTAAGGGAGTTAATACTGTGTCACACTCATCACTCTCATAGTGTAGTTTGCTGGTCGGAGACTAACAAAGTACTCTTTGCTTGAAATCTTTTTTTGCTGATTGTTTTTTGTGTTGACAATGTGCTTATTGAATTCTATCATTTGAATGACATAATGTTATGCATTATTTTCCTCTTCCTAGTCCTGGATGGTCTCAAGGTAGGATTAGTTGATTGGAATTCGAATTGGGGTTTCAAGTTTAAACAATCAACTTTGATGTTATTTTTTAGGTGGTTGAGCATATTAACCATGTTATATTTTCTTCCTTGTTCTAAAATATTTATGTTTTGTATCTATTGATGGTATTTGTGCTCGCTAAGCCAATGGAGCCTACAAGAATTTATAGACTTTTATAATTTAATTAAAGTTTTAAATTCCAGAATTTATAAAGTTTCAAGGTGTAATTCTTTGGTGTGCTAGCCCAATGGAAGAGAACCTGCTTTAAAAGAAGGTGGTCGGTGGTTTGATTCCAGCGCACCTTAATATTCATAGGGAATGGTGACAATCACAAGGACGCAAAAATAGGCACCAAACTAGATGCAAAAAAGGAAAAACAACTAGATGTAAAATAGGATGCAAATTAAGATGCCAAATGATGATGCAAAAAATGGTGTAAATTTTGGATGCAAATTTGGGTGCAAGAAAGGAAAAAAAAGATATAAGAAAAGACATAAAACCGGATGCACAATGGGCATGAAAAAATGGTGAAACCAAGGATGTCATATTGGATGCAAAAAATGATGCATAATTAGATGTGAAGTTAGACTCAAACTTAGACACAAAAATGAGATGCAAATGTGGACAAAAAATCGAGCTGAAAAATTATGCAAATTTGGATGGAGAAAATGATGTAAAATTAGACACAAAACTTGGGGACATTAATAATGGTGCAACATTGGACACATAAGTACACACAAAAACGGTGCAAATATGGCCATAAAAATAGCTCAAAATTGGATGCAAATTGAGATGCAATGTTGGATGCAAAAATTGATGCAAAAAATGGTGCAAAAAAATGCAAAAGTGGATGTAAAAAATGGCTGAAAATAGAATGTAGCATTAGACACAAAATGGGATGCAAAGGTGGACGCAACAAATGGATTAACATAGGATGCAAATATAGATGCAAATTTGGATGTTGAAAAGGATGTTCACTTAGATGTGCGAAATGGTGTTAAAGACGATGCAAAATTGGATGTCGAAAATATGAAAAATATGGTTCAAAATGGGATGCAAAAAATGGAGAAAACAAACCTAAAAGTGGACGTAAAAAATGGTCCAAAAATATTTTGAAAAATGGGCATAAAAATGGATGAAAATTTTGGTGCTAAATAAAATTCAACATATGGTGCAAAGATATGCACCAAAGCTGGTGCAAAACTCGATGCAGAACCAGGCGTAAGACTAAATGAAAAAATCGACAAAAAAGGAATGCAAAAAAATACGATAAATTGGATGAAAAAATGGAATAAAACTAGAAGCAAATCCTGTCATAAAATCAGATGCAAATCTTGGTGCAAAATTTGACACAAAAAATGATGCATAATCTGGTGTAAAAAAAGATGCAAAATCTAGTGTGAAAAAGGATGCAAAATCAAGCGCAAAAAACAATGCTTTAAAAATTGTAAAATATAGTCAGATTTAGCGCGAGATTGCTCATCCCAATTGTAAAAAAAGATGCACTAAAATCTAGTGAAAATTTCCAATTTTTTTTTATTGTCACAATGATATTATTAGATTGGGATATAAGTTATACAAGATACCATAGGTAGCCATTCCTACCACTGTATCTTCGATCTCTGCTAAGAAATGTAGTAAGATCATCTCCTAGACTGGGAAATTTATTTTCTGTCTTATTTGCTCTCCAAGTAAGGGGAAGATTGTGGCCACATTCATGGCCCCTAGGAAGGGTTCCTCCACATAGCAATAGTAAGTCGATAAGGTCATGGAAGAATACAAATATATATTCTCCTCACTCACACAGGTATCTTTCCACTGTCAGTGTAAACATTCGATCAATATGACTCCAAGAGAACCTATACCCAATGGGTCTATATACCACCACTCCATTCTAGAAAATGAAGAGATCACGCAGCAAATCTGGGTGTTGCTACAAAAATTTCATATCTGACCAAGTTTCTGAAATTGTGGGAGCTTGATTATGCTTTTATAGAAGAAGTATGGGACACAGAGGCATTGCATTGAGTAACGATAACTAAAAAAAATGACTCTCGTGAATAGGTATCCAATCCCATGAATTAATTACCTTTTATAGTAGCTCGAGGAGGAAAGTATTTCAGCAAGATCAATTTGAAGTCTAGTTTTCACCAAGTTCCAATAGAGTCCACAAATGTATGGAAGGTCGCCTTCAAATCCAAGGAATGCATTTTTGAATTGTTGGTCATGACTTTAGGGTTGAAAAATTTCCCTTCTACTTTTATGAGGTTAATGGATGACATATTGTGGCCCTTTAACAATTAATTCATGGTTTTTTATCTAGGTGACATACTCATATTCAGCAAGAGTTGAGAAGAGCACTTGCAACACAGTCGGCAGGTCCTTCAAACACTAGGACAACATAAAATGTGTGCCAACTTAGAGAAATGAACCTTTGGAATGAGCTAGATCTAATACTTAGGTTACATCATAGATAAGAAAGGCGTTCATGTGGATCAGGCTAAGATCTAAATCATTTGGGTTTGGCTAGCCATGACCACTCTAGTAGAGATATTTTTAGCTTTTTGGACCATGCGGATTTTTATCAAAGGTTCATGTTGGGATTCTCCCATATCATTGGTTTGAGTTTGAAAAAAGGGATTTTGTTTATATAAAGTACCCCCTCTTCTCTGCACACGTACTCACATTTCCATACCTTAAACAACCATTTGAAATTGATACAGATGCCTCCAACTATGTTATTGGTTCAACCGTCACTCAACACAAGCATCTAGTGGCCTATCATAATGAGACACTTTCTGATACAATTTAGAAGTACCCCACATAGGATAAAGAGATGTATTCTATTGTGTAGGATATATGGTAATGGAAGCATTACATTCCAGGCAAGGAGATGTTCATCCACATAGATCACTAACTTCTTCAATTTATATAGATACAAGGGAAGTTGCAAAATGATCACCATCAAAAGTGCTCTACATATCTTCAATAATTCCACTTGAACATTAAATACAAAAATGGAATCACCAATGATATATATTTCTTCAGTCAGCCCCCAGTTGAAGCACTAACTAATCTTCTCAACTCTTGTGGACACGAGATCTTTGGATGGCCGCAACTGTACAAAAATGATCAATAGTTCGCCACCCCATACCATATGCTAGTGGATGTCAAGCAGGTTCCAAATTTCCACATCTAGGACACATTATTATGTTATCTGGGCCACCTTTACATTCCTTCAAGTGAGCATGCCAAGCTTATTTTGGAGGTTCACTACAATAGGGTCGCAAGACACTTTGATGTGGATAACATTGTGGTCGTACTAGAGAAGTATTTTTATTGGCCAAAAGTCCAACAATATTTTGTTAAATATATAAAATCCTACATTTCCTATGTCAACGCCAACCCAACCATCAAGAAGAAAGGTATATACACTCCTCTTCCTACTCCAATCCAACCCTAGGAATCCATATCCATGGACTATCTATCCAGCCTCGCTTCTACCAAGAATGGTAATAACTGTGTATTTGTGGTCATGAATAAATTTTCTAAGATGGATATATTGGGTACATTTTGGGATCTCGTAGACCATTATATCATATCAGGATATCAGGTTCCTGAGCACGTTCTAGTTGAGTCTCTCGACACTCTTGGACACCAAGCTCGCCAAGTCGACTTCATTCCATCCCTAGAATGATGGCCAGATAGATGTCATCAAAAGGTTGATAATGCACATACTCCACATGTACAACTCCAAGCATCCATGAACCTGGGATGAGAGCCTTAACTAAGTGGAACACAACACAACTATCTCTCCCTCAAAGCTGAAAGGTGTTAGTGTTTTTGGCATATTTACATATGTTTTATCGCACATAGTTCTTTCAACAATTTTGATTTGTTGAGTTTTATTAGGACTGTCATTTTGAGAAGATTTTCCAGGGCCACTAGTGGAGGTACTGGGGCATCTTGGGTCACCATTTTGTTGGCTAGTTTTATCTTTGTTCTGATCAGGTTTCTTAGCCATGGTGTTTGTGATTTCTTCTATCTTTTTCACTATATTTACAGGGGTATTTTTAACACCAGTTTCTTGTTTGTTTGTTTTGGAAGCCTCTTGGTTTTTCTTACTCCTAGGATCATGTTGTCTATGGACCTCCATTATGGCATTCTCAAATCCCAACTTATACTCTTTAGACTCCTCACAGTTTGTTCTATAATTTTGATTTGAGGAAAAGAACCTTTTTTCTTCTTTTGTGAGAAAAACATCACCCTCATTGTCAGAGCCTATAAATTTTACACGGTTTTCTTCCGGTTGTTCTATTTCTCTTTCCTCCTCATCCACATAATTGTCTTGGAAAGGAGGCCTAATTTGTTGGTCATTATCTCTCTCTCTGATTTGGGGTGGGTCTCTTCTAAAGTTCGGATTCCTATTTATGTTTGGGGGATTTGGTTGATTTTCCCTAGGAGGTGTTCTTTCATTCAAGTTTATCCTCTCCATCATTCTCTCCATTGTTCTAACTAGGCTGTCAATTTTGGCATTGGATGAAGAGGTTGAGGCCACAGTTTCATCTTTGTATGTGACTCTCTCTTCTGACCTCTTCCTAGCCCTCTTTTCAATCAGGTTTGCCTCTGCACTCACATCTCCCCTTTGCATGTCTTCTAAAGTTTGGGGATCCCTCTCTCTTAATTGGTAGGTCATGTCTGGATGAAAGCCTTCTAGAAATTTCACTAGTGCTAGGCCTTGTGGGGGTTTCATGTGAGGTGGGAGGACATTGTACACACTATTGAACCTAGTGAAATAGTCTTGGATGCTTTCCTCAACATTTATCCTAAGGTTGTTATATTTTGAGAGAATTTTGAGAGGGTTTTTCTTAATCTCCCATTTTTTTATGAATGTCTGGTAAAGGGAAGGGAGATCATATATGTTGTTAGGAGTCAAGATTTTGAACATTTTTTTAGCTTCTTCCCCTAAGCTCTGGGCAAACATCCTCATCTTCATGGTTTCCTCTTCTAATTACATGTAATCAAAAGCATCATTTATTATATTTACATGTTGTTGGGTAGTTGTAGAGTCAGCTCCAGTGAAGTGAGGGATTTTTGGATTGGTAGTCATTTGGAGAAGGTATCAGAGGTTGTGGTAGTACTAGAGGGGCATACCATGCTACCATGATGGGAGCTAATGGATTCCAAGGAGGATTTACAAGGGGAGTGTTTGTGAGAGGAGGTGTAGGATGAAGTGGTGTGTTTTGCACAATGGTGGTATGAATGGGTGTGGTGGAAGTACTTGGACTAGCAAACCGATTTTGAGTAGACTTGGGATGAAAAGAGCCAAAGTGATGGAGAAGTTGAAAATTAGGAGGAGTGGAAGGAGAGGATTCTACACTAGGACTCTATTGCAAATCTATGGGCTCAAGGTCAGTCTGGTCAATCCCACTTTGTGACATAGTTCAAAAAGTTTTCTTGTATCGTGTAATTCAAACTCAAGATCTTGTAAGGCTCTGAGATGTTCAAGGACAAAACTTGCTCTATGAATGGTCCTAACAGCATTTGAAACTTCAATTTTAGGAGTTTGCCACAAAATCCTTTCCGGGTCGTCAACTATGGTAGGAGGGTTTCGGTCCGGGTGAGATCTAGTACTGATCCTTTTTGAAGCCAGATTTCAAATTGAAAGTGTAGAGAGATTGAATGTTTATGATTGATTTTGGAAGGTGTGCTCTCTTAGTATTTTCTAAACTCACACAGTGTGTGAATAGGTTTCTAAATTTCTCAGGGATGAATTGACATAATCCCAAGGAATTCTACGAGAACTAGTGAAGTTAGTAGGCCTACTAGAGGCTAGTGGAGTCGCCAGGTGGATGTTTTTTTTTACTGCTTGGAAGATGAGTATTTGTGGTCCACCACCAACAATTTACAAAAACCAATCTAGGGATGTTTTGGGGTTTTCTGAGTTCCTTTATGTATACCTAAGGTTTTTATGAGCACCCTCCAGTTGAGTCATAATTTTGCTAGGATGGTGAAACAATTGGATTCAACTTTTGGCTAACACTTAAGTTTTCTAAGTTTGACAAGGATTTGAGAGTTCCTAAGGTATACTTAGGATGTCACTGACTCAAAGGTCCCACCATGATCACCATTATGTTAGTTCCCCGTAATTTGTTAGATTGGTGAGAAAAAATGAACAAGGGTAACATTAGACCAGTCTTTGGAGTCCTAGGACCTAGCCTTCTTGGACTTAGAGAGGGCTCTCTCTATTTTGTGCAAAGGATATGAACTTGTTTGCTTTTTAGGTTTTTATTTTAGGCTAGTTATTAAGTTTATGGTTTGTTTGTTTATTTGGTTGGTTGGGAAAGTTGTTAAGTAGGTTAATAGAGTGGTAAATATCAATCCATTGGGCTATGGATTCTGCAAAAGTCTTTGAAATGTGTAAAAATAAGTCAAGGATAGCTCAAAGGGAAAGTTGGCAAGATCAAATGGATCTAATTAGGTCAAGGGAGAGTGAAGTAACATGGAAACTAAACATAGTGAGTTAAATGGGCAATAAAGTATCCTTTTACAAACCAATAAATAAGAAAAAGCTTCTAAGATGATAGCTTAATGAAACTTGAAGAGCAATGAAGGATTCCTCAATATCAACTAGGCTAAGCAAGTCTTAAAAACAACAATTAAACAAGCTAAGAGAGTAGTGAAGGATTCTAGAAAAATTACTTGCAAACATATATCATTGTAATATAACATATACATAACACTAAAGAAGCATTTAAGGATTTCTTTAGCAAAAATTTGAGGAATAAAACATGGAAGTTGAGAAAGCAGGCAAAAGTAGGGTATCAAGAAGGTAAATCATATTCTCTATTTATGTTCTACAACTAAATGAACCATAAAAATAATGAATAACTGAAGAAAACAAACATAAAGATGGAATACATCACCATTTTAAGAAGCTTAATGAATCCTAAGAGTGATCTTGATCCATAAAAGCACAATCCAACACCATCACAAGGCACCAAAAACCAGATTCACCAATAAACTCCAAGTCTATTTCATAACATGCTCAAAAAATATCAAACATATACAATGAAACCTCCATGCTTTATTTATCATGCATTGGATGACTAAACCCTAATTAAGTCTCTAGAAGCCTATTACTTAATCATAAATTTCACTTTATCCGTTGAGACCTTGCAAGGCCCAAGACACAAAATATCTAATACAAAATATCTTTTCGAGCATTTTTGACAAAAAAATTGACATTTGGGCTCTGCCAAGCCTCCAAAAAATTTCCAAGAATACATTGTTGAGTTTTCCTCTATCAGGGCGCAACACTGAGTTTTAGGATGCATTTCCATGCCAAGGGCGTAACACGTGAGCAAGAAAACTGGGTCAACTTGGAACAGGGTTTTGAAGGCCTTCCTGAAGTCGGAATGGGCTTCGTGATGGCTCGTTGGAAATCCTATTGAGTCTAATTTATAGAACTACCATTGGTTTTATGATTGGAACCCTGTAACCTATTCAAAAATAAAAAATACCAATACTGCTAAAGGCGCAGCAGATGTCCTGAAAACTAGACAAAAAGGTGAAAATTAGGGTGTTTTTGACACTTTTGGAGGACCAAAACAACTCCATTTGACCTGAAACTTGGTGAGAATGTTGTGCTTGAGCTGGGGATTCTAAAAATGTAAGAATTTCCTCCTGAATATGCCATGATAAAAAGCGTAGCACCATGGGTGCTACCCCTTGGCCCTCCAAATTAGCAAAAATCCAAAATTTCCAAAAAGTTCCCAAAATTTGCATTTATCTTCCTTGTTATGTCTAGGATTCTTGTAAGGAATAGATCACCCATTTTTATAAGGTTTTATTTTTATTTAGCCCTTGGTTCCATTATGTCTTTATAGGTCATATTCCTCTTTTTGATGTTTTCTTTGCTGCCTTTAGATTCAATTCATTTACTTCTACAATGCTTTCTGCAATGTTCTCATCACCACTTCTAGATGCTTCATCATGGTTTCCATTTTAACTGTCATTCTTAATGATATCCATGCTGTCCTTATGGATTTCATGGCTGCTTTCCTCATTGTAATCACCACTTTCATGGGCCTCATTGTGTTTAATATCATCTCTGTTATCGTTGATGTTTTGATCAATGTCAACATCATCCTCATCCTCATCATTATCTCCATTGATATCATGATCATCATGATTGCTTCTCTCCCCTTCATATGTACTACTCTCTACACTGTCATCATTCCCACAATGGGCCTCATTGTCTTTCATTTACTTTCTTTATCTCTGCCATGAGCCTCAATGCTCCTTTCACCTACTTTCCTTATCCTTTTCTTCTTCATTTACCTTTTCACTAGCATCTCTACTATCTTCTGCATTGTTTTTTGCCTCATCACACTCTATCTTATTGATATATGCCTCTTCATGCCACTGATGTTGCTGTTGATAGGAAAGAGAGCATGTGATGTCGCCCTATTTTGAACAAAAACCCTAGGACTTGCACAAAACCCCTTGATTTTGCTCAGAAGACCCTTGGCAGTGATTTGCAGGTGATCAGAGGTGATTTGGAGATTTTTTAAGGCTTAGAAGGTTTTCTGATAAAAGGCGCAGTTCTTTCCTGAGCTGTTGGGTCGGCATGCACGTGGAGTCAGGTGACTAAATGCGCAGCGCCGTGCAGTGCTGAATGCGCAGCGCCGTGCAAGGTTGAACGCACAGCGCCATGCAGGTCTGAACGCGCAGCTCCATGCAGGGATGTCGGGCCTCTCGGTTTGTGATGAATGAAAAAAATCACAATGGATGAACGGGGTATAGGTCGGGTGAGGGATTCGGGCCTTTGCGAATGTGCAGCATCACCAAGTGAATGCACAACACCGCTGGGCAAGGCTGCACAAGAATTTTAATGGGAGCCGGGAAAGGCTGCATAGGACTGTTGGGTGTTGGCTAAACACGAAACGCCCACCTATAGGCGTGCAGCGCAGTGTAAGAAATACACAGGAAAAAATTACAGGCGCATACCACCTATCTCCAAACGCGCTGCTGCGCCAGGCAGACTTAAAATTCCTTCCCTCCTTGAGATTTTTAACTTATTGCAAGGCATCAATAACCATTTTAAAGTGTTCAATGGGCCTTCATGGACTTTATGGTTTTATTTAAACTTTTGAAAGTCCCCCCTCCCTAATGTTTAAGCCTTTTCATCATTTTCACTGATATTTCTTCAGACCTTTATTTGCAGGTGAGCTCAAATTATGAAATTTTCTTCTCTTCTGATCGTGGAGACTTGACCCCTTTATTCAAACTATCATAAACTTTGTATATGACTAAAATGATAAATTTTAACTTCTTGTTTCTCCTTGAATCATGACTTTTGACAATCATAGCGAAGGCTTTTACCTCCTGTGGACATTTCTGATTTTGTAGGTGCCATAAGTGATAATTTAAACCTTTATTACTGATACTATTTACCTATTTTCTCTACAAGCATTTCTTCATGCTTGGCTTTGTATGCCATCGTCAGTTTTTTTTTTTTTTGCTGCGTTTTATCACTACTTGGCACACTACTGGACTGCCAAGTGTAAAAACCTAGTTCCTCTTAGAGCCAAGTGCTTCATGTCTTCTTTGCTACAAGATGTTCTTCGTTAGAGACAAAACACTTACCTCATCAATTTTAAAATACATTTGGTGGACCCTCAGCAAAGGTTTGGAAGCTTTTGAGGTGATTTGATTTGTTAGAGGGCTTAGAAGCCTTTCTTGTCCAAAGGTGCAGTGCCAGTTTCTGAAGGCGTAGCGCCTTTTTGTAGAGGGAATTTGAAGGCCTTCGCGGTTTCGAAATTGGGCCCATGATAGCTCGTTGGAAATATTATCCTGTATAATTTCCAAATATACCTTATTTTCTCTAATTTTAGTTTACTTGTCCTATCAAAAGTTGATTCTCCCAAGACTGGTCAAAGAGTGTTGAATGATGGTGCAGAAATGCAGAGTGCTAGTGCAGACAACTTTTTGATGCCTTCCTCAACTCCAAATTGAGCTCGTGATAGCACATTGGAAATATCTTCCAGTATAGTTTTCATTTGAACCATCAATAAATTCATTTGGACACTCCAGCTCTGAGAAACCCTGATTTTCCCAAGGTCACTCTAGAAGTGCATCAATTCTCCCATGAGACCTGTATTTTTTACATTTCTCCCAAACCATGATACCTGTGTAAAAATTGAATGATGTTTTCCTTCTTGGACCTATAATGGATAAAAAAATCTCTCACATTTGTCAAATTCATCTTTTTTTTGTCAGAAACATAGTTTGAAGAAAAAGTGGCCCCAGGTGTGGCAAATGATTTTTCCTTTCGACTGAATTCTTGGAAAATGATGGAGGTGTGATTTTTATGAGTTGGTATGGATTTATGCTTACTGATATGACCTATCATATGGATCCTTTGATCCTATTCCTCTTTTACATAGCAAACACTAGCTTAGTTGGAAGGGGAAATTAGGGTTTGGTGTAGGCAAAACAAGGGATTTAGGACTTCCCTGTAGAGGGAAGGGAATGAAGGGGTTAAGGGTTGTCTAAATTCTTGGGGAAATTTTGGGGGATAGGGATAGACGTTAGGGAGTATGGAAAAGTGTAATTTAAAGGATTTAGTGAGGGGAAGGGGTCCAAAATGGAAAAACATAGGACTAGTCTCGAAAAGTGTCAAATTGTAGCAATAGGCTAGGTTTTGTAGAAAAATGCTGAGTTTGAGGGATAGGAGTGATGGGAAGTGCATATGAAGGTATATTAAGGACATGGGAAGGTGTAAGAACATCATGATACAATCCTTGTTGATGATTTGACCATGAAAGTCATGAAACCAAGAAAAATGCCCTTAAAAAACATAGTCATCTACAAGAACAAAGGTAGGTAAAAGCACATAAGAAGTCTTTTAGGAGCAGCAGGGTGACCATGGAATGGAAAAATGGTAGAATAGTGAAAAATTTTCTCTAAGGATAATGAAGGTAGTGACATTTCTAATATTCACAATGTTGATGGAATTTTGTTTTTAGAAATCTAGGACCAATATATAGTCATCTACAGATAGTAAAAATTATGGATGACAAACACCCCCTGTTGTGCACCTCTTGTGCGCGCTCCTATGCTACGTGCCCCTCCCCCTACGCGCCCCCCGCTGTGACCACCCAAATGCGCGCCCCCTACTTCACACCCCTGCTGCGTGTACCCCTACTGCGCGCTCCCCTGTTGTGCACCTGTGTTACGCGCCTTTTTGCTACGCGCCCCCTCCTCTCTTCCTTGTCTCACAGCTAGCTCCCATCCTTTGTTTGATAGCCTCTACATGGCCCCATACAAACATCAAAAGCCCATCAGGGACAACTACAAATGGGCGCTCTCTCGCCGCTCTCACCGTGGTCAGGACCAGCATCTGGAATCCAGTGAAGGATCCTCATAAGGACACCATGATATTCTAGTTACCCAAATGCCTGATAGCACTTAGGACGAGATTTTTCAGCCGCCGGAGAAGCGTAAGGGAAGAAGGGGCCGAATAAAATCCACCATTGCAGAATTTGAGCCACCCACACCCTGGAAGACTGAACTGCTCCCAGTCCATGAGCCTACGGAGGAGGAGCCATATGTTTGGATTATGGATTCGAATGGAGTCTGGACCAGAGTTCTCAATGCCAAGTATCATGTTGCTCTCATCATCCACGTGGCCCCTACGAAGCCTCCTCATGTGCCCACAACTGAAGAGGAAGCCACTGGAAGAGAATATGGAGGCCTAATTGAGGAGGAGGAGCAAGTGACAGAGGAAGATGAAGGAAATCCACGACTTCTCGTTAGCAAGGTTCATCTCTGATTTTTGTCTTCTAAGCACATGCTTCAGCTATTTTGTTTTCATATGTGTCACTGAATATTTTTTAAATCAAGACTTTTTGAATCTCTTAAGGGGTTGGTTTCCTCCCATGAGGTAGCCTCAAACATGGTTTATTTTGAAAAATTCCAAGGTAGGGATTAGCTAAGCACTGCTTGCCATCCCTGCCCATAGCCTATGTAAAATTTCTTTTATGATTTCAATATAATTTAGCCTAATAAAAAAAAATACAACTCTGACAAGTACATATGTTCTCACTTACTCTCCTCTTGTTAAGTTTTTCTTATTTACACTATGAGTCCCCTCATATTTCTAAACCCCCCTCTAGCAAATGGATACCAAGTAAAATGACCCTAGAGAGTATTTATGACTACATTGAATATTTATAAAGATGAAAAGAAAAAAGAGAAAACCATTTTAAACTAGAATTAACTACAATGCTTGACAACAACCATAAATCGCTAGAAAATAAATTAATATCTCTCGATACTGAACTCCAAGGAATGAAAGTTAGAATTCAAGAAATAGAACATACTAAAAAAGTAATGGTTAAAGAAAATGACACTTTGAAAAGTAATGTTAAAACTGTAAAATATAAACTACATAATAACTCGTCCCTAAATAACACAAAGAATAAATTAGATATTAAACCCATAAAAGAAGAAATAAGTAAACTATTGTATGCAGCCATGAGCGCCACAAAAGAACCTTACACCTTATAATTACTGGTAGAGAAGAACATAACAATGAAGACAAGCTATAAATAGTTAAAGAAAAAAGAAAAGGAAAAAAGAAAAAGAAAAAAAAATCAAACAACTTATCCCATCGAATTAATAAGGGTCTGAAATATACTTTATCATAAACACAAACTAATCTCTGTCAAGGTCAGTTTTAATGAACATAAATTAGATATACTTAGGAAATCCCCAATCCTAAAAGGAACGTAAATCTTTATAAATGAATATCTCATTCCAAAAGAACAATTTAAACTTAGGAAATAAGTTGAAAAGGTCAAGGAGGCAAGAATAGAAGGGAAATGGGAAATAATTAGGAATAGAAAAGCTATTATTAGAGATAGAGTCCCAAAAACAAGTGATAAATAGGGAATAGAATCACTATGGATCCTCTTCTAAAATTGTTGCGGTTTTCCATGGTGTAAAGGTCGTATGTTAAGTTGGATCCAGAGTGATATTGATCTTATTATTTTAGTTGAAATTTGTGAGCATGATGAATCTAGGGTCCCTCACCTTAACAAATTCACTCTTTGGTCAGCTTGGAATAATAAAACCTCCAGGAGGGGTTTTGGTGGTATAGCATGTTATATTAGGAACATTTTTTCCTCACACATTCTACTTCATAAAACCTATTATGTCCCTATATTACTAGTATAGTCCCTTATTGTTGTTAGTGCAACCCCCTTATTGTTATTATTGTACCCATGTAACCCCCATATTTTTATTATTGTGCCCTTAAATTATTATTTTTAGGTCGGCTAGGATTACAGTATGGCCCACTAGGATTACATTGTGGCCCCATGGACTCCTATATATAGAAAGGAGGTTTTGTAATTTGTATCATCCAAGAATTTTTCATTCATATAATGTATTGGAGGTTTCCCCCTCAAAGTGGGTTATTTCTAAGGCGTTGATATCTCTTTTCTTCTATTTTTGGAGTTGGTTTCACAACATTTGGTATCAAAGCTTTGGGATTCTAGGGTTTCGCTGCTCCAAACAGGTCATCGTGGCATTTGCGCTATAAAAATTTTTCTACGAAGGTTCAGAAGATGAAATTTTTAGAGTGCGAAGCCAAAATCTTGAGGAACATCGTCGCAAAATTTCAGAGCTTGGTTCGCAATCTTTTTGGAGATATGAGTTTTGGAAGGTAGGTCATTTTGGAGGCTCTTGAATTTAACATAAATAGGTCATCGTGGCGTTTTCGCTATAAATTTGTTTCTAGGAGGGTTCAGAAGCTGAAATTTTTGGAGTGTGAAGCCAAAATCTAGAGGCACATCGTCACAAATTTTAGATCTTGGTTCGCAATATTGGTGGAGATATGATCTATGGAAGTTAGGGATTTTTCAGGCTTCTGAATTTCATCTCAAAGAGGTGATCATGGGAAGATATTTATAACTCTCTCTCTAAGCATCAGATTGGAATTTTGTAAAAGTGACCGCAATTAAACAGACTGTAGTGTTCTGTCTATCAATTTTAGAGCCAAAGGAGGTTGCAGTGACACATGGAAAGTCTTACAAGTTTTCTCTACTGAACCAGTCCATAATTGGGTCATTGTGGGAGATTGGACATAAATTTTCCTTGAAGAATCCAATTCAGATCAAACCTATGGCATTTGAAAGAAGCTTCAGAGGGCTACTACAGGGCCAAATTTCAGATATTTAGGATATGAAATTATAGAGATAATTCAATTTCAATATCAAGCTCCTCAAAAGCAAGTAAAAGGTGTGTATTCTTTTTTCCAAATTGCATAAGTCTTATTTTAAGATTCAAATTGAATTGATTCCAACGGCATATTGTAGAATAGATATCAGTATTGGATTCTAAAATGGCCCCTAAAAATAATTCAACACCCATTAAGCCTTTAGAAGGCTCTACTATGACTCATGAAGACGAAGAATGGCAACATGACATATCAAAATTTCAAGAGCAAGTGCAACAAATTTCTCTTTCTTAAAGAGCAACAAAAAATGACATGGAAGTTTTGAAGAAAGGCGTGGAAACTAAGATGGATGGTTTGAAGAAATGCGTATCTAAGAGGGATGGTTTGAAGAATGGCATGAATGTCATGGAAGCTAAGATTGATGACATGGAAGCTAAGATCGATGAAAAAATGGAAAACATGAAGAAGGATCTAAAAGCAGACATGGAAGGTTTGACAAAGTTGATACAAGAAATGTTTCCTAATGGTGAAAAGATAGTAGATGAAACTCATGATGAGAACAAAATAAATTTTAATCATGATTTCATAAAATCTAATTTTGGAAGGAAGAACCACCATATTCCAAAAATGGATATGAGGAAATTTGATGGAAAGGATCCTGTAACATTGATACTACAGATGGAGCAATATTTTGATCTCAATAATGTGCAAAACACACAAAAGGTATGCATCGCAACTTTACATTTAGAACAAAATACATTTGTATGGTATCGATGGCTTTGCTCCCATAAAAAAATTATCACTTGGTCAATTTTTACGGAGGAAATGTTAGCACATTATGAGGATACAAAGAGCAACACCTTCTTTAGCCAATTGATAAATCTCAAACAAAAGTGTGCAGTGGGGGAGCACATTAAGGACTTCCAAAAATTGAATATAAGGGTAACTGATATTCCAGAGGAACATAGGATTGATCTCTTCATAGGTAATTTAAAGGAAAACATCCAACATGAAGTTTGTGTTTTGGAACCTGATTCATTAGAGAAGGCATTCAGGTTGGCAAGAAAAATAGAATGTAAAATTATGGTGACAAGGAATCCTACCACTCACTTCTATAAAGAGGGAAGTGTTGCTACTTCTATATTTCCACAACCTACAAGTTTGGCACCACAACAATTGGAAGAAAAAATATCAAGAGGGCTTTGCTACAGTTGTGATAGAATATACACTAAAGGTCATAAGTGTGCTGAGAAGAAATTATTTTACATAGATTGTGAAGAGGAAGAAGAAAATGAACAAGAATTTTCAAAAGAAGAGGGTATACACTAGGAACCAACCCTAGAAGAGGAAGAAATGAGTCCGAACATATCATGTAATGCATTGGCATGAATTGCAACTCCTAAAACTCTTAATATAGAAGGACATATCAAGAAGAAAAAGGTAATAGTGTTGATTGATTCAGGTAGTACCCATAATTTTATTCATTGTAAGGTAGCCAAGGAATTGAATTGTTTCCTATACCCAGCACCAGAATGACAAGTGATGGTTGCAAATGGAGGAACTATAAATTGCTCTGGAAAATGCCATAATATCAAGCTAACCATGGGGGAATATGTATTGAATAGTCCAATGCTTTCGATTCCTATGGGAGGTGCTGATGTTGTACTAGGAGTACAATGGTTACAATCTTTGGGGACGGTAGCTTTTAATTTTCAAGAACTTTTCTTGAAATTTTTTTCAGAAGGTAAGGAAGTTGAATTACAGGGTATTGCAGGGAAGCCGGGAAAGATAATAAGCTCTAATGTCATGACAAAGCTTCTAAAGAAAGAACAACGAGGCGTAATTGCACAATTATGCTCACTAGAAGTTCCAACGTCAAAATCATCTATTTCTGCAGATCTCCAACAAGTCTTGGACAATCATTCCAAGGTGTTTGAAACTCCCAAAGGACTCCCACCTATTCGTGATCATGATCATGCTATTAATTTGATTCCAGGAAGTGTTCCTCCAAACATCGGGCCTTATAGATATCCTTACTTCCAAAAGAGCGAAATTGAACGTATGATTGCAGAAATGTTAGAGGCGGGTATAATTCAACCCAGTCAAAGTTCTTTCTCTGCTCCTGTAGTGTTGGTACACAAGAAGGACGGATCATGGCGAATGTGTCCGGATTATAGGGAGCTCAATAAGCTCACCATTAAAGACAAATTTCCCATTCCTGTGATTCATGAATTATTGGATGAATTACATGGAGCAATTTATTTTACCAAGTTGGATCTTCGTTCAGGATATCATCAAATTAGAATGAAGACTGAAGATATTCCAAAAACAGCATTTCGAACTCATGAGGTCATTATGAATTTTTGGTCATGCCTTTTGGCCTTACCAATGCACCTTCTACATTTCAAGGGTTGATGAATTCCATTTTCAAACCCTTCCTTAGAAAATTTGTGCTAGTATTTTTTGATGATATACTAATCTACAGCAGGTCTTGGAAGGATCATGTTCAACATGTTGATAGGGTGCTCAAACTATTGCAGGAGAAACAATTGTATGCAAAAACATCCAAATTTTTCTTTGGAGTACAAGAGGTGGAATATCTGGGTCATATTGTATCTCATGAGGGTGTTAAGGTAGACCCTAACAAAATTAAAGCCATTAAGGAATGGAAATTCCCCACAACCATTAAGCAGTTGCGAGGATTTCTCGGGTTAACAGGGTATTATTGCAAGTTTGTTAAAAATTGTGGGAGAATAGCAGCACCTCTAACAAAATTATTGAAGAAAGATGCATTTTCATGGACTCCTGAAGCAACTAAGGCCTTTGAACATCTTAAAGCGGCAGTGTGCCTAGCACCGGTCTTAGCTACGCCAGACTTCAAAAAAACCTTTATTATGGAATGTGATGCCTCAGGAAATGGAATTGGTGTTGTTTTGATGCAAGAAGGAAGACCCATTGCTTTTGAAAGCTTTCCAATCAAAGGAAAGTATTTATAGAAAGCTATTTATGAGAAGGAAATGTTAGCAATACTGCATGCACTAAATAAATGGTGACCTTACCTAATGGGAAGACACTTCAAGGTAAGAACTGATCATGATAGTATTAAACACTTTTTGGAACAAAGACTATCTTCAGAAGAGTAGCAAAAATGGGTCACAAATATGTTGGGTTATGACTTTGAAATAATCTACAAAAAGGGGAAGCTAAATGTTTTTGCGGATGCACTCTCAAGAAAGAATGAAGAGGTGGAAGCATTTCTTTGTTCCATTTCTATTATCCAATCAGATTGGATAAGCGAAGCAAGGGATGAATGGAAGAAGGATGAAGAAGTGTGGACACTCATTCAAAAGTTGCAGAAGATCCTAGTACATCTGATACATTTAGTTGGAAAAATGATTCCTTATGGTACAAAGATCGCTTATATATTTGTAAGAATTCCCACCGAAAACAAAATATTCTTTTGGAATTTCCCACTTCTCCTTTAGGAGGACACTCAGGATTTTTAAAAACTTACCACAGGGTGAAGAAAGAATTCTTTTGGGATGGCCTTAAATCTGATATTCAAAATTTTGTGGCGGAATGTTTGGTTTGGCAGCAGAATAAAGTTGAGAGAATTAAGACCTCGGTTCTTCTACAACCTTTTAACATCCCAAGCCAAAATTGGGAGGAGATTTCAATGGATTTTATCATAGGTTTACCTAAGTCGAAAGGAAAGAGCGTCATCATGCTGGTAGCTGATAGAATTACCAAGTATGCACACTTTTGTGCATTATCTCATCCATTTAAAGCTATTACAGTTGCTACTACATTTATGGAAACAATTCAAAAGCTACATGGAAACCCAAAGGTTATTGTGAGTGACAGAGATCCCATTTTTACTGGAAATTTTTGGACGGAGTTATTTTCTTCTTTGGGTACTCAATTAGCTCATAGCTCATCTTATCATCCTCAATCTGATGGTCAAACTGAGATAGTAAATAAATGTTTGGAAGGATATCTTCGTTGTTTTGTATCTGATAAACAAACACAATGGGTCAAGTGGTTACCTCTTGCTGAATGGTGGTATAACACTTCCTTCCATACTGCAGCAAAATTGACCCCATTTATGGCACTTTATGGATATCATCCACCATCCATCACATCATATTTAAGAGAAAATTCGAAGGTTCAAGCAGTGGAAGATCACATCGAGCATCAGCAAGAAGTTCTCCAACTCTTAAAGGATAACCTGAATTTGACACAAAATCGAATGAAACAACAGGCAGATCAACATCGCAGCGAGAGAAGTTTTGATGTAGGAGATTGGGTATTTTTACGGCTACAACCATACAAACAAATGTCCCTCGAGCAAGCAAAGAAGGATAATAAATTATCGCCAAAGTACTATGGTCCTTACAAGGTGTTGCAAAAGATTGGTACTATGGCATACAAATTGGAGCTTCCTGCTTCTTCATGAGTGCATCAAGTTTTCCATGTTTCATGCTTAAAGAAGGTTATAGGTGAAAATATTCCAGTTCAAACAATATTGCCAGAACTTGATGAGGAAGGAAAAATCATATTGGAACCTGAAGCGGTCACGGAAACAAGAACTCGACAGCTACAGAATCAATCAATTTCAGAGTATCTCATCAAGTGGAAGAACTTACCCACTGAAGATTCTACATGGGGGGATGAGAATTTTATACAGAAGCACCCAGAGCTACTCAAGCATTGAGGACAACACTTTTTTGAAGGAGAGGGGCATGTTAGGTCCCTATATTACTAGTATAGTCCCTTATTGTTGTTAGTGTAACCCCCTTATTTTTATTATTGTACCCCTATAACCCCCATATTGTTATTATTGTGCCCTTAAATTATTATTGTTAGGTCAGCTAGGATTACATTGTGGCCCACTAGGATTACATTGTGACCCCATGGACTCCTATATATAGAAAGGAGGTTTTGTAATTTGTATCATCCAAGAATTGTTTTCATTCATGTAATGTATTGGAGGTTTCCCCCTCGAAGTGGCTTATTTCTAAGGCGTTGATATCTCCTTACTTCTATTTTTGGAGCTGGTTTAACAACAAAACCTACCCCTTCAATCATTACAATGGATAGAGATCTCTGGTTCGACAACCAATAGGATATTTCTTGCAGTCTGATATTTCGCCCCTATCAACTCTACATATTATAAGAAAAAAAACCTCGGTAAGAATTGTCCTTTCAATACCTTAGAGAAATACATCTCCAACCTAAGGAATGAAGGTAATATCCTTTTTCTAGGGGACTTTAATGCTCGAAATACTACTAACCAATATATTATGTTAAGTAACCGCTCTAACCTCGACCCCTTGTGGCTTCAAGAAGATGGTAACTTAGCTAATAGATTCAAGGGAAATTTTGAAGACACAATCGAGAGCTTATTCACCATCAAGCTACTCAAACTCTGTAGTTCCCATAACCTAGTCATTTATAATGGTGTTAACAAGTGGCCTCTTTTTGGTCAGATGACATTTTTCCATGGGCTGGGTAGCAACATCGGCAATTTACAATTTTTTTGTTGACAATGTGCTTCTTGAATTCTATCATTTGAATGAAATAATGTTATGCATTATTTTCCTCTTCCTAGTCCTGGATGGTCTCAAAGTAGGATTAGTTGATTGGAATTCGAATTGGGGTTTCAAGTTTAAACAATCAACTTTGATGTTATTTTTTAGGTGGTTGAGAATATTAACCATGTTATATTTTCTTCCTTGTTCTAAAACAGTTATGTTCTGTATCTATTGACGGTTTTTTGTGATCGCTAAGCCAATGGAACCTACAATACTTTATAGACTTTTATAATTTAATTAAAGTTTTAAATTCCATAATTTATAAAGTTTCAAGGTGTAATTCTTTGGTGTGCTAGCCCAATCGAAGAGATCTTGCTTTACAAGAAGGTGGTCAGTGGTTCGATTCCAGTGCACCTTAATATTCATAGGGAATGGTGACAACCACAAGGATGCAAAAATAGGCACCAAACTACATGCAAAAAAGGAAAAACAACAAGATGTAAAATAGGATGCAAATTAAGATGCCAAATGATGATGCAAAGAATGGTGTAAATTTTGGATGCAAATTTGGGTGCAAGAAAGGAAAAAAAAATATATAAGAAAAGACATAAAACCGGATGCACAATGGGCATGAAAAAAGGGTGAAACCAAGGATGTCGTATTGGATGCCAAAAATGATGCATAATTAGATGTGAATTTAGACTCAAACTTAGACACAAAAATGAGATGCAAATGTGGACAAAAGATCAAGCTGAAAAATTATGCAAATTTGGATGGAGAAAATGATGTAAAATTATACACCAAAAAGGATGGAAAGTTAGATTGAACTTGGGGACATTAATAATGGTGCAAAATTGGACACATAAGTATACACACAAACGGTGCAAATATGGGCATAAAAAGAGCTCAAAAATGGATGCAATGTTGGATGAAAAAATTGATGCAAAAAATGGTGCAAAAAAATGCAAAAGTGGATGTAAAAAATGGCTCAAAATAGAATGTAGCATTAGACACAAAATGGGATGCAAAGGTGGACACAACAAATGGCTTAACATAGGATGAAAATATAGATGCGAATTTGTATGTTGAAAAGGATGTTCCCTTAGATGTGCGAAATGGTGTTAAAGACGATGCAAAATTGGATGTCGAAAATATGCAAAATATGGTTCAAAATGGGATGCAAAAAATGGAGAAAACAAACCTAAAAGTGGACGTAAAAAATGGTCCAAAAATATTCTGAAAAATGGGCATAAAAATGGATGAAAATTTTGGTGCTAAATAAAATTCAACATATGGTGCAAAGATATGCACCAAAGCTGGTGCAAAACTCGATGCAAAACCAGGCGTAAGAATAAATGCAAAAATCGACAAAAAAGGAATGCAAAAAAAGATGATAAATGGATTGAAAAATGGCATAAAAATAGAAGCAAATCCTGTCATAAAATCAGATGCAAATCTTGGTGCAAAATTTGATGCAAAAAATGATGCATAATCTGGTGTAAAAAAAGATGCAAAATCTAGTGTGAAAAAGGATGAAAAATCAAGCGCAAAAAACAATGCTTTAAAAATTGTAAAATAGAGTCAGATTTAGCGCCAGATTGCTCATCCCAATTGTAAAAAAAATGCACTAAAATCTGGTGCTAATTTCCAATTTTTTTTTATTGTCACATTGTTATTATTATATTGGGATATAATCTATACAAGATACCATAGGTAGTCGTTCCTACCACTGTATCTTTGATCTCTGCTAAGAAATGTAGTAAGATCATCTCCCAGTCTAGGAAATTTATTTTCTGTCTTATTTTTTCTCCAAGTAAGGGGAAGATTGTGGCCACATTCATGGACCCTAGGAAGGGTTCCTCCACATAGCAATAGTAAGTGGATAAGGTCATGGAAGAATACAGGGATATATTCTCCTCACTCACATGGGTATATTTCCACTATCAAGTTAAAAATTCGATCAATATGAATCCGAGAGAACCTCTACCCAATGGGTCTATATACCACCACTCCATTCTAGAAAATGAAGATATCACACAGCAAATCTGGGTGTTGCTACTAAAATTTCATATCTGACCATGTTTCAGACCTTGTGGGAGCTTGATTATGCTTTTATTTCTGACCTTGTGGGAGCTTGATTATGCTTTTATAGAAGAAGTATGGGACACGGAGGTGCTGCATTGAGTAACGATAACTAAAAAAAATGACTCTCGCGAATAGGTATCCAATCCCACGAATTAATGACCTTTTATAGTAGCTCGAGCAGGCAAGTATTTCATCAAGATCAATTTGAAGTCTAGTTGTCACCAAGTTCCAATAGAGTCCACAAATGTATGGAAGGTCGCCTTCAAATCCAAGGAATGCATTTTTGAATTTTTGGTCATGACTTTAGGGTTGAAAAATTTCCCTTCTACTTTTATGAGGTTAATGGATGACATATTGTGGCCCTTTAACAATTAAGTCATGGTTTTTTATCTAGATGACATACTCATATTCAGCAAGAGTTGAGAAGAGCACTTGCAACACATTCGGCAGGTCCTTCAAACACTAGGACAACACAAAATGTGTGCCAACTTAGAGAAATGCACCTTTGGCATGAGCTAGATCTAATATCTAGGTGACATCATAGATAAGAAAGGCATTCATGTGGATCATGCTAAGATCTAAATCATTTGGGTTTGGCTATCCAAGACCAATCTAGTAGAGATATTTTTAGCTTTTTGGGCCATGCAGATTTTTATCAAAGGTTCATGTTGGGATTCTCCCATATCTTTGGTTTGAGTCTGAAAAAAAAGGATTTTGTTGATATAAAGTACCCCCTCTTCTCTGCACATGTACTCACATTTCCATACCTTAAACAACCATTTTAAATTAATAAAGATGCCTCCAAATATTTTATTGGTTCAACCGTCACTCAACACAAGCATCTAGTGTCCTATCATAATCAGACACTTTCCGATACAATTCAGAAGTACCCCACCTAGGATAAAGAGATGTATTCTATTGTGTAGGATATATGGTAATGGAAACATTACATTCCAGGCAAGGAGATAGTCATCCACATAGATCACTAACCTCTTCAATTTATATAGATACAAGCGAAGTTGCAAAAGGATCACCATCAAAAGTGGTCTACATATCTTCAATAATTCCACTTGAACATTAAATACAAAAATTGAATCACCAATGATGTTATATATTTCCTCAGTCAGCCCCCAGTTAAATCACTAACTAATATTCTCAACTCTTGTGGACACGAGATCTTTGGATGGCCGCAACTGTATAAAAACGATCAAAAGTTCGCCACCCCATACCATATGCTAGTGGATGTCAATCAGGTTCCAAATTTCCACATCTAGGACACATTATTATGTTATCTGGGCCACCTTTATGTTCCTTCAAGTGAGCATGCCAAGCTTATTTTGGAGGTTCACTACAATAGGGTCACAAGACACTTTGATGTGGATAAAATTGTGGTCGTACTAGAGAAGCATTTTTATTGGCCAAAAGTTCGACAATATTTTGTAAAAAATATAAAATCCTACATTTCCTATGTTAACGCTAACCCAACCATCAAGAAGAAAGGTATATACACTCCTCTTCCTACTCCAATCCAACCCTAGGAATCCATATCCATGGACTATCTATCTGGCCTCCCTTCTACCAAGCATGGTAATAACTGTGTATTTGTGGTTGTGAAGAAATTTTCTAAGATGGATATATTGGGTACATTTTGGGATCTTGTAGACCATTATATCATATCAGGATATCAGGATCCTGAGCACATTCTAGTCGAGTCTCTAGACACTCTTGGACACCAAGCTCGCCAAGTCAACTTCATTCCATCCCTAGAATGATGACCAGATAGATGTCATCAAGAGGTTGATAATGCACATACTCCACATGTACAACTCCAAGCATCCATGAACCTGGGATGAGAGCCTTAACTAAGTGCAACACAAGACAACTATCTCTCCCTCAAAGCTGAAAGGTGTTAGTGTTTTTGGCATATCTACATATGTTTTGTCACACATAGTTCTTTCAAAAAATTTGGTTTGCTGAGTTTTATTAGCACTGTCATTTTGAGAATATTTTCCAAGGCCACTAGTGGAGGTACTGGGGCAGCTTGGGTCACCATTTTTTTGGATAGTTTTATCTTTGTTTTGATTAGGTTTCTTAGCCATGATGTTTGTGATTTCTGTTGTCTTTTTCATTATATTTACAGGGATATTTTTAACACCAGTTTCTTGTTTATTTGTTTTGGAAGCCTCTTGGTTTTTCTTACTCCTAGGATCAAATTGTCTATGGACCTCCATTATGGCATTATCAAATCCCAACTTATACTTTTTAGACTCCTCACAGTTTCTTCTATCATTTTGATTTGAGGAAAAGAACCTTTGTTCTTCTTTTGTGAGAAAAACATCACCCTCATTGTTAGAGCCTATAAAGTTTACATGGTTTTCTTCCGGTTATTCTGTTTCTCTTTCCTCCTCATCCACATAATTGTCTTGGAAAGGAGGCCTAATTTGTTGGTCATTGTCTCTCTGTCTGATTTGTGGTGGGTCTCTTCTGAAGTTCAGATTCCTATTTATGTTTGGTGGATTTGGTTGATTTTCCCTAGGAGGAGTTCTTTCATTCAAGTTTATCCTCTCCATCATTCTCTCCATTGTTCTAACTAGGCTGTCAATTTTGGCATTGGATGAAGAGGTTGAGGCCATAGTTTCATCTTTGTATGTGAATCTCTTTTTTGACCTCATCCTAGCCCTCTTTTCAATCAGGTTCACCTCTGCACTCACGGCTCCCCTTTGCATGTCTTCTAAAGTTTGGGAATCCCTCTCTCTTAATTGGTAGGTCATGTCTAGATGAAAGCCTTCTAGAAATTTCACTAGTGCTAGGCCTTGTGGGGGTTTCATGTGAGGTGGGAGGGAATTGTACACACTATTGAACCTAGTGCAATAGTCTTGGATGCTTTCCTCGACATTTATATTAAGGTTGTTATATTCTGCGAGAATTTGGAGAGGGTTTTTCTTAATCTCCCATTTTTTTATGAATGTCTGGTAAAGGCAAGGGAGATCATGTATGTTGTTAGGAGTCAAGATTTGGAACCATTTTTTAGCTTCTTCCCCTAAGCTCTGGGAAAACATCCTCATATTCATTTTTTCCTCTTCTAATTACATATAATCAAAAGCATCATTTATTCTATTTACATGCTATTGGGTAGTTGTAGAGTCAGCTCGAGTGAAGTGGGGAATTTTGGATTGGTAGTCATTTGGAAAAGGTATCAGAGGTTGTGGTAGTACTAGAGGGGCATACCATGCTGCCATGATGGGAGCTAATGGAGTCCAAGGAGGATTTATAAGGGGAGTTTTTGTGAGAGGAGGTGTAGGATGAAGTGGTGTGTTTTTCACAATGGTGGTATGAATGGGTGTGGTGGAAGTACTTGGACCAGCAAACTGATTTTGAGTAAACTTGGGATGAAAAGAGCCAAAGTGATGGAGAAGTTGAAAATCAGGAGGAGTGGAAGGAGAGGATTCTACACTAGGACTCTATTGCTAATCTATGGGCTCAAGGTAAGTCTGGTCAATCCCACTTTGTGACTTAGTTCAAAAAAGGTCTCTTGTATCGTGTAATTCAAACTCGGGATCTTGCAAGGATGTGAGATGTTCAGGGATATAAATTGCTCTATGAATGGTCCTAACAGTAGTTGAAACTTCAATTTTATGAGTTTGCCACAAAATCCATTTCGGGTCGTCAACTATGGTAGGAGGGTTTCAGTTCGGGTGAGATCTCGTACTGATCCTTTGTGAAGCCAGATTTCAAACCCAAAGTGTAGAGAGGTTGAAAGTTTATGATTGCTTTCGGAAGGTGAGATCTCTTAGTGTTTTTTAAAATCACACAGTGTGTGAATAGGTTTCTAAACTGCTCAGGGATGAATTGACAGAATCCCAAGGAATTCTACGAGAACTAGTGAAGTTAGTAGGCCTATTGGACGCTAGTGGAGTCTCCAGTTGGATGTTTTCTTTTACTGCTTGGAAGATGAGTATTTGTGGTCCACCACCAACAATTTACAAAAACAACTCTAGGGATGTTTTGGGGTTTTCTGAGTTCCTTTATGTAGCCCTAAGTTTTCTATGACCGTCATCCAGTTGAGTCATCATTTTTCTAGGATGGTGAAACAATTGGATTCTACTTTTGGCTAACACTTAAGTTTTCTAATTTTGACAAGGTTTTGAGAGTTCCTAAGGTATACTTAGGATGTCACTGACTCAAAGGTCCCACCATGATCACCATTATGTTAGGTCCCCATAATTTTTTGGATTGGTGAGAACAAATGAACAAGGGTAACATCAGACCAGTCTTTGGAGTGCTAGGACCTAGCCTTCTTGGACCTAGAGAGGGCTCTCTCTATTTTGTGCAAAGGATATGAACTTGTTTGCTTTTTAGGTTTTTATTTTAGGCTAGTTATTAAGTTTAGGGTTTGTTTTTTTGTTTGGTTGGTTGGGAAAGTTTTTAAGTAGCTTAATAGAGTGGGAAATATCAATCCATTGGGCTATGGAGTCTGCAAAAGTCTTTGAAATGTGTAAAAATAAGTCAAGGATAGCTCAAAAGGCAAGTTGGCATGGATCTAATTAGGTCAAGGGAGAGTGAAGTAACATGGAGTTGTGAACATAGTGACTTAAATGGGAAATAAAGTATCCTTTTACAAACCAATAAACGAGAAAAAGCCTCTAATATGATAGCTTAATGAAACCTTAAGAGCAATGAAGGATTCCTCAATATCAACTAGGCTAAGCAAGTCTTAAAAACAAACGTTAAGCAAGCTAAGAGAGCACTGAAGGATTCTCAAAAAATTCCTTGAAAACATATATCATTCTAATATAACATATACATAACACTAAAGAAGCATTCAAGACTTTCTTTAGCAAAACTTTGAGGAATAAAACATGGAAGTTGAGAAAGCAGGCAAAAGTAGGGTATCAAGAAGGTAAATCATATTATCTATTTATGTTCTACAACTAAATGAACCATAAACATAATGAATAACTAAAGAAAAAAAAACATAAATATGGAATACATCACCATTTGAAGAAGCTTAATGAATCCTAAGAGTGAGCTTGATCCATAAAAGCACAATCCAACACCATCACAAGGCACCAAAAACCAGATTCACCAATAAACTCCTAGTCTATTTCATAACATGCTCAACAAATATCCAACATATACAATGAAACCTCCATGCTACATTTATCATGAATTGGAGGACTAAACCCTTATTAAGTCTCTAGAAGCCTATTACTTAATCATAAATTTCACTTTTTCCTTTGAGACCTTGCAAGGCCCAAGACACAAAATATCTAATACAAAATATCTTTTCGAGCATTTTTGACAAAAAAATTGACATTTGGGCTCTACCAAGCCTCCAAAAAATTTCCAAGCATACATTTTTGAATTTTCCTCTATCAGGGCGAAACACTGAGTTTTAGGATGCATTTCCATGCCAAGGGCGCAACACATGAGTAAGAAAACTGGGTCAACTTGCAACAAGGTTTTGAAGGCCTTCCCGAAGTCGGAATGGGCTTCGTGATGGCTCATTGGAAAACTTGTTGAGTCTAATTTCTAGAAATACAATTGGTTTTATGATTGGAACCATTTAACCTATTCAAAAATAAAAAATACCAGTACTTCTAAAGGCGCAACAGATGTCCTGAAAACTAGACAGAAAGGTGAAAATTAGGGTGTTTTTGACACTTTTGGAGGACCAAAACAACTCCAATTGACCTGAAACTTGGTGAGAATGTTGTGCTTGAGTCGAGGATTCCAAAAATTTAAGCCTTTACTCTTGAATATGCCATGATAAAAAGCGTAGCACCATGGGTGCTACCCCCTTGGCCCTCCAAATCAGCAAAAATCCAAAATTTCCAAAAAGTTCCCAAAATTTGCATTTATCTTCCTTGTTATGTCTTGGATGCTTGCAAGGGATGGATCAACCATTTTTCTAAGTTTTTATTTGTATTTATACCTTGGTTCCATTATGTCTTTATAGGTCATATTCCTCTTTCTGATGTTTTCTTTGCTACCTTTAGATTCATTTCGTTTACTGCTACAATGCTTTCTGCAATGCTCTCATCACCACTACTAGGTGCTTCATCATGGTTTCCATTTTAACTGTCATTCTCAATGATATCCATGTTGTCCTTATGGATTTCATGGCTGCTTTCCCCATTGGAATCACCATTTTCATGGGCCTCACTGTGTTCAATATCATCTCTGCTAGCCTTGATGTTTTGATCAATGTCAACATCATCCTCATCCTCATCATTATCTCCATTGATATCATGATCATCATGATTTCTTCTCTCCCATTCATATGTACTGCTCTCTGCACCATCATCATTCCCACTATGGGCTTCATTGTCTTTCATTTACTGTCTTTATCTCTTCCATGAGCCTCAATGCTCCTTTCACCTACTTTCAATATGCTTTTCTTCTTCATTTACCTTTGCACTAGCATCTCTACTGTCTTCTGCATTTTTGTTTTCCTCATCACACTCTGTCTTATTGATATATGCCTCTTCATTCCACTAATTTTGGTATTGATAGGAAAGAGAGCATGTGATGTTGCTCTATTTTGAACAAAAACCCTAGGACTTGCACAAAACCCCTTGATTGTGCTCAGAAGACCCTTGGCAGTGATTTGCAGGTGATCAAAGGTGATTTCAAGATTTTTTAGGGCTTAGAAGGTTTTTTCATCAAAGGCGCAGTTATTCCCTGAGCTGTCGGGTTGGCATGCACACGGAGTCAGGCGACAAAATGCGCAGTGTCGTGCAGGGCTGAATGCGCAGCGCCGTGCAGGGTTGAATGCACATCGTCGCGCAGCGCTGAAAGCACAACTTCATGCAGGGCTATTGGGCCTGTTGGTTTGGGATGAATGAAAAAAAGAACAGCGGATGAACATGGCATGGATCGGGTGAGGGATTCGGGCCTTTGCGAACGTGTAGCATCACCGAGTGAACGCGCAACACTGTCGGGCAAGGCTGGACAGGAATTTGAACGGGAGCCAGGAAACGCTGCACAGGACTGTCGAGTGTCGGCTGAACACACAACGCCCACCTATAGGCATGCAACGCAGTGTAAAAAATACACAGGAAAAAATTCCAGGCGCGTAGCACCTGTCTCCAAACGCGCAGCACTAGGCAGACTTGCCCAATTTCACTCAAAAACTTGAAATTCCTTCCCTCCTTGAGATTTTTAACTATTTCAAGGCATAAATAACCCTTTTGAAGTGTTGAATGGGCCTTCATGGACTTTAGGGTTTTATTTAAACTTTTGAAAGTCCCCCCTCCCTAATTTTTAAGATTTTTCATCATTTTCAATGATATTTCTTCAGACCTTTGCTTGCAGGTGAGCTATAATTATGAAATTTGCTTCTCTTCTGATCATGGAGACTTGACCCATTTATTTGAACTATCAAACACTTTGTATATGACTAAAATGATAACTTTGAACTTCTTGTTGCTCCTTGAAGCATGAATTTTGACAATCATAGGGAAGGCTTTTACCTCCTATGGCCATTTCTGATCTTGTAGGTGCCATAACTGATAATTTAGACCTTTCTTACTGATACTATTACCTATTTTCTCTACAGGAATTTATTCTTGCTTGGCTTTGTATGCCATCTTCAGTTTTTTTTTTTTTTTGGCTACATTTTATCACTGCTTGGCACACTACTGGACTGCCAACTGTAAAACCCTAGTTCCTCTTAGAGCCAAGTGCTTCATGTCTTCTTTGCTGCAAGATGTTCTTTGTTAGAGACAAAACACTTACTTCATCAATTTTACAATACGTTTGGAGGACCCTCGGCAAGAGTTTGGAAGCTTTTGAGGTGATTTGAGTTGTTATAGGGCTTAGAAGCCTTTCATATCCAAAGGCGCAGTGCCAATTTTTGAAGGCGTAGCGCCCTTTTGCAAAGGGAATTTGGAGGCCTTCACGTTGTCAAAATTGGGCCATGATATCTCGTTGGAAATATTATCCTGTATAATTTCCAAATCTACCTTTTTTTCTCTAATTTTAGTTTATTTGTCCTATCAAAAGTTGATTCTCCCAAGACTGGTCAAAGAGTGTTGAATGATGGTGCAGAAATGCAGAGTGTTGATGCAGACAAATTTTTGATGCCTTCCTCAATTCCAAATTAAGCTCGTGATAGCACATTTGAAATATATTTCAGTATAGTTGTCATTTGACCCATCAAGAAAGTCATTTGGACACTCTAGCTATGAGAAAACCTGATTTTCCCAAGGTCACTCTAGAAGTGCAACAATTCTCCCATGAGACCTGTATTTTTGACATTTCTCCCAAACCATGATACCTGTGTAAAAATTGAACAATTTTTTACTTCTTAGACCTATGATGGATAAAAAAATCTCTCATGTTTGTCAAATTCATCTTTTTTTGGTCAGAAACATAGTTTGAAGAAAAAGTGGCCCTAGGTGTGGCAAATGATTTGTCCTTTGGACTGAATTCTTGGAAAATGATGGAGGTGTGATGTTTATGAGTTGGTATGGATTTATTCTTGTTTATATGACCTATCATATGGATCCTTTGCTCCTATTCCTCTTTTACATAGCAAACACTAGCTTAGTTGGAAGGGGAAATTAGGGTTTGGTGTAGGCAAAACAAGGGATTTAGGACTTCCTTGTAGAGGGAAGGGAATGAAGGGGTTAAGGGTTGTCTAAATTCTTGGGGAAATTTTGGGGGATAGGGATAGACATTACGGAGTATGGAAAAGTGTAATTTAAAGGATTTAGTGAGGGGAAGGGGTCCAAAATGGAAAAACACAGGACTAGTCTCGAAAAGTGTCAAATTGTAGCAATAGGCTAGGTTTTGTAGAAAAATGATGAGTTTGAGGGATAGGAGTGATAGGAAGTGTATATGAAGGTATATTAAGGAATGGGGAAGGTGTGAGAACATCAGGATACAAGCCTTGTTGATGATTTGACCATGAAATCATGAAACCAAGAGAAATGCCCTAAAAAACCCTAGTCATCTACAAGAACAAAGGTAGGTAAAAGCACATAAGAAGTATTTTAGGAGCAACAGGGTGACCATGGAATGGAAAAATGGTAGAATAGTGAAAAAGTTTCTCTAAGGATAATGAAGGCATTGAGATTTCTAATACTCACAATGTTCATGGAATTTTTTTTTTAGAAATCTAGGACCAATATATAGTCATCTACAGATAGTAAAAATTATGGATGACAAACACCCCCTGTTGTGCACCCCTTGTTGCATGCTTCTCTGCTATGCGCCCCTCCCCCTGCGCACCCCCAACCGTGACCCCAAAGATGTGCACCCCTACTTCACACCCCTGCTGTGCGTACCCCTACTGTGCGCTCCCCTATTGTGCACCTCTGTTGCGTGCCCTTTTGCTACGTGTCCCCCTGCTCTCTTCCATGTCTCACAGCTAGCTCCCCATCCTCTGTTTGATGGCCTCTACATGGACCTATACAAACATCAAATGCCCATCAGGGACAAATACAAATGGGCGCTCTCTCGCCGCTCTCACCGTGGTCAGGACCAGCATCTAGAATCCAGTGAAGGATCCTCATCAGGACAACATGATATTCTAGTTACCCAAATGCCCGATAGCACTCAGGACGAGATTTTTCAGCCGCCGGAGAAGCCTAAGGATAGAAGGGGCCAAATAAAATCCACCATTGCAAAATTTGAGCCACCCACACCCTAGAAGACTGAACTGATCCCAGTCCATGAGCTTGCGGAGGAGGAGCCATATGTTTGGATTATGGACTCAGATGGAGTCTGGACCAGAGTTCTCGATGCTAAGTAGCCTGTTCCTCTCATCATCCACGTGGCCCCTACGAAGCCTCCTCATGTGCCCACAAATGAAGAGGAAGCCACTGGAAGAGAATATGGATGCCTAATTGAGGAGGAGGAGCAAGCGACAGAGGAAGATGAAGGAAATCCATGAATTCTCGTTAGCAAGGTTCATCTCTGATTTTTGTCTTCTGAGGACATACTTCAGCTATTTTTTTTCATATGTGTCACTGAATATTTTTTAAATAAAGTTTGTTTGAATCTCTTAAGGGGTTGGTTTCCTCCCATGAGGTAGCCCCAAACATGGTTTATTTTGAAAACTTACAAGGTATGGATTTTCTAAGCACTGCTTGCCATCCCTTCCCATAGCCTATGTAAAATTTCTTTTATGATTTCAATATAATTTAGCCTAACTTATAAAAAATAAATAAAAAATACAACTCTGACAAGTACATATGTTCTCACTTACTCTCCTCTTGTTAAGTTTTTCTTATTTACACTATGAGTCCCCTCATATTTCTAAACCCCCCTCTAGCAAATGGATACCAAGTAAAATGACCCTAGAGAGTATTTATGACTACATTGAATATTTATAAAGATGAAGATAAAAAAGAGAAAACTATTTTAAACTAGAATTAACTACAATGCTTGACAACAACCATAAATCTCTAGAAAATAAATTAATATCTCTCGACACTGAACTCCAAGGAATGAAATTTAGAATTTAGGAAATAGAGCATACTAAACAAGTAATGGTTAAAGAAAATGACACTTTGAAAAGCAATATTAAAACTGTAAAATATAAACTACATAATAAATCGTCCCTAAATAACACAAAGAATAAATTAGATATTAAACCCATAAAAGAAGAAATAAGTAAACTATTGTATGTGGCCATGAGCGCCACAAAATAACCTTACACCTTATAATTACTGGTAGAGAAGAACATAACAATGAAGACAAGCTATAAATAGTTAAAGAAAAAAGAAAAAGAAAAAAATTCAAACAACTTATCTCATCGAAGCAATAAGGGTCTGAAATATACTTTAGCATAAACACAAACTAATCTCTGTCAAGGTCAATTGTAATGACCATTTATTAGATATACTTAGGAAATATCCAAGACTAAAAGGAACGTAAATCTTTATAAATGAATGTCTCATTCCAAAAGAACAATTTAAACTTAGGAAATAAGTTGAAAAGGTCAAGGAGGCAAGAATAGAAGGGAAATAGGAAATAATTAGGAATAGAAAAGCTATTATTAGAGATAGAGTCCCCAAAACAAGTGATAAATAGGGAATAGAATCACTATGGATCCTCTTCTAAAATTGTTGTGGTTTTCCATGGTGTAAAGGTCGTATGTTAAGTTGGATCCAGAGTGATATTGATCTTATTATTTTAGTTGAAATTTGTGAGCATGATGAATCTAGGGTCCCTCACCTCGACAAATTCACTCTTTGGTCAGCTTGGAATAAGAAAACCTCCACGAGGGGTTTTGGTGGTATAGCATGTTATATTAGGAACATTTTTTCCTCTCACATTCGACTTCATAAAACCTGTTAGGTCCCTATATTACTAGTTAGTCCCTTATTGTTGTTAGTGTAACCCCCTTATTGTTATTATTGTACCCCTGTAACCCCCATATTGTTATTATTGTGCCCTTAAATTATTATTGTTAGGTCGGCTAGGATTACATTGTGGCCCCATGGACTCCTATATATAGAAAGCAGGTTTTGTAATTTGTATCATCGAAGAATTTTTAATTCATGTAATGTATTTGAGGTTGCCCCTTCGAAGTGGCTTATTTCTAAGGCATTGATATCTCTTTTCTTCTATTTTTGGAGCTGGTTTCACAAAATTTGGTATCAGAGCTTTGGGATTCTAGGGTTTTGCTGCTCCAAACAGGTCATCGTGGAATTTTTGCTATAAATTTGTTTCTATGAAGGTTCAGAAGATGAAATTTTTAGAGTGCGAAGGAAAAATCTGGAGGCACATCATCGCAAAATTTTAGATCTTGGTTCACAATATTGGCGGAGATATGATCTGTGGAAGTTAGGGATTTTTCAGGCTTCTGAATTTCATCTCAAAGAGGTGATCATGGGAAAATATTTATAACTCTCTCTCTCTCAGCATCAGATCGGAATGCTGTAAAAAGTGACTGTAAGTAAATGGACTGTAGTGTTCTGTCTATCAATTTCAGAGCCAAAGGAGGTCAGAGTGACACGTGGCAAGTCGTACAAGTTCGCTCTACTGAACCAATCCATAATTGGGTCATTGTGGGAGATTGGAAATAAATTTGCCTTGAAGAATCCAAATTAGATCAGAACTATCGCATTTGAAAGATGCTTCAGAGGGCTACTACAAGGCCGAATTTTAGATATTGAGGATCTGCAATTATAGAAATAATTCAATTTCAATATCAAGCTCCTCAAAAGCAAGTAAAAGGTGTGTAATTTTTTTCCAAATTGCTTAAGTCTTTTTTTAAGAATCAAATTGAATTGATTCCAAGGTCATATTGTAGAATAGATATGAAGAAGGATCTCAAATAAGACATGGAAGGTTTGACAAATTTGATACAAGAAATGTTTCCTAATGGTGAAAAGATAGTAGATGAAACTCATGATGAGAACAAAATAAATGTTAATCATGATTTCATAAACTCAAATGTTGGAAGGAAGAACCACCATATTCCAAAAATGGATATGAGGAAATTTGATGGAAAGGATCCTATAACATGGATACTACAGATGGAGCAATATTTTGATCTCAATAATGTGCAAAACACACAAAAGGTACACATCACAACTTTACATTTAGAACAAAATACATTTGTATGGTATCGATGGCTTTGCTCCCGTAAAAAAATTATCACTTGTCAATTTTTATGGAGGAAATGATAGCACATTATGAGGATACAAAGAGCAACACCTTCTTTAGCCAATTGATAAATCTCAAACAAAAGTGTCCAGTGGGGAAGCACATTGAGGACTTCCAAAAATTGAATATAAGGGTAACTGATATTCTAGAGGAACATAGGATTGATCTCTTCATAGGTGATTTAAAGGACAACATCCAACATGAAGTCCGTGTTTTGGAACCTGATTCATTGGAGAAGGCATTCAGGTTGGAAAGAAAAATATAATGTAAAATTATGGCGACAAGGAAGCCTACCACTCACTTTTATAAAGAGGGAAGTGTTGCTACTCCTAGATTTCCACAACCTACAAGTTTGACACCACAACAATTGGAAGAAAAAAGAGAAAAAGGGCTTTGCTACAGTTGTGATAGAAAATACACTAAAGGTCATAAGTGTGTTGAGAAGAAATTATTTTACATCGATTGTGAAGAGGAAGAAGAAAATGAAAAATAATTTTCAAAAGAAGAGGGTATACACCAGGAACCAACCTTAGAAGAGGAAAAAATTAGTCCGAACATATCATGTAATGCATTTGCAGGAATTACCACTCCTAAAACTCTTAAGATAGAAGGACATATCAAGAAGAAAAAGGTAATAGTGTTGATTGATTCAGGTAGTACCCATAATTTTATTCATTGTAAGGTAGCCAAGGAATTGAATTGTTTCCTATACCCGGCACCAGAATGTCAAGTGATGGTTGCAAATGGAGGAACTATAAATTGCTCTGGAAAATGCCATAATATCAAGCTAACCATGGGGGAATATGTATTGACTAGTCCAATGCTTTCCATTCCTATGGGAGGTGTTGATGTTGTACTATGAGTACAATGGTTACAATCTTTGGGGACAGTAGCTTTTAATTTTCAAGAACTTTTCTTGAAATTTTTTTCAGAAGGAAAGGAAGTCGAATTACGGGGTATTGAAGGGAAGCCGGGAAGGATAATAAGCTCTAATGTCATGAAAAAGATTCTAAAGAAATAAAAATGAGGCGTAATTGCACAATTATGCTCACTAGAAGTTCCGACATCAAAATCATCTATTTTTGCAGATCTCCAACAAGTCTTGGGCAATCAGTCCAAGGTGTTTGAAACTCCCAAAGGACTCCCACCTATTAGTGATCATGATCATGCTATTTATTTGATTCCAGGAAGTGTTCCTCCAAACATCAGGCCTTATAGATATCCTTACTTCCAAAAGAGCGAAATTGAACGTATGATTGCAGAAATGTTAGAGGCGGGTATAATTCAACCTAGTCAAAGTTCTTTCTCTGCTCCTGTAGTATTGGTACACAAGAAGGATGGATCATGGCGCATGTGTCCGGATTATAGGGAGCTCAATAAGCTCACCATTAAAGATAAATTTCCCATTCTGTGATTGATGAATTATTGGATGAATTACATGGAGCAATTTATTTTACCAAGTTGGATCTTCGTTCAGGATATCATCAAATTAGAATGAAGACTGAAGATATTTCAAAAAAAACATTTCGAACTCATGAGGGTCATTATGAATTTTTGGTCATGCCTTTTGGCCTTACCAATGCACCTTCTACATTTCAAGGGTTGATGAATTCCATTTTCAAACCCTTACTTAGAAAATTTGTGCTAGTATTTTTTGATGATATACTAATCTACAACAGGTCTTGGAAGGATCATGTTCAACATGTTGACAGGGTGCTCAAACTATTGCAAGAGAAACAATTGTATGAAAAAACATCCAAATGTTTCTTTGGAGTACAAGAGGTGAAATATCTGGGTCATATTGTATCTCATGAGTGTGTTAAGGTAGACCCTAACAAAATTAAAGCCATTAAGGAATGGAAATTCCCCACAACCATTAAGCAGTTGCGAGGATTTCTCGGGTTAACAAGGTATTATCGCATGTTTGTTAAAAATTATGGGAGAATAGCAGCACCTCTAACAAGATTATTAAAGAAAGATGCATTTTCATGGACTCCTGAAGCAACTAAGGCCTTTGAACATCTTAAAGAGGCAATGTGCCTAGCACCAGTCTTAGCTACGCCAGACTTAACAAAAACTTTTATTGTGGAATGTGATGCCTCAGGAAATGGAATTGGTGCAGTTTTAATGCAGGAAGGAAGACCCATTTCTTTTGAAAGTCATCCAATCAAAGGAAAGTATTTACAGAAACCTATTTATGAGAAGGAAATGTTAGCAATACTTCATGCACTAAAGAAATGGCGAACGTACCTAATGGGAAGACACTTCAAGGTAAAAACTGATCATGATAGTCTTAAACACTTTTTGGAACAAAGACTATCTTCAGAAGAGCAGCAAAAATGGGTGACAAATATGTTGGGTTATGACATTGAAATAATCTAAAAAAAAGGGAAGATAAATCTTGTTGCAGATGCACTCTCAAGAAAGAATGAAGAGGTGGAAGCATTTCTTTGTGCCATTTCTATTATCCAACCAGATTGGATAAGCGAAGCAAGGGATGAATGGAAGAAGGAAGAAGAAGTGTGGACACTAATTCAAAATTTGCAGCAAGATCCTAGTACATTTGATACATTTAGTTGGAAAAATGATTCCTTATGGTACAAAGATCACTTATATATTTGTAAGAATTCCCAACTAAAACAAAACATTCTTTTGGAATTGACCACTTCTCCTTTAGGAGGACACTCAGGATTTTTAAAAACTTACCACAGGGTGAAGAAAGAATTTTTTTGGGATGGCCTTAAATATGATATTCAAAATTTTGTGGCGAAATGTTTGGTTTGGAAGCAGAATAGAGTTGAGACAATTAAGACCCAAGGTCTTCTACAACATTTTAACATTCCAAGCCAACGTTGGGAGGAGATTTCAATGGATTTTATCACAGGTTTACCTAAGTACGAAGGAAAGAGTGTCATCATGGTGGTAGTTGATAGACTTACCAAGTATGCACACTTTTGTGCATTATCTCATCCATTTAAAGCTAGTGCAGTTGCTACTACATTTATGGAAACAATTCAAAAGCTACATGGAAACCCAAAGGTTATTGTGAGTGACAGAGATCCCATTTTTACTGGAAATTTTTGGACAGAGTTAATTTCTTATTTGGGTACTCAATTAGCTCATAGCTCATCTTATCATCCTCAATTCGATGGTCAAACTGAGATAGTATGTAAATGTTTGGAAGGATATCTTCGTTGTTTTGTATCTGATCAACAAACACAATGGGTCAAGTGGTTACCTCTCGCTGAATGCTGGTATAACACTTCCTTCCATACTGCAGCAAAAATGACCCCATTTATGGCACTTTATGGATATCATCCACCATCCATCACATCATATTTAAGAGAAAATTCGAAGGTTCAAGCAGTGGAAGATCACATCGAGCATCAGCAAGAAGTTTTCCAACTCTTAAAGGATAACCTGACTTTGGCACAAAATCGAATGAAACAACAGGCAGATCAACATCGCAGCGAGAGAAGTTTTGATGTAGGAGATTGGGTATTTTTACGGCTACAACCATATAAACAAATGTCCCTCAAGCAAGCTAAGAAGGATAATAAATTATCGCCAAAGTACTATGGTCCTTACAAGGTGTTGTAAAAGATTGGTACTATGGCATACAAATTGGAGCTTAAATATTCCAGTTCAAACAATATTTCCTGAACTTGATGGGGAAGGAAAAATCATTTTGGAACCTGAAGCAGTCACGGAAACAAGAAATCGACAACTACGAAACCGATCAATTTTAGAGTATATCATCAAGTGGAAGAACTTACCCACTGAAGATTCTACATGGGGGGATGAGAATTTTATACGAGAAGCACCGAGCTACTCAAGCGTTGAGGACAAAACTTTTTTTGAAGGAGAGGGGCATGTTAGGTCCCTATATTACTAGTATAGTCCCTTATTGTTGTTAGTGTAACCCCCTTATTGTTATTATTATACCCCTGTAACCCCCATATTGTTATTATTGTGCCCTTAAATTATTATTGTTAGGTCGGCTAGGATTACGTTGTGGCCCACAAGGATTACATTGTGACCCCATGGACTCCTATATATAGAAAGGAGGTTTTGTAGTTTGTATCATCCAAGAATTGTTCATTCATGTAATGTATTGGGGGTTTCCCCCTCGAAGTGGTTTATTTCTAAGGCATTGATATCTCTTTTCTTCTATTTTTGGAGCTGGTTTCACAACAAAACCTACCTCTTAAATCATTATAATGGATAGATATCTCTGGTTCGAAAACCAATAGGATATTTCTTGCAGTCTAATATTTCGCCCCTATAAACTCTACATATTATAAGAAAAACAACCTCGATAAGAATTTTCCTTTCAATACCTTAGAAAAGGACATCTACAACCTAAGGAATGCAGGTAATATCCTTTTTCTTGGGGACTTTAATGCTCGAAATACTACTAACCAAGATATTATGTTAAGTAACCGCTCTAACACCGACCCCTTGTGGCTTCAAAAAGATGGTAACTTAGCTAATAGATTCAAGAGAAATTTTGAAGACACAATCGAGAGCTTATTCAGCACCGAGCTCCTCAAACTCTGTAGTTCCCAGGACCTAGTCATTTGTAATGGTATTAACAAGTGGCCTCTTTTTGGTCAGATGACATTTTTCCATGGGCTGGGTAGCAACGTCGTGGATTATGTGATTTATGACACCCATGTCCTTAACCGTATTACAAACTTTAAGCTACATCATGGGTACGAGCTGAACTCTGACCATAGAATTTTTTCTTTATCCCTCAATCTTGTTGTGCATACCACCCACATGCAGGAGACCAGTGAAAGAAAAAGACACATTCATTTCGATATAAGTAATGTCAACCTTTTATTAATGGATTTAGAAAGGTATTTAGGCTCACTACAAGAAAAATACCCTCTAGCGGATGTTTTTGAGGAACCCCTTATAAAAATACCCCATACATCTATTTCTAGCGGAGGTTACTAGAAGAGGTTGGTGGGCAGAGGGTTTTGCGGATGTTTTCCGCTTGGTGCGCTTATTATCCAACATCGCACTGATGCTCCTTACAAGAGAAAGCACCATTGCACACAAAACATTTTCACACTAGACACAGTGCGCTCCGTACACACCCGTCCGGTGTGTCGTATTAATATAGAGCACTGGTGCTTTACAACTCTTCCACGTCGGTGCACCATAAAACACCGTGCCAAAACTAAAACTGCTCGGTGCGGTATTAAGAATCTGCACCGGTGCATCATAAAACAATGCGCTAAAATAGAAACCAACTGGTGCATTTGTAAGAAATAGCATCGACATGCCTATAAACCACGTGCACCAGAAAAGGGTTAAATAAAAAAATTACGGCAAAAAACCAGATTTTTCACTTTTTCAGTGCTCTAGAGCTCTTAAATACTGGTGCGCTCTCCAAGAGAAAGCATCATTGTGCACAAAACATTGGCACACTAAACACCCTGCACTCCGTACACACCCACCTGGTGCGTCCTATTACTGTAATGCACCGGTGCTTCACCACTCTTCCGTGCTGGTGCATCATAAAACACCGTGCCAAAACCACCCAGTGTGGTGTTAAGTAACCACATCGGTGCATGATAAAACACCGCGCCAAAATAGAAACAGACCGGTGCGATCGTATGGAATGACACTGGTTAGCCCATAAAACGCGTGCACCGGAACAGGGTTAAATAAAAAAAAAAATTATAGCAAAAAAATCGCATTTTTCATTTTTCTGCTCTCAATCACTGGTGCACTCTATAAGAGAAAGAACTGGTTGCACAAAAAATTGGCACACCGGATACCATGTGCTCCGTACACACCCACCTGGTGTGTCCTATTACAATAAAGCACTGGTGCTTCACAACTATTCCACCCCGGTGCATCATAAAACACCATGCCAAAACATAAACAACCCGGTGCAGTGTTAAGGAACCACCCCAGTGCATCAAAAAACACCACACAAAATCTAAAACCGCTCAGTGCGGTCTTAAGAAACCGCACCGGTGCACCTATAAAACCCCGTGCACCAGAACAGGGTTTAATAAATAAAAAAATATGGCCAAAAAATGACATTTTTCACTTTTCTCAGTGCTCGGAACTATCAAGCACTGGTGAAATTTCTCCTTCTCTGAGTCGCCGTAACATCGGTGCTCCCATTGCACCCATTGCACGCACTACTATTATGCATTGGCCACCAATCTCTAGCTTGCATTTTGCAAAACGGTGGGCAAATTTTCTTTTGCAAATTCTACAACCAATATGCCTCCTCAACGGCGAAATGTACTGGTATTTTTCTTTTTTTTCCATAATTAAGATTTTTAGTGGATTAGAGTTTGAAATAACCTTAAAATTAGCCATTTTAAAAGATTTTTTTTGTCACACGGTGCGCATGCGTTATTCAGCTTGCACTAGTTAGCGGTGATGCCTGTAAAATTTACAAGCTGCACCACAACCGGTGCTAACAGTATCCACACCGGGTCTGGGGCTGTACCGAAGGGCGCCTTGCATTATTTTAAAATTAAAAAAAAAGTGCGGTGCAGTCATTTAGCCGGTCGCACCATTGACCATGGGAATAGCAACGTAGTGCATTGACAGAAATATCTTCCCTGGTATCTGTTAGCGCACCAAATTTGACATTCCGACAAGGTCAACGGTGTGGCTGGGTAAAAGACCGCACCGTTGACTATTTAATTTTTCAAGAAGTCGGTGCGCTAACACGACTATATATGCTGGGGCGTATATTTTAGTTAGTGCACCACTCTTATGACACCATATATAGTCAACGCTGCTTGAAAAAATTTCAGGTGCACCGCATACAATGTGTTTCATGTAATCTGGGGCACCGCTGGCGGTGCACTACAAGAAAAAGATGCACTAGAACCGGTGCATGACTATTTTTGTGGCGCACCAACTGGTATGTTTTTTTTTTCCAAAAAAAATTATATATTTATATTCCTAAATACATGTCTGATTTAATAAAAAAAATTATTTAATATGTCAATGATTTAAAGAGAAGAGGAGGAACAACAACAACAACAACAGGCAAAGAAATATGACATGCTTCATCAGTGGGAGGCATGAGAGAGGGAGAGAGATGCGTACCCTCGCTCTATTACAACAGATACCCAAGGGCTCCTAAGTCAGGTAGGCCTCCTCAATTTTTATGAGGAGGCTACTTCCCTAAAGGCCCATAGTGTGTCTTTGAGACATCTTATCCGTAGGTGGAATGCCCACCAACAGGCTTTCCAGGTTGGTCCTGACCAGTGGTACACACCCACTAAGGAGGATATTTATTTCATTACAGGGCTATCGAGGAGAGGGATTGATTTTCCCTTGTTCCCAGAGGTTCTAGCTGGTTGTGTAGCAGGGATTCAATTAGTTTACTCCCAGAGATACATTGGAGCAAATTTACTGTCTCCTTCAAAGTTTTAGGTCCCTGGAGGTCAGTTACGTATTGGTGAATTTGGTAGACAGGACGTGCAGTGCCTCTCACTTCTCATTTCGACCATTTCACACAACACCAGTGACGGGCAACGCATTAGTCTCCCGATTCTATATTATGTTGATTCTTTAGTAGGAGCCACAAATTATCAGGTGGTATACCATTTTTTGCGGTAGTTATGTACGACCTTAGATAGATGTCGTGCTCATGCACAAGGGAGGGTTAACTTCCCTTTTTCTTTTATTTTTTGAGAGGTTTCTAGAGATGAGGCCTAATTTTGTTCGGTAGCCTCATAGGCCGATGTTGGAGGCCCAGATGCACATGTGGGGACAGATGATGCCCAAGAGGGGAGAGACTGTGTTTCTAGCCAATATATCGCATGATGCACTGGACTTACTAGCCAGTGTTGATGAGCAGCATCCCTTCATTATGGTCCCCTGTACTTATGCTGGATTGGATTGGCGAGGGTGTGCCAACATCCTCTTCACAGATGATGAGCCACTAGATGATAGAGGTAATATTACTATTTTATTTATATTTATTTTAACATGTTCTTTAAATTATTTTTATTAAATTGTGTAATGAAATTGTCTAATTATTGTTGTGTACTTGTATGTATTTTGCAGACATTGGCTCTTTTGATGGTGACGAGATGTCGGAACCACCACATGATCCAGGTGTGGATCCTAATGATGATCAGGACATGGAAGATGCCAAGGATCATGATCAGGAGGCTGGTGCAGAGAGACATGCTCCTGCTGGTGCGTCGGTACCACTTTTTACTAGGCTCAGTTGACCTGATACTAAATACAGGATGGAGTTGGGCCCCCAACTTAGTGCATTGATTGTTGAGGCGAGCATCAGGCCCACTCATTACAGAGACATACAGGCCAATGATAGGCTATTATAGATGTAGAGAGGCATGCCACGTGACATGTACAACCTGATGCGGCATGTCGTAGGAGCTACGACAGCTACTATGCGACTGAGGAGGACTGTTGCATGTTATATGTGTGGTCGAGCCACAGCACGTGATGGATAGTCTGCGAGCAGTGACTCATCATCTCATGATCGTTCACCTCCTGCCACACCAGATGAGCATGAGGCTCCACTACGATCTAGCTATCATCATGGAGATGAGGCTCGACAATCAGCCACATCTAGTCAGCAGCCTGCAGCATCCATTGGTACTAGTCATGATCATGAGCAGGCTATGCGATCGACTGTCGAGGCTGCACCATTGACTGAGTAGGCCTCCACTAGTACTGCTTATATTGATGTTGTACTACCACCAGCTAATCCATCCATTGGTACTAGTCATGATCATGAGCAGGCTTGGTCATCAACCATCGAGACTGCACCATTGACTGAGCAGGCCTCTACTAGTAATTTTTTTGATGTTGTACTACCACCAGCTGATCCATGACATTTATATTACAGTTGTATATTTTTAACATTATTCAGTTATATATATATATATATATATATGGTCCATGTATTTTATGTTCATGTTGTAGTTATACTTAATTTACATGTTGGTGATCATCATGATGTGTATATTGTTAGGTCATGTTAGATATGTTCATTTAATGTTTAGCTTGCAGATAGATGTGTATGTGATAGCATAAGTTATTTGATATCAGATGTATATTTGATGTTTGTGTTGTGATGATGTTAATATATAATGTTAATTTGATGTTTGAATGTGTTTTTTAGTTGAATATGATGTTTGTATGATGGTTATCATGATCATGATGTTTATTAATTAATTTAATATTAAATGGCCATGATATTTATTAAATATTATGTCGTGATTGTAATTTAAATTTAAATTTTAATTGTATGTAAAATTGTATTTGTATTTGTATTTGTAATTTTAACTGTAATTGTATGTAAAATATTTAATGTAAAATTTTAATTGTAATTGCAATATTTAATCTATTTTGAAATGATTGTAATTGTAATTTTAATTATAATTGTATATATGAAAAATTGTAAAATTGTAATTCTAATTCTAATTGTATGTAAAATTCTAAAATTGTAATTGTATTTGTATTTGTAATTTTAATTGTAATTGTATGTAAAATATTTGTAAAATTTTAATTGTAATTGTAATTGTAATTCTAATTGTATGTAAAATATTTGTAAAATTTTAATTGTATTACTGTGAAATGATTGTAATTGTAAAATTTTAATTGTAAATGTAATAGTATGTAAAATTAAAATTGCAATTGTATGTGAAATTGTAAAATTGTAATTGTAATTGTATGTAAAATATTTGTAAAATTTTAATTGTATTAATGTGAAATGATTTTATTAAAATATTTAAATTTGTAAATTTGTAAATAATTGTGAAATAATAAGTCTAGAATAATATGAATTTTTGTAACATAATAAAGTTTAGAAAATAATGCAAATAATTTCATGTAATTTAGAATTATCATTAGTTTATTATGATCTTACATAAAAAAAAAAATTTATACACTCTGGTGCGCTTATCATCATAACACGCATGGGTGCGTCTTATTACTCAGACGCATCAATGCTTCACAACTCTTCCGCACTGGTGCGTCAAAAAACACTGCGCCAAAACAAAAGCCTCGATCTTACAAAATGCCATAGTGTGCCTATAAAACAACGCGCACCGAAACATGATTATTCTGTAAAGTGCAGTATTGGAGCAGCGGAGGGTTCGAATCATGGGAAAGAATTTTTCTGAGGAGATGAAGGTTTGAAAAGACGAGAGTTTGAATTTCGACTAAGAAGTTTATAGCAGAGAAAATGAGTCATTCAAACAGAAAGACAAACAAAGACGCTTATAGGGATGCAGACAGCTACAGAGCTTGTCAGAGTACAAAAGGAGAAAAGGAGTACAGGTTGAGACTGACAGAGAGAAATTGATTGAGGCCAGTGATAGGGTTAAGAGGTCCCATGATGGAGAAATGGAGAGCAGAGTTGATGGCAGAGATAGATCAATCAAGGCAATCGATAAAGCCAAGAGGCACCATGAAGGGAAGGATTCTCATTCCCTTAAGGACAATAGAGAAAGACCAATTGGCGTTGTTGACTGGGCTGGTAGGTCCCATGAAGGGAAATATTCTCTAGAATGCGTTTAAAAGCAGTTGGGAGTATTATCCGAGCTTCGGTTGGCTTACATAAACTTTTACCGGCAAAGCTAACATCGCATAAAATCACATCTTCAACTTTCAATTGAACCTGAATGGCATCTGTAACTTGTCTAAGCTCTGGTCCTATGGATGAAACCAGTAAAAAAATTTCTTGTATTATAAATGGAAATCTAGTGACCATTTTTGTGGGAGGAAAGGCATAGATACCTGCAGCTACCATATTTCCACCTGTAAATCAGTTTCCCATTGGAAAAACTAATGTAATAGCCTATTTTGCAATTTCTTTCCTCTGCTCAACCCTATACTCATTTTCTATGGGAAACCATTGCCTCCACATGTAATAACTGCATCGTCTAGTAAAAAATTGGTCTTCTTCTGCTAACAAATGCAGAATGAAGGACTCATTTTCATTGCTCCCAGAATATTACCCTTCTGCAGATTATATGTACTAATTGATGGCAAGCCATCCGTCTATCTGCAGATTATATTCTAAAACATATTGGTTGAAAATAGTTAAGTGCCAATTATAACAGGTTCACATGCCACAATTTTCCACTTGGGCCCTATAGTATTGCACCTTCACATGCCCCACATTGCATTCTCTCCACATAATCAGTGGGGACCTCCTACAATAAACAAAATACATTGGAAGAATAGTTATTTCCATCAAGAATTTATCAAATTCCAATTCTCAATTTTAATTCTAATTCTAATTCTCAAAAATAATCAAAATTCTAATTCTCAATTTCTATGGTTGGAGTTCCCTAAATTTTGGTGTACACACCTAAAATTAATTTTGGTGCCTTAGCCGTAAATCGGTGCTACTGAACATATAACCGCACTGGTGCCGGTGTTACAAAAAGACGCACTGGTGACAAATAAACACAAATAAAAAAAGCGCAACTCTATTTTATTTAAGTGAAAAAAAACAGTAAATCGAAAAATGGGCTGCAAAATATTTTCAAAAATCTAATTTCATAGAATAATTATTTAAATACTAAACACTTTTCATTATTTCACTTTTTTTGCTGAAATTTTCAGCTAGATATTTGCAGGAGACATACCTGGAGCAAGACAGCACGAGGGCACTATGGAGCAATGAAATACATTCGAACAGAAGTATTCACACAATCAGAAACCAAACCTCTGGTAAGTCAAACCCTGTATCATAGAATTTCAAACCATCTCGTGATTAAATTTGATTTTTTTTTAATTTTTCTGCAGTTTTATTCATTTTTACCCTAAACCCTTCATTTTTTGTTTTTTCCCTTTCTTCTCCCTGTTTCTGTGATTTCAGAATTAGGGCTTTTCATTTTATATTGACATCAAACCCACGGGATGACTTGCATATTTGGATTCCAATCCATTCAGCTATTGAGTGAATTTTTGGAAAAAATGGATTTTTTTATCGGTGTGCCCTGCGTAACCTAGTGCATATGTGTGCTATATTATAAAGCGCATCATGCAAGTACTGTGTAATAAAAAATTGGAAAACATTTTTTTTAAATCAGTGTGCCATATCTAAAATAGGGCACCGGTGCTCCATGTTATGAGGATAGCACCATACGGTCTATTACACAATTTGTGTGGTGCGTTTATAATACCCCACGCACTGTATGGTCTGTTATACTATTTTATAGTGCATTTTTAATAACCCCATGCACTGGCGGCGGTGCGTACATCATGAAAGGCACATCGGTGTCTTGAGATTTATTTTTTACTTGAAAAGTTGAGAATTTATCTATAAATATATTAATGAATGATATGGTACAGGTTTCAGATTGATAAAGAAATGACTGACAAGAGATCAAGTAACAAAAATACTGATAACACATAAAGAAAAGAAAAAAAGGCAAGCTCTTTTTAAATTCTTTATAAAAAATATTATTTTTGATCTATATGTAAGTTTAACTAATATTTATTGCTTATTGTGTATCATGCAGAGCCACAAAATGACGAAGCTTGATAAGATTATTTCTGATCTAGGACTAGAAGAATGTAAAAGCTTGATGGAAAATCTGCAAAATGATGAATTAGGTGAATGAAAAAATACTATCGATCCAATATGAGTTTCTTTTTTTAATTATCATTAATAATATACTTAAAATTATTAGATAACATGTGTCAAATAGTCTATTAATTCATATCTATTTAATATTTCATTTTTCATTTTTCTCATCAATGTATATATACTAATTTAAATTTATTTTTATGTTTATAGATGGAAGGTGAAGAAGAAGAAAACAATCAACACCATGAACAAAACATTCCTGAAAATAACCCGTCATGGAGGTAGCTCTAGCAGTGACAACAGTTCAAGCGAAGAATAACAATCACTATGTTTGGATATCAAAGCAAGGCATTGTATTTTTTGAAATATGTCTGTGAAATCAAACATTTTGTTTAATGTAATGGACATAGTGCCCCAATTGAAAGACAAAGGGATACCAATAATTGTCTGATTTTGTATGACAAAGACTGTCTTATTCATATATATATATATATGTGTGTGTGTGTGTGTGTGTGTTTTAATTTATTCTATTTCATTCTCCATTGTCGTTATCAAATGTAATAATAAAAAATTAATTCATATGAATATTGTTATAAGATATATATGTGTCAACTTTTGATGAATAAAGAATTTTAAAAAGCCATAATAATTATGATATGATATAAAAAATTAATCCAAACATCACATTCAAATGCATTAATAAAAACTTAATTAATATGAATATTGTTATAAGATGTGTCAAATTTTGATGAATAATGAATTTAAAACAATCACAATAATTGCACTGTCACGGGTCGATGTTTCTAAAAAATACAAAATGAAAACTGATATGTGTCAGTTACTGTACACCAGTGCGTTTGTATTCTGAAGTGCATCGGTGCGTTTCTATGACCTATGGGCACTGCAAAAATACCAAAACCAATTAAAAATATCAGTGCGTTTGTGCGGTGCATTTATGTGTCTATACGCACTAGTGTCGTTGTATGACCTATGGGCACCACACGAATACCGATAAAAATTATAAATCTCGGCGTGTTTGTGTGATACTACGCACCAGGGCATTTATGTGTCTATAAGCACCAGCGCATTTGTACGACCTATGGGCACCGCACGAATACCAATACCAATTATAAATCTCGGTGCATTTGTGTGATACTAAGCACCGGTGTGTTTCTATAAGTCTATTCACCAGTGTGTTGATATGACCTATGGGCACTGCATAAATCCCAAGACCAATTAGAACGGCGTGTGCATTGTATCACCAACATTATGCCCAGTGCAGTTTTATACCTTAACGGCCTGTTGCATTCTCCTTCGACTGCCCTGGGGCTCGTTCTAAATGTACGCACTAATGCATTAAAGCTAGAGTAGCGGACCGATGAAAAAAAACATCCGTAAGAACCTCTGGCTGCCCCTTTTTTTTATTTGTGTTGAATTTCCGTTAAAAGCTCCACCAAAACCTCCATAACCATAAATGGATGTTGTTGCAAATGTTTTTTTGACAATTTTGGCCAATTTTATAACACTAAAAACCTCCTTTAGAACCTCAACGAGAGGGTGTTTTCCTTGTAGTGGCTCCCTGACTTATAATAATAGCATTGATAAAATCTATTACCATTTTACTACTACACTTTCCACTACCATTAGAAAGTTCTCTAATGAGACTATAAGCAGAATAATAGAACTTCAAATCTTTGGTATGAAAAAGACTTTAAAATTTCTAGGAAAGAAATCAGAGACGCCCCTAATGAAATCATTAAGTACCAGAATATAATTATATACAAAAATCTCATCAAGAGGAATAATAGATCATGTATTAATAAGAGAAAAGAGCATCTTATGCACCTTTCTAAAGTTGTGCCCAGAAATTTTTGGTGGAATGCGCTTGTTTGTAAAACTAAAGATAATCATGCCATCCCCTTAGAAAATTGTGATAACTATATTAAGAAGTCGTATGACTCTCCAAACGCCAGGGATACCATCTTAAACACTCCTATTAAGGAAGATATATTTTCTCTTGGACGACATTGATTTTGGGATTAATAAGCTTGCTAATGGGAAAGCCAAATATATTTAAGGATACTAAGCTGAGATCTTTAAAAATAGAATATATATCCTCATTCCTCATCTCCACAAGCTTCTCAATTTGGGTTTAAAGAATGCCTTCCCTAGAATTTGGACACAAATCCTTATTGTGCCTATCTTTAAAAATAGGGGAAAAAGTGTTCCCTCTAATTACACGACCATTATGATTAGCCACATTCTGGCCATGCTTTATGGGCCCATTTTAGAAAATAAGCTTAGCCTTTTTCTTGAGGACCCGGGTAAAATGGATAAACAGAAAGCTAGTTTTAGGAGACATCACTCGACTATCGACCACCTTGTTACTCTCAAGATCATTACTAAAGAATGTAACAACAATAAAATCGATCTCTTCTGTTGTTTTGTGGACATTAGAAAAGCTTTCGACATTGTTTCTTGAAATAAGTTGTGGGGAGACTTGAAGAGATCATGGTTCCTCCTGTACTGCAGATTATTGTGATCTGTCTCTACGAGACTGCCATTGCCAAGCTTGAGACCAACGAAGGTTTGTATAAAGATATAAAATGAAATATCGGGGATAAGAAAGGGTGCCCCCTATCCCCTACCCAATTTGGTATTTACATCAATAAGCTATAGGAGCATCTGGAAACTGTGGGTTGCAATGGCACCAAGCTCTCTAGTATAATTATTACTCTTCTCCTATAAGCTCATTATATTGTTCTTCTTGCAAAAATCCATGATGATCTAGACAAACATTTTAAGAATCTTCATGTCTACTACTCCAACATGGGTATGTAAATTAATACCGACAATACTAAAGTCATGATCATTAAATCCAAAAAGATCACCTATGGTATTTTTGTCTATGATAACTATTCTCTAGAGCAGGTTTATTCTTATATATATTTAGATATTGACTTTCCTCGTCAGCTCAACTAGAGCTATAACATCGAGAAAAGAATTATTGGAGGTTGGAAAGCTTATTATGAGCCTGAAAAAAATGGTAAGTCAGTTGATCATTACATTTCAAGTAAAAAAAGGTTCCTCTTTGGGACTCTCGTCGCCCCTATTGTTTTATATGATGTGAAATTTGGGGTTGCAGTATATCCAGCGAATTGTGGAGAAATATTGAGATTATTCAAAAGCAATTCATCACCTATAACCTCAATTTCAAGGGATATACTCCCTATCCTATCCTCTTGATCAAAGTTGGCATGACCCCATTGAAAGTACGACTACGTTTAGATATTTGATGTATAAGAAGAAGATTTACAACATGGAATCAAAAAGGCTTCCAAAATTTGCTTCTAACTTTAGTAAAAACCCCCACCTATGCCTCAAGCATAGGTGGCATAAGGATGTGTAGTATTGGATCAACCTTTTGGGGGATTAAGGAGGAGATCATCATGTGATGCAAGGATAATAGAAAATATACTATTACCTCCAATTTTAAGGACAAGATGTGGGATAATAAGGAGATGGAGGGTAAAAGGAAGCTAAGATACTATAAGGAGGTGATCAACACCACCCTTGATAACCAAAATTATCTCTCTGTGTTGACCAACACTAAGAATAAAATGAACATCACTAGGATAAGAAATAATTCCCATGAGCTTTGAAGTGATACCGGGCATTGGTCTACTCCCAAGAGTCTTTGGGACGATAGAATATGCATATTTGTGATACTAAGAAGGTGGAAGATGAAAAGCACCTCCTTTTACAATCCTCGGCTCTTGCCCACATCTGCTCTCAATTCCCTATCATCAACCACACCTCCAATATTATTGACTTATTAAGTAAACCCAACTATGGCAATCTTGGAGCGCTTCTTTCCCTTCTCCTTTATCACAAAAACAAGATTTTGAAGAATGAATATTAGAATTTTTTTTCTTTTCTTGAGGTCTGATAGATCACATTGGTCATAGTGGATGTTAATCATCATCATCATCACCGTAAAACCATCATAATATGCTTATTCAAAATAAAACACAATACTAAATCACAGTTAACCTAACCAACTTAATATATAAAATGTATAATTTTTTTTAAATAATCAAAATTCTATACTTCATTTTAAATTTAATAATTAAATTCTAAAATATTTAATAAAAAATATATAAGTAACTTTTTAATTTAAATATAATATATATATATATATATATATATATATATATATAATTTAAATATAATGATAATGATTATTAATATTCATTATTAACGTTCACGCAAACCAAAAATATTTATCAATAAACCAATGAGATCTATTGATAGAACAATGAAGTCCATCGAATTACTGAAAAAAAAATTCCATCAAATTAGAAAACAAAGATGAATTAAAAGCCGAGACCAAATGATACAATCACAACTACAAATGTGTGGAATGCTCGTAAAGACTAAGCAGCAACATGTAATAATAATTTATATATAAAACCCTTTTTTTTTAATAAAGAAGCATTTTCTAACAAACATTTTTCTTTAACAAAGTAGAATGAAAATTTACCATGAAATCCTCTAAATATTTATTTATGTGTTCTACTACCTTCAATAATCTAAAATATTTGTGAATATTTTTTCATACTAAAAATAAAATAAAATGTGAGTTTTTTAATCATTGATGTTCATGGAATTCGAGTAACTTTAATACATAACATTAATAATTAGTATTTGCATCAAAAGTGTGCAAAGATATCTCGTTAGAAGTGTAGATGAATGTAGAGTGATGTAGTGGTAGTGATACAGGAAATTCATTGAACTTTGATAACCATTGTCTCTAATTCTAAAACCAATTGTTTTTATCTTTAGTGCGATTTTTTGGAAAGTTTTCCGGTGGTTTTATCTGGTCTAATTTCTCTAAAATCAGGTAGGAATTCATTGAAGTCACGATTTTGATGGAAAACCCCTGCACAATCAAAGTGCCCTAGAGGTTTTTGAGGGGCTGAATCCATATATACAATAAAAAAACCATTTTAAATAACACAAACCAAAATTTCACCTTAAAAGAATATCCAAAAAAATCACACTAAAAATAACTCCATTCAATATAGCATTCCAGACCTTCTATAGATGTGGGACGGACCTTCTATAGATGTGGGGATCTTTCAGGTTGCGCTCTATTTTTTGGATTCTAAACTTTTATATGCTTGCTATTTCTTACTAAACAATGACTTTCACGTATTATTTTCATTGCAGAAATCCTCTTGAAGTTTTTTAATGGGAGCACAATATTTTTTTTTTGGTTTCAATCAAGTTCTAAAAACCATTCACCTCCCCTTCACCTATCTTAAAAACACTCTCATTTCTAGCCTTTAATCTAAAATCCTGTCTATTTCACCTCCCCTTCACCTATCTTAAAAACAATCTCATTTCTAACCTTTAAGCTAAAACCTGTTTGGTTCATTAGAGTTTGAGATTGCTTTTGGACTTTGGAAAAAGGCTCTCCAAACCAATATTTTGAATGAAAGAAACCTGCTTGGATGCGCTTTCACCAACATGTAAAGTGAATTAATAGAATAGAGTCAATGTAGAAACCTGATCTATCCGTTCTCCAAAACTGCACACAATTTGGACCAAAAGAGGAGTAAAAGATGACTCAATGATAGCCTTGGAATTCTCCATATGTAGATAATTTTACCTGTAGGAAATATTTCCTAGTGCAGTGGCTACATCTCTGGCCATAAATACGTCTCTATAATCTAGATGCTTCACAAGGAAATGGGCAGGTCGAGAAGGTGCGAGCAAGGCATCCAACCGATTTTACGCAGGGAGTCAAAACTTCAGATTCAAAATCCTCTTGCATAATTATAAGAAGTTGATCAACCAATGCCTCCAATGCCTCAGCAGTAGAAGAGTTGGTCTTCAACGCATAACTTCTGAGATCAGGATACTCCTTAGGTAGATATACAATGTCCATCAGTCCCATGGCTGAATTATACTACACTTCAACCCTATCATCTGTGGGCTTCAGTAAAACACATCGTTGAATCCTTCTAGGGTAAACCCTAAGCACCAAATCCACTGTCCATGTACACCTCCACTCTCTGTATATAAATTACAAGTTGAAAAGAAGTCTCAATGACCCTGTAGGAAAAAAACGTTGGATGCTCGAGGATTCCTCATCTCCTTCCCAGTATCCTCTCGTGCCCTCTCTACTACAAGAATTAAGATCGCCCCACATACCCAATATTCACATTGTAGATCTCTAACTTTCGAACCACATAAATGTAAGCATAAATAACAAATATTATATGCAAAATATAAAACTTTAATGCCCAGTAAAAAAATACCTCTAGCCATTGATGGTAAAACGATTCTCAAATTCAGATTGGAAAATTTTATCCACAGAATTTCTTCTTTATGGCACAAATTTGGCTCTACCTCTTGTTTTTGGAAAATCTCTTGGAACTTTGGCACGTCAAACCCTTGATCTCGAGAAAACCACAACTTCAATTTCTTTCACGTGTGTTTCAGATCTAGTCACTAATCATGGATGCAAAGTTACTTCTTGTTCTCACTATAAGTTTCTTTCCTTAGCTTGGAATAAAATATGTGCCTCCTATTCTTCTGTAGTTCATTCCTGCTCAGAAATGGCTCACAACCCTAGAAATAAAACTCTAGAAATGACAAGAAATCACTTCAAAATTATTGTATTTGATCTTATGGGAGGATGACTACATTCGACACTTCATACATGAGGAATAATGAAGAGAAACAACCTTGTTTTATCCACAAAAGCATAAAGAAAAGGGATACAGAAAATCTGAAGGCACTTCCAAACTCTGCAAATTCTAACTTGATGGTGTAAAGCTAAAGGGGATTGAGTTAGTGAGCTTGGGGACCAAACAGAAAAATTTATAGCCAAGATTCCATCAAGCTTCTGTTGGCTATGTGTCAAGTGTTCCATAGATCATGGTAAAGAACTGTAGTGGGAATAATGGACCACTTCAGTAGCTCCCAACAAGAAATTAATTAACTGCAGTTGATTTTCGTAATTTAAGGAAATTACTGCAGTTGGTTTCCAGAAATTAAGGAAATGACTGTAGTTAAGGTTTCCAGAAATCAAGGGATGTTGTTGGGAGAGGGAGCATAACATTCTCCCACTTGGTCCATACTTCCAAACTTAATGTCTCATCTTAAAACCCATTGGTAATATGTATTAAGTAATAGATACATGAATCATGGCGATAAGTCCTCTAATGATGAGTATTATCTTCCATGTATTACTATGTATTTATTTCTATTAAAATTTATGTGCAACAATTTCCTAATGAATAAACCCTATGTTTATTCTTGGTCCTACATATATGAATTCTCTCAAATAAAATTAAGGTGCACATAAATATGAGAAAAACATCACAAAATTTAAGAATTTCATTAAAATAACATTGTTCATACAATGAGAAACTACATAATGGAACCAAGTCCCATATTCATTACATGATCCTTGAATTTAAACAGTGGAAAGCCCTTACTCAATGGATCATCGATCATAAATTCAGTGCTAACGTGCTTAATGACCACTTTATTTTCTTTAACACATTCCCTTATAGCTAAATACTTAATGTCGATGTGTTTATTTCGACTCCCACTTTTGTTGTTCTTAGCCATAAAAATAGCAGCTGAGTTGTTGCAATATATTCTCAATGGCTTAGAGATAGAATCCATAATTCTAAGCCCAGAAATGAAACTCTTAAGCCATACACCATGTAAAGTAGCCTCAAAATAGGAGAAAAACTCGGCTTCCATAGTGGAAGTGGCAATCAAGGTCTGCTTTTCACTCCTCCATGATACAGCTCCACCAGCCATCATAAAAATGTATCCTAATGTTGATTTGTGTGAATCAACACATCCAACAAAGTCAGAATCTGAGTAGCCAATCACTTCCAAATTGTTCGTCCGTCTATACATAAGCATGTATTTTTTGGTTCCTTGAAGGTACCTCATTACTTTCTTTGCAACTCTCCAGTGGTCTGAACCTGGATCACTCTGATATCATTCCAACATTCCCACAACAAATGCAATGTCAGGTCTTGTGTAGACTTGAGCATACATTAGGCTTCCGACAGCAGAAGCATATGGAATGTTCTTCATTTGTTCCCTTTCAAAGTTGTTCTTCGGGTATTGGTTCAAACTGAACCTATCACCCTTCACAATGGGAGAAACACTTGGTGAACAATCCATCATCCGAAATCTCTCTAAAATTTTACTAATATAGGTTTCCTGAGGCAGACCCAAGATGCCTCAAAATCTGTCTCTATGAATCTTAATGCCAATGACATAAGATGCCTCACCCATATCCTTCATATCGAAATTTTCAGAGAGGAATTTTTTCACCTCATGCAACAAACCCTTATCATTGGTTGCTAGCAAAATATCATCCACATATAAAACAAGAAAATAGATTTTACTCCCAATAACTTTCAATTATATACATTCATCCATAATGTTTTCTACAAAACCGAAAGAAGAAATTACATTATGAAATTTCAAATACCATTGGCGAGATGCTTGTTTTAATCCATATAATGATTTCTTGAGCTTGCAAACCAATTGCTCACCATCACTAGAGGAGAATCCTTCAAGTTGTTTCATGTAAACCTCCTCCTCTAGATCTCCATTGAGAAATTCCGTTTTCACATCCATTTGGTGCAAGTCCTAGTAAAAATGGGCTACTAATGCCATAATAATGCACAAGGAATCCTTCTTAGATACAGGAGAGAAAGTCTCTGTGTAATCAATTCCTTCTTTCTGAGTGAATCCCTTTGCAACAAGTCTTTCCTTGTATCTCTCAATGTTGCCCAATGAGTCTTTCTTTGTGTTAAAGACCCATTTACATCCAATGGATTTTGCACCATTAGGAAACTCAACAAGATCCTAGACTTCGTTACTCTTCATAGAATTCATCTCTTCCTTCTTGGCATCGTACCATAATTCTTATTCTTTGCAATTCATGGCTTGTGAAAAGGACTCGGGATCATTTTCGGCTCCAATGTTGTAGTCAGATTCTTGCAGATACATGACATAATCATCAGGAATTGCTGATATCTTTGGTCTAGTAGATATTCTTAATGTTGTACCACCATCTTCCTAAGAAGTATGTGGTTCAACTCATTGTTCAAGAATTCTTAGCAATTCTTGAACTATTCAATCTACTGGAATGTCGTCAGCAGCTTGTGGAACTTCAACAATTGGTTGTTCAACACCATTTTGTACTTGAGGGGTGCTGTGAACAATAACCAATCTATCACTTGAGGTGGAAGGTTGATATTTTGAATGATCCTTCTCAGAAACTATGTTCCTAATTTGATCTCTCCCACTGATCAAGTCATTTTCAAGAAACTTTGCATTTCTTGATTCCACAATCCTAGTGTTGTTAGATGGACAATAAATTTTGTAACCTTTAGACCTTTCGACATATCCAATGAAATACCCACTAATAGTCCTTGGGTACAACTTCTTCTCTTGTGGATTATATATTCTTACTTCAGACGGGCATCCCCAAACGCATATATGTCGCAAACTCGGTTTCCAACCTTTCCATAATTCAAATGGTGTTTTAGGAACAGCCTTGGTTGGAACTTGGTTTAATATATACACTACCATCTTAAGTGCTTTAGTCCATAAGGATTTAGGAAGATTGGAGCTGCTAAGAATACTCCGTACCAGGTCCAATAATGTTCGGTTTCTTCTTTCTGCTACACAATTCTGTTCGAGTGAACCAGGCATGGTTTATTGGACAGAAATCCCATGCTCTTGAAGAAATTTTGTGAATGGACCAGGTGCTTGTCCATCTTCTGTGTATCTACCATAATATTCTCCATCTCCATCTGATCTCATGATCTTAATTTTCTTGCCACATTGTTTCTCTACTTCAGCCTTAAAAATATTAAAGGCATCTATTGCTTTGCTCTTTTTATGAAGCATGTAGAGATACATATATCATGAGTAGTTATCTATAAAAGAGATGAAGTATCTCTGACCATGTGAGTCCATGTCTGGACTACATATATCAGTATGTATGATCTCTAATATGTCTGAACTCCTATTGGCACCTTTCTTTGACTTTTTGGTCTGCTTTCCCTTTATGCAGTCCATAGAAGTCTCAAAATCAGTAAAATCCAGAGTATCAAGTACCCCTTCATTTACAAATCTTTTAATTCTTTCTATGGAGATATGACCTAGTCTCTAGTGCCATAATTTAGAGGAATTTTCATCAATAACACATCTTTTAGTGCCAATGTGAACATGCATTGAATCATAAGTGAAATTTTTCTGTAAATTAATGTAGCAAAGACCATTAGACAAAATACCATTCCCAACATAATCGGATTTATAAAATAAACTGAAGGATGTTTCTGAAAAGTTAAAGGAATATCCAAAAGGTACAAGCCTTGAAACTGAAATCAAGTTTCTAGAAAAACTTGGTACATAAAAGGTCTTTTCTAATTCTAAAAAAAATCCACTACTTAAAGTTAAATAGAATGTTCCTATAGCCTCCACATGTGAGCCCATATTGTTTCCTGATAAGATTCTTTGCTCACTTCCCACTAGCTTCCTTAGTTTTTGCAAACCCTGCAAGGAATTCAAAATGTGAATTGTTGATCCAAAATCAATCCACCAAGTGTTAGTATTGACATTAACCATATTAGATTCATAACAAACAAATGAGATTGGATTACCTTTGTCCGCAAGCCATTTCTGAAATTTGGCGCATTCCTTCTTCATGTGTCCCTTCTTTTTACAGAAGAAACACTTGGAGTCCTTCTTGATATTGGCTTGGGGAGGTATTTTACCTTTCCCTTTCCGATTGGCTTGAGATTTTCCCTTTCCTCGCATTGCCAGCATTGCACTTTCTCCCATTTCCATCACCAGTCTCTCTTCCTCTTGAACACACATGGTCATGAGTTCATTAATTGACCATTTATCCTTATGTGTGTTGTATGAGATTTTGAAGGGTCCATATTGGTGCGGAAGGGTGTTCAGGATGTAGTGCACTAGGAAAGACTCTGATATTTCAACCTCAAGTTTCTTTAATTGAGTCGCAGTGTCCCTCATTTGCATGATGTGCTCGCGCACACCTTTCACACTGGTGAGCCTTAGGGATGAGAACTTCATGATTAGGGTGCTTGCTAGTGCATTTTCTGAAGTGAAAAATTGATCATCAATGGCTTTTAGCAAGTCTCAGACCTTTTCATGCTGTTCAACAGAACCACAAATACCAGCTGAAATTTTAGTCTTAATGAACATCACGCTTAGGTGATTCGACCATTCCCATCATTCATAAAGCGTGATGTCTGCGAAAGTGCTGGTATTATTGAGTGTCGGTGGTTCGTCTTTCCTAATAGCATAGTCTATGTCCATCCACCCCAAATGAAGGAGAACTCTCTCCTTCCATACCTTATAGTTATCTCCTTTAAGTTCAGGGATATCAGTAAGAATTTCAGAGAAATTTGCAGGTTGTACAACTGCATAAAAATAAAGATCACATGCTTATGTTAAATTGAGGCCTAAATAAAATTTCATGCTTTACCAACGTAAATCATGCTTAAAATTGAATCTGATGACATAAAAATTGTCTATGGACTAAATTTTCAATTCAAGCAGATTCAATTATTGTTTATGATAGAATATATCAAATTATTTACTTAATTCATAATTCTAAGGGTATATTATGATTATAATTTGATATAAATTCTATCTCAGTTTTGAAATTTATGATAAAAATATTAATTCTTTACTCCTATGGGTAAATTATGAATATTTTATCCTAATTAATTATATAAATATAACAAAAATTCATGTGGGATAAAATTTATTATATTTAGTATAATTAATTACAATTAATGTCTAAATATTCTTTATGTGATCCTAATCAATCATAATATATAATTTTATTTAATTAGAGATGTTGTAGCTATTCTCTAATCAATTAAAAATTATATGGATCACTAGACATTATTTCTTATAAAAATTAACAAGATATAAGAATAACGATAATTTTCATAAATAAAACTATAATATTCATGCATATTGAGCAAAAATTAGGCATATTTCCAAATAAATGTTTTAATTCAGAAAATTCTAATAATAAAAGATTTAGCCAAACTTATACACATTTCCAAATAAATGCTTTAATTCAGAAAATTCTAAAAATAAAACATTTAACCAAACATGTCTATAAATCACCAAGGCAGAGATAAAACCTGGCTCCAATACCAAATGTAAGCATAAATAACAAATCCTATATGTGGAATATAAAAATTTAATGCCCAGTAAAAACATATGCCTAGTAAAAACATACCTCCAGCTATTGATGGTAAAATGATTCTCAAATTCAGATTGGCAGATTTTATCCACAGAATTTATGCTTTATGACACAAATTTGGCTCGACCTCTTGTTTCTGGAAAATCTCTTGGAACTTTGGCACATCAAACCCTTGATCTCGAGAAAACCACAGCTTCAATTTCTTTCATGTGTGTTTCAGATCTAGTCACTAATCGTGGATGCAAATTTACTTCTTTTTCTCACTATAAGTGCCCTTCCTTAGCTTGGAATAAAATCTATGCCTCCTATTCTTCTGTAGTTCGTTCTTGCTCAGAAATGGCTCACGGCCCTAGAAATAAAACTCTAGAAATTACAAGAAATCACTTCAAAATTATTGTATTTGATCTTATGGGAGGATGAATACATTCGAGACTTCGTACATGAGGAATAATGAAGAGAAGCAGCCTTGTTTTATCCACACAAGCATCAAGAAAAAGGATACAAAAAACCTGAAGGCACTTCCAAACTCTGCAAACTCTAACTTGATGGTGTAAAGCTGAAGGGGATTGATTTAGTGAGCTTGGGGACCAAACAGAAAAATTTATAGCCAAGATTCCATCAAGCTTCTATTGGCTATGTGTCAAGTGTTCCATAGATCATGGTAGAGAACTGCAGTGGGAGTAATGGACCACTTCAGTAGCTCCCAACAAGAAATTAATTAACTGCAGTTGATTTCTGTAATTTAAGGAAATTACTGCAGTTGGTTTCCATAAATTAAGGAAATGACTGTAGTTAAGGTTTCCAGAAATCAAGGGATGATGTTGGGAGAGGGAGCATAACAATAAATTCCTAGTTCATTGACACCAAAATTTATGCTTCAGACGAAACTCTGCCAGATGAAATCTAGAAAATGTTGCTTCCAAACGTAGTCCAAAAACTATTGTTTTCTGAAGATAAGAATTCCTTTGGATTTCAACAGAATCCTCCCCTCTTTATCATTATAGACCTTTTTTTGTACTAGACGGTGACCATGGAATTTCTTAGCTCTCACTATATTCAAGCTATAGGATGAGAAGAGAAAACCTGAAAGTGTGCTGCAATGTTATGGGCATATTTTATTAATAATATTATTCATCCACTGCATCTAATTCTTTGCATCTCTTACATATACATGTACTGCATTGTCCCCTGCATCTGGTTCTAGGCTTTTCTCTCTTATTAATATTCTTCATGCCCTACATGTATTGTGCTTTAATTAGGTGGGATATCCAGCATGTATTGCGCTTTAATTAGGTCGGCTATCCTATCATTTGTAGTGTTGCAGTGTCCAACGATGTCCAACTATGGTTTTCATGAAGAGCCTCCTCCTCAGCTCGACCAACATCACCATATTCAGGTGAGTTCAGCCTGCATCAGCACATGTAGGTGTGGTATTGAAATTACTAAGAAAAAAATTATACCTTAGAATTGGTGAACAAAAGAATGAGGCTCCCCATATTTCCGTGCAAATTATTCAATAAATATTTGGACCTACAGTTGCAAAGGAATGGAAAAATAAAATGAGTTTCACGAAAATTTAGAACATTACTTTTCTTGATTGAGTGGGGAAGAAAATCCTTATAGAAACCTAGTTGCTCAATCAACCTTGAGCATTGGTCAAGGAGGTGTCCCATGTGATAGGACCCTTGCCATATTCTCTAACTGCCCCTTTAAGCATGGTTTCAAATACAAGTTTCACACGAAAATTCGTTGGTTAAGTCACATTTGGTGACAAGAAATAGTGTCGCCTGATTCAAAGCTTTCCCAAAAAACCCCATGTAAGTGGCCAGATAAATCACATTTAACGAAGCAATGACTGATTCAAGCTCTCACAGGAAAACCACACATTAATATAAAGTGCCTGAGATATTTAAATTCTCAAATTGGTTGAAGGAATATTGTGCTACAATATATACAGTCGAACTTTCTTTTTTACATTGTTGCATGAAAATACAATTTATGGATCAGTAAGACATTTTTGTATCTTGCAGGATAATGATGTGAATAATCAAATTTTTGAAGTTCATGCAAATTATGGCACCTTTTTTGAAACACAGTATAAAATTTTCATGATAGGAGATGTAGTGATGGTGGAGAAGGATTTTTTATTTTTTTTCCTGTTGGAAATTGTGGTATGTTTTGATATCATGTTGGAGAATGGAAATAAAAAATATAGGGATGTGTTTCTCTCTTACAACAAAGAGAATGTAATATATGCAGAAATAAAAATTCACACAAACAGATAGTGAGAACACACAGGAGAGGAATTCTTTTTCTATTCAATTTTGCTTGAAAAACATATGAAATTACATACTTTTAATACAAAATTTGTGGAGCCTGAACCTTAAATGCAATTCAATGCAGAAATGGACAGGTAACAAGTAAAATGTATTTATGATTTGTTCTGTTGTTTATACACTAAAAAACATACAAAACACATAAAGCCAGACTTGAAATTTTATGGGTTTCAGCTATGAAACCACACCGCATCTGCACCCTCATTGCAAATCGCATTTCGATAATTTGAACATTTAACTGGTTCATACGGAAAAACTTAAAAACTTGTGATTGCAATGTGCGATGGCACGATCGCATCGCAACTTAAATCTTTTAACTTGTGGGTGCTATTCATTATCTTTGTGGTATGCAATATGCGATCGCATCGCATCGCAACTTAAATAAGTTGCGAAGTACTTGGTGCGCTAAACTCCTGAGCTTGTGACATGCGATTTGCGATCACATTTCAACTCAAATTAGATAACTTGTGGGCACTTAAAGGTAAGTCATAAGAAATGCGAAGTACAAATGCGGGCGGAAAAATGGTAAATCATAAAAGGTGTGAAGTGCGATATTTAAGATTTTTTATGTGTGAAGATGATGTCGCATCGCAACATCGCAAGGTCTGGTGTGGGGCTTAAAAGTTAAATGGTAAAATGTGCGAAGTGCGGTATGTGACGCGGTAAACAGCGGGAAGTGCGAAATGAAAAAAGGTAAGGAGTAAGGTGATAACAAAAGTTCGTGGGCGGATTTGGTAATGCGGGAAGGTATGATGGGTACCACCAAATCGCATCGATGGAAACTTAAGTTTCAGCATAAGTTTAAGAGGTAGAGGTTAAAACTTACGCGCTACGATGTGCGGGCAAAAGTTAAGTGGATGTGGTGGGTAAGAAATTAAACGTAGAGTGTGGCTTGGGTACTCTGTTTCTTGAAATTGCATGAAAATGCCTACAAATTTGGATCCTGTGCCTTGTCCTTCCTACAACAAAAATTCAATGTAAGTGTGGGCTGCTGCCAGTTTTATTCATGACAGTGGTTGAGAGTATTTCCAACATTTTCCAGCTGAGCTTTTCTTATTATCATCAAGCTATGAGGATTGTGTTTTCTATCTTGAGACAATCAACCTTAACAGAGAGACAGATTTGGTTTAAAGTAAAAGCAAGCATTGACCTAGAATGGAGTAGTTTTGGTGGATACATTTTTCTGCCTCAGGCCAAACACACCCTCCTCTCGCGCTCTCACATGTCGCCCGATCTCCCCCGTTGAAACCCATTGGACTCACAAACTTTCCAAAGAATATTTATGTTTGACGAAGAAGAGTTGGATGAGCATTACCAATACCTTTTATGAATCAAAAGGAGATTCGTTATGGAGTTCCTATCATACCCATCGAGCCTTTGCTGCTGGACACTTTTTGAAACAACCTTCTATCATACCCATCGAGCCTTTACTGCTGGACACTTTTGTAAACAACCTTCTTTGTGTGTTGAGACTCCCAGTTTGTGATGAGAACAATTCGACCTTGGATGGATTTTCTAGTAGCACACAGCAGCAAGGTCGCACAGTAAGCGAATGGCAAGATGAGTTAGGTGGCATAGTGAGTGGATGGACCATTGCCTTTTTAGCGATCATATTTTCTAGCCACAGTAGAACATGCGTATTCTTTTTAGGCCAAAAAATCTACTAGAATGTCATGACGAATCTACTGCAATATCATGAGAAAGAACCTCATAATAAAAAACCTATTGACTTAAATATTCATGTGGATTCCCTATCTTAAGGGATTTCGCTTGAGAAGGTGAATAGCTAGTTAATTATTTTGCATTGGATACTTACCATGGGATAACAATTACATTTACTTTTGATACGTTAAGAAATAAGTCTATAAAATATTAATTAAATTAATGAAATATTATATATATATATATATATATATATATATATATATATATATATATATATAAAATTAAAGTTAACATATGATTATATATAAATAAATTTAGAATTTTTTAAATAATTTTATATATTTATTTATAAATAATTTAAAATTCAAATTACATGTTTGATTAAATTTTTTATTTTATTTTAATGATTGTTTAATTTTAAAATATTTTTTTTTTAAAATTAATTTTAAATATAAACACTATTTATATTTTATAATAATTTGTTCAATATAATATCAATATAAATATTGAAATTAACATTTTCAGATACATAAATATTAAAATAAATTAAAAAGTGAAATTAACATTTTCAAATACATAAATATTGAAAGAAATTAAAAAATTGATAGGTGTAAGAGGAATTATTTCAAACTTTGGAGAAAATGTATTTATTTATATCTTTGAGTTTTTCTATCTCTTTTAATAATTAATAAGTTTATGCATTTTCTCAAGGCTTAAATCTAGCCAAAAACCATTGCATGAAGAGATTCATAATATGGGTTCCAAGATATTCATTAGATTGAGCTCAAATTTGCTACATTTTTTTATTAGTCACTCCTATTATTCCATGACATAACAAGAAGTATATAAATTATTTTTAAGTAAAAATGATTTGAATTATTTCTGATAAAAAATTATCTAATGTTTTCAAATGTTTTGTAATATTATTTAATTAACATTATTATTATTTTTTAAATTAAAAAAAAAAACTATTCTTTGATTGGTTATAAAATTTAATTGGAATAATTATTCATTTTAAAAAATTAAACTGAAATGAAATATTAGTAAACTATTTTATGATTGGTTACAAAATTTGATTGGACTAATTAGCTGTGGCTAGATGTGACATTAAAAAAAAATGAAATAAAACTTCAACACATAACTCATAATCCTTGGACTAAAAATAACACATAATCTCTAGATTGATTAATGGAATTGAATATTAACCGTACACCTTTCAAATCATTAAGAAATAATAGGGTTTCGAATATAACTTTTGATTCAAAGATATGGCATGTTGAACAGATTTTATTTCTTTATGTATTCCCTTATAATTCTTTGATGGTGGTTTTTCTGAGGAAATGATAATTTCCTTCTATTCTTTCATCGTTGCATTATTTTCCCAGGGTTTCAAGCTCTTGGTTTCAGACTTTAACATCTTCAAGTTTTCATTCATAATTTATGAGTAGTTTTTTATTTTGAAGAATTTTGGCCTTTGTAGATATACCCAATATTTCATCGTTATCATTTAAGAGTTTTTGTAAATTAGAAACTATGTAAAGCCTTCACAATTTAAAGTTCTTTGTCTTATTTGAGATTTTAATAAATGGCTTTTGGTTGTTGCATACAAGAATGTTTGAGAGGGTTCACTATTACCAGTAAGATTTTACTTTCTCAACTTTTGGTGGCATACATTTATCAAATTTGATTTTAGTTAGGATTTTGGGATTTTCAGTCATGTGCTTATCTCTATGTTGTTATCGGCATTTTTATATGTTTTTCGTAGCATAAATTTCTTTTTTTTTTGAGATATTAGGGTTAATAAGCTAGCCTTTATCATATCTTGTGACTCTTTCTCTAATACATGCTTTTATGTTAAAAAGACTTACCTTACCTTTTTGAAGGATTTTTATTCTTAGAAGTTGTTCGACATTGACTGTATTTGAGTTATGTATTTTAAATATCATGTAGGGTAGAGAGGATATTTTCATTTTATAGTGAATTATGTATCGTTGATTTATATTAGCTTTTATATGATGTCTCTATTGTTCCTCTTAGTGTGTTCTTTGAAAACTATATTTCACTATGAATATTTTTTGGTATATTTGAGAGGTGGATAGAGTTGAGGGAGCAAAAAAATATATTCAGCTGCCATGGTTCTGAACTAATTTTCCCATTATCATAGTTTGAGAACATTATGTCTGGGTTTTTACTATCAAAAATGTTTATTTACGAAGATTTTATCGGGGTTTTATTGATAGTCTCCATTGTTGTTTCTAAATAATTTATGTGGTGCGTTATTTGGTTCTATTTTGATTTACTTTAACATACTATATTTCAAAAAATATAGTGTATTTTTTGTACGATGTTGTGTGCTCCTATATAGCCTTTTTATTTAATACTTTTTCTTTGTCTCGTCTCTTTCCAATATTTGCAGTATAAAATTTGGGTGTTTCACTAGTGCAAAGTTCTACCCTAGGAAGGGTATTTAGTTTAATGGATCCAATTCTCAAGCTAGTAGATATTATGAAGCTCTACAAGTGGTTCTGTTATGAATCAAGAGTTTACCACACATAAAATTTTGGATGTATATATTAAGTGATTTGAGGTTGTTTGCAAACTGTGTAGTGGATTAGGTATGATTTGAAAATTATGTTAGTTTGCACATTCCCACAAGTTGGTAACATGTGTTTTCCATGTTAACTCTCTATAGAGAGGGTGATGTATAAGTCCTTTGTGTTTAGAAGATTGTATTCCTAATTTTGTTCTCAGACCTGGTGGAACATGTAATAATTTAAATGTTGAGTTATTCCTACTTGGAAATTGATAGGTATTCTTGTTTGTTAGCTCCAAATGTAAGTGGTATTTCCATAATCGTCTGAAGACATCCAAGCTTACACGGACTACTATGCATTAGAAACAACACAAAGGGATGGTTATATAACCTTTCAAATTTAAATGAAGTGATTAACATTGCTTATAAAATGTAGAGTAACGTACAGTGAAGTATTATTCCTAGGTGATTTGAATAAAAATATTTACTTCAAATATTGCAAATGTAATTATGTACCATGAAGTTTACCAGTCAGACTTACTAGGTTAACGTCTACTCAATTTTTCAAATGAAATTCACATTTTGATACGGAGTTAAAACATGAGTTGATCACATGTATTTATTATGCTTAAGTATGACTACTAGTTTGGCAAGTGGAACACATTCATTGCTAATTGTTGCATTATCTATTATGTGAGCTAACATCTTCTCATTGTTTCACCAATAGAAACATGGCAATTAGTTATATATATTGTATATCAACTATGGGGAAATATATACAAGGACTTAGATGTTTTAAATTGTGATGATGTAGCTTAAACATATATCACTAATCTACTTAAATGATGCATATATCGCGTTAAAAATATGTATTCATTATATTTATATGCATACCAAAGAGGAATCTTTGTTTAAATTTACTCATTTGCATTGAAAAAGGGTACACAGTGAAATATCATTGAACTAGATATTAGAATAGGGATATGGTGTTATCATTTAATATAGACTTATTGAGTTGGTATAAAATTCAACTTTCTTATTCTAATTCATCGTATTCATGTGAGTTTTGAAGGACTTCCAAGATGAGAATTATCATTGTTCTATTATTTCATAAATGTTCCAGATTTCTCTTTTTCTTTTTGGGATGTATCATTACTTGATCTTGTAGATTTTTGTAAAGTTTAAGTAGTCAAAACTTGGAACTCCTAACTTTTAAGTATGTGTCTAAATGTTTTTCTTTTTGACCTATTTTGGTTATATTATGGATTTTAGTATTTATTGTTATTGTTTTATTGTCTCAAATCACAAATTTTGTTTCTTGTTAGTATTAGGAGTTGTGGATAGGATGAGATTTTATTTGTATAATGATTTTAACAAATTCATAAATTTGAGGATTATTTCTAAAACATTTCCGCAAGCTTCTGACCCACTTATTTGATGAATTTTTCATTAATTAAATTTCATAATTCTTAAATAAAGATGATGGAAATCTATAAACATTGTAAAATGATAATTTTTTTATTTTTTTTAGTAGAAAGAAAGAAAAATATGAACATATGGATTTGTGGTTAGAATCAAAGAATAGAGAGGAGAGGTTGTGGGATGTTAATGTTACCAAGTGTTGTCATTGATGTCAAGGTTGGTTTAAGTTCAATGATGGAGAATATATTGGAAGGCATTTTTTCCTTGGGAAATCAATTTAGATGCTCCTACAGATTGCATGGTTGGATATCCCCCAGAAATACCTGCCAACGATACATGACATCTTGAAAATATACCAAGTAGTCAAAATTTATTAAGGTTCAAATATTTATAGGGTTCCAGGGGCTCATGGTTCCACTAATGCCATGTAAGTGCAATGCGCCAATTTTTGGAGGCGTATGTTGATGGTTTGGACATATTGGTGCATTGAATCTAGACAAAAATGGAAATTAATAGGGTCATCTTTGCACATGAGTGCACTAGAGCTAAAAGGAAATGGAAATTTGTGGGAACAATTTCATTGAATAATGGAATTTTTGTCACACCCATTTGAGGTAGCCATATTTTATGGATCGAGATTATGGGCATGTTGGAGCTACGAATATATAAATAAAGTTATTTCATTCCTGTCAACTAACAAGTTTTATGCCACACCAAGTCCAAGGGTGAATAGGTTATAACAAAGGGTGCATTGGCGAGAAAAATATTGTTGGAAAATGAAGGGCACGATGGATATGATTTGTTGTTAAATTTGCGTGCCCTAGGAGTTCTCATTAACAAATAAAATTAGCCCAAAACATGAGCCTGGGGCCCCCATTATGCACAAGAGATAGGAGGATGACACATGGTGATAGGGACACGTTGGTCACCTTTATTAGATGACAAGGATGATGTGGAACTTCTAGTAAGGCATTACTCAACTCTGAGTAACAACATGGACCAATGAGAGAATGACAAGTGGTGACAGGTGCTAGAAAAATGGAGTATACGTGGCCCATTTAAGAGACAATATGTGGTAATGACATGGTAGGGTCGATGATGTGGCACTCCAGATAGGCAGGTAGTTTAGTCATTTTTGCAGGGCCATGTGGCCGTTTTTTGGGTGATACATGGAACCGCTCAAAGGTTACCACATGGTAATGATAAAAAAAAACAATGAAGTGGAAGACAAGTGGCATGACGTGGAATATGGTAATTGAGGTGATAGGTTTTTGACTTTGTGCCTCGGGATGTGTTTGTGGATAGTTTCCCATGTTAACATTATCTTGGAAATCAATGTTGGTAGGGTAAATGACCCAACTAGAAGAAAAGATGGTCCTCCACATATATACATTGGTCGACAACTAAAGATGGTGGATAGGTGACCCTGTCACCCTTATCATGGGCGATGTGTTTTTCATGGATTTCAAAGATGTATCTGTCATGGAATACATTAGATCACAGACTTAGCCCCTATATGATATAAAACCAAGGTGAAAAGAGATAATGGCGTGGGAGCTAAAGTGGTCTGGCACCCAATCAATCCAACGATGATCAATGGTTGATCCAACGACCTAGATTCATTGTGACCCATCCATAAGAATTGCACTAATAAGCATTTGAAGGAGTTTTTCAATTTAAAATTCTTTGGTCCAAAAGTGAATATTGAAATACTTTTTGGTGTTTAACATTTAAAATTGGCACTCCTGGAAATTTGGTGTTCAAATTTTAGACTGGGTGCTCATAGGAATTTGAAACAATTAGGTGGATTTAGAATATTATACGAAAATTGGCAGTTTAACAAACATAGAAAGTCAACTAAAATAGAGTCCAGAAACCAAAACGGGAATTAAAACAAACATAATACTTCAGAGAAATGTCCAGGCACTAAAACCAAATCATTAAATGAAGATTAATTAAACAAAAAAATAACAAATATATTAGATAAAATGAACAACAAATACTTTGAAGATAAGAACAACAATAAAAAAAAATGTTAAACCCAGAAATATAAAATTAGCTTATTAAAGAACCAATTTTAATTCTTTATAAGAAACAACAAGGAATGTGTAGGGATATGAATGATATTCAAGTTATTTGAGTCATTTGGAGCCTAAGAGAGTAGTGAATTAGTGTTTGAAGAACTAAACATATAAGAAGGAGAAGAAATTAAATTACCAAGAGTATGATAAGGCAAAGAGTTTGAGAAGGCCAAGAGTTGTGGAGGTCAATTGTTGGAATGGATGAGAATGTGAAATAAATAGTTGATGGAGCATATATAATAAGTCGTGATCATATTTGATTGTAAGGAGAGATGCATAAAAGATAAAGAGTTAGAGGATGTTGAGTTTTATTATAAAATATCTAGTTGAGTGTTCTCTGTAATAGAGAGAAATAAGTTTAATATGAACAAAGAAGTTATAGATATGAGTTTGAAAATGAATCAAAATTGGATATGCATGGTTTAACAGGTTGGTTCTTGCACAATAGGGATTCAATGCTTCATTCAAGTGGGTATCTAAGAAATAACTTAGGGGTCAGTGCCTCTTGCAAGTTGTGGATTGCAAATTAGAGAGTTGGTGCTTCCTCTTGGTTGGTGTCAATAAAAAAAATATGGGTTGGTGGTCCTTCGAGTGGATTCTTGGGAATTAGGGAGTGGTTTCTTCTTATGGTTGGTTCTAGAAAACATAAAGTATTTAGTAATTTGGGGCTTGCATTTACACAAAGATCTAAAAAGAAGATGTATGGTTTTCTCCCTTTATGGGTTTCCACATATATTTGGTGTTGCTATGTGTTTCATATGTGTGACCTAATTATAGTTTTGTTATTTGATTCATGTGTTGATTTATGATGGTGCTTACATGAATTATTTCTAAATAAATTGAAAAGTATAAATTGGAAATCGTTGTTATAATATTGATTCAAGGCCCTCTCACTATTATCCTAATTTCTAACAATTGGTATGAGAGAGGGTTCCTTCAGGAATAATTTAACTGCTATAAGGTAGATTTTAGGGATCATGGAATTGGATTGCCCAAGTGGAGTACCATTTTTAAATGGATCAAATTATAAAATTTGGAAGGTAAGAATGAAATTCTATTTAATGGCTCTTGAATTGGATGTATGGTTATATATATATATATATATATATATATATATATATATATATATATATATATATATATATATATATATATATATATATATATGGGAATGAAAAGAAATTAGTATAATGTAGAAGCTAAGGAGGTAATCTTGCAATTGTTTTCTAAGTCAAATTCTAAAAAAGTGATCTATTATGAGAATGCAAAAGAGATATGGGATGAGTTGCAGTGCAACTATTATAGAGATACTCACGCTGCATCTGATATAAAGAATTCCTCTTTGAAGGATGTAGCACAAAAAGATTCAAATAAAATTGAAAATCATGAATTAAAAGATAATTCCCCTGTAATAAATGGCCAAGTTATTGATCATCACTCAAAATATACTAAGGAGATGCAATCTATAGGTAATTTGTTAACAAAGTTACCAAATTATTACCAACTTAACAAGAATTGTACCAAGTTCTCATATTTTTAGAGGTCGCAAAAGATCATGATTTTCATGTTGATTTTTAAAAGTGTTGATGCAACATCAACCTTTATTTTTTTGGAGCATATTTTTATACTTTTTTTTTTATGTATTAAGTATGTTCAATTTTTTTTAAATGCTAGTGATTTTCATGTCAATTTTGAAAAGTATTGATGCAACATCAACCCCATTTTTTTGGCCTTATTTTTGACACTTTAAATTTTATTATATATTAAATAAAGATAACTTTTTTTAAATGTTGGTGATTTTCATGTAGATTTTGAAAAACATTGATACAACATCAATTTTTTATTTGTGGGAACATAATTTTAACAGTTCAAATTTCCGTATGTCCTAAGTATGCACAATTTTTAAAAATTTTGATATTTAACCATTTTTCAAGTTGTCTTGTTCATCTTCTTATTTACGTCCTCACATGTTTGTTTTCAAGGTTTTTCAAAGCTTGTTTTTTTGTTTTCTTTCTTTTGCAATATTTTTTGTAATGCAATTTGATTTTTTTTGCAAAGTCTAAAAAGAGATAATAAATTAAAGTTTTGAAGTTAGTATTTTTTATATATTTATATATGGTTAATTAATACTTCAATACATATAAAATAGGTGTTACTAAAAATAACAATAAGTTTAAAAAGATATGTAATTTGGGATCTTTTCACTAAAAAGCACAGGCTAAATAAATGATTTTTATGAAAAAATTGAATAAGAAATGTTGGAAAAATAACAAATTTCAAAATTTTTTATGAATATAATGTCAAAAAATAATAACATCTAAAGTAGTTTCTTTTTTTTTTCTCAGAAAAAGAACGTTTTGCATAAAATTTAAGTAAAAAATATGTTTAAACAAAAAAATAAAACACGTTTAAAAATATCAAAATAATAGAATATAAATAAATTATTAAGAAATATATTGGATAACAAACCAAAAAACTATTTTAAAACAAAAGAAAAATTCAAAAACATTTAAAATAAAAATTTGGATAATAAATATTTATCCAAAAAAGGAAAATAAATAAATAAATAATTTAAACATTATAAGCATATTAAAATGAAGAATTATTTAAAAAGAATGAAATTGAAAAAAAAAATTATAAAAAACTAAAATATAAAACAAATCATTTCAAAATAAAAAATAAAAACAAACTTTAAAAAAGTGATTTTTTTTAACATTAAAAATGAGAAAAACTTAATCATATAAACAAAGGAAAAAAAAAAAAAAAACATTAAAAAAAGCATTTTTTGTGTCCTCCATAGATGATTATAAGCTTAATCTTTGGCTTGAGAAACCATGATCCGTGGGTATATTAGTTGTCAAAATCACTCGAGGGTCGCACTTGGCCAAGGGCCACACTAGCCTTAACATGATTGGATTTTTTCCCATAGAGCTTCAAATTGATCATTTTCACATTATATAGTGACTTGATACTACACCACATCACCTTCTATTCTACGTCACGTGAGAAAAGAGCATTAAAGAAAAAATAAAAATGAAATGAGAAAACTACAATTTGAGGGGGTTTCTCAGGCCCTTTGGCACTAGCACTAGGAGACGTAAGGAACCCCTTCAAAATGTTGCTTTTTCATTGTTTATATAATATGTTTTTATTTTTTAATATTTTTAATATGTTTGTTTTTATTTTATTTTATTTTTTTCAGTTATATAATTTGCTTTTATTTTGTTTTTTTGGTTTTTTTTTTTGTTAATTTTTAAAAAAAAATTAATTATTTTTTAAGAAATGTCTTTTTTGTTTTTTTTCATTTATTTATTAAATAATTTTTAATTTCGTTCTTTCTCAATTTTTTTTCCTTTTTAGATTTTCTATGTTTTTTTTTATGTTTTAATTTTTTATTTTTTTTTAATGTTTTAATATATTTTCAATTTACTTGTAATTATATTTTTAAACTTTTTTATTTTTATTTTTTTTATCTTTTAATATTTTTAATTGTATTTTTCATTTTCATTTACTTATCAATTTATTTATTATTTTATTATTATTACTTTTGCGGGGTTTATGTCGATTTTTGACTAGTAATGTGACGCCACTATGTGTTAGTATGATACTTGATTTTGAAGTTTTTGTTATAATGGATCAAATGTTCCCCCATAATGTGTCAATTCCATGGTTGATTTTTAATCTTTCATTGCAATGGGACGAGTTCGCCCCCACAGTGTGTTAATTTGATGGTTGATTTTTAATTTCCTTTTACAATGTGTCAAGTTTTTTAGGCTGAGGCTTAACCTTTGACTTGAGAAATCGTGACCCAGGGGCATCTAAGCTATAAAAAACTCCTCGAGATCGCACCCAACGTGGGCCACATTATCCCTTAACATGGTTGGATTTTTTCTCATGAAGTTTTGAACCTATGACCTTCACATCACAGAGTGACTTAACAGTACACGTCATCAATGTCTATTCTATGCCCTTTAGGCATTTTGAAGGGTTTTTTTAGTCATAATGTTTGGCTTTAATTCTATGGCTTAAAATGTCAAAATTTTAAGGTTTCTCAAAGTCGTGATATTCTATCTTTAATGTCATGGTTGAAAAATGTCAAAATTTAAAAGCTTTTAGAGTCATGATATTTATCTTTAATGCCATGGTTGAAAATTGCTGGAATTTTTATAATTTTTGGAGTTATGATAATTTATATTTAATGATATTGTCGAAAAATATTGAAATATTAAGGTTTTTCTGAGTCATGATAATTTTTATTAATTTCATTTCTAAAAAATGTTGTAATTTCAACAAAAAAATAGAGAATTGATGCAACATGAACACCTTTCGATTTCATGGTGTTTTTTCATGCTTATTACAAGAAAATTTTAGTTTTTAATGTCACTGTTTAAAAAAAAAAATGGAATTTGAACCTGAAAAAAAATGGTGTTGATGTAGCATCAACACTTTTCATTTTCGAGGTGTTTTTCATTTGTATTGCACAGAAAATTTGATTTTTAATGTCGTTGCTATTTTTTTTTGAATTTTAACTGAAAATAAAAAAAATTTATGCAAGCGTAATTTTTTTTTTTGTTTTTAGGTTGCTTATTCATATTTTTTCCACAAAAAAAGCCTTTTTTTGGGATAGAGTTCAAATTTTGAGGTTATGATTATTATTAAGTTGGTAATTTTTTTTTTTTCTATTATGATTGTAGAATAATAGGTCATTTGTCTTCTAGATGTCCATAAGAAATTTATGTTGAAAGAGAGTGTTGTACATCTAGTAGTAGTGGAGAAGGAACTGCATTCATCACAATAGAAGATATAGATACTACTCAAGAAGATAATGGTGCACCTTTAATAGTGAGGAAGAAAGAATACCTCATATATATACAAATGAATCCTTAGACATAGAAACGGAAGAAGATACTAAAGAAGCTGAATGTGGATGTGAATCTAGTAGTTATTTTTTATGAATTAAAATATGTTGATGAAAATATCTATTTCAAAAGAAAAATTATATCTACTTTAGAAGAGATCAAGAATATTACAACCACAAATAAAAAATTAGATTTGATATAGCTGCATTGAAACATGATTTATAAAAGGATAATGATTAGTTGTCTCGATATCAAAATCTTCAAAAATGTACTGAAATATTGGATGAGATCCTCAGTAGGCAGAGATCTCCTCTCATCAATATTAGACTTGGATATAGAGAAGAATCATGCTCTATAAAGGAGTAAGGTAAGTTAGTAGACAACTATGTTGTAGAATATTAAAAAGCTAATAGAAATAAATATGAAGGAAGTGTTAGACACTAAAAAAAGCAAGAGAATAAACGACAAAAAAAAAAGTGAAAAATATCCATGAGAATCAAAAATATCAAAGAACTATTCAAAATTTCAATTTGAATAGTAACAAAGATCAAATGAAGGTCTATTTGAGACACTATCCCCCGGAAGGAAAAATACAACAACAATTCAAAGGCCTCCCTTCTTAAATCAAAATTATTCTAAGGTACGAAAGCTTCTTTAATGGCTATTATTTTTCTTGCAATAGTTTTGGACACAAAGAAATGAGTTGTAGATATTATGCAAGAAATAATAATGTGTTGAGAAGCAAAAACATATGTTATGGTGATACTAATCTTAGCCATTACAATTCATTTCCTCCTCCTTTAAATTGTAATGAATGATATAAGTGTGGGATTTATAGGCACAAGGAAGCTAAGTGTAAAAATGGAAAGAGAAAAACTCCCTTTTCCAATAATGCAAACAAGGACACAATTCGTGTTAAGGACCATCAAGGATATATTTAATTTTGCAATAAAGGAAACAATAGAGGAATAAGGTATCACCAAATATCTTCTTTCTCTCTTAAGAAAAGATAGAGTAAAACTAAAAGATATGATTCTTTTATTCCCATGGTGGATCTCTTTGAAAGTATTAGGTGCAACAAGTATAAGCTTCTAGCAAACAATGAAAGAAACAAATTTTTTAATCTTGTTATGCAAAACAAGAAGAATGAAAGAGAGGTATGGAAAATAAAGAAAAAACTTTCTCAAAACAAGTTGAACAAGAAAGGGAATGCCCTTGTCAAGGTTCACTGTCACAAGATATGGAAGAAAAAGGAAGAAAATATAATGTAGGGGAGTAGAACCTTCGTATTTATTCATTGAAAGGAAGATTATGGCTTCAAGAGAAGCCAAAAGTGGTATATGCAAGCAAAAAGAAGAAATATAAACAATGATTCATCTGAATGGTTGTGGTAAAGTTGTTCCCATTTGTTGTTAAGTAGATGAATTAATTTATTTTTACATAACAACAGTGCATGAGAAAGATAAATTGTAGCCAACATAGCCTAAGGGAGAGTACAAAAAAAACATTTCATGTTATACGAAGAAGATAAATTGCATAAAAGAGGTGGTGTGCTAAAAGGCATAAAAATAAGGACATGTCCACAGGAATATCATTTAAGTAGAAGCAAATAATTCAATAAATTATGTAATGTTAAGGTAAGTTGTATGACAACAAGAGAGAAATAGTGCATCAAATAGTGTAAAACAATAGTATAATTGAGTATTTTTTCTCTACTCCCTTATCTACCCTTCTTCACAAGAAAATAAGGAAACTATCTAAATAAGTAAATGGATAGTTGAATATCGTAAATCAAGGAGCTAAAATTTCCTTAGAATAGCATAATCACATGGGGATATTAGTTGCAATGGTAGAATAACCAAGCATTGTCTTGATGTCATGCCTTGTGAAGGGGAATATTAGTTTCTCAACAGTGAACAGAGAGAATGAGAAAACATTGAAATAACATTGGAAGATAATTTAGAGTAATCGGCCAATTTATCAATAGCTTAGAGGGAGCATGTGCATAGAACAACAATCATCAACAACCAATTCAATTGCATAAAAGGAAGAATGGTCAGTTATGAACTATCAAAGCCTTTGACATTGATGTCAAAGAGGGAAATATTAGCAAACATTGGAATATAAGGATGAGACTGAGAAATGTTATCAGAATGCTAGCAGCAGTACTAATAAGAAATATTTCCTTCAATGAGTTGTAATGTTTAGCTTTTCCATAAATTATGAAGGAGGACATTGTCAGCAAGTGTTTCCATTGATGTCAAAAGTGTTTTCATTGATTTCGAAGGTGATTTAAGGTCAAGGATGGAGCATATCTTGGAAGGAATTTTTTCCTCATGAAATCAACTCATATGCTCCTACAGACTACATGGTTGGATAACCCTCGGAAAGACCTTTCCAATGGTATATAGAATCTTCAAAATATCATGAGGAAAATTATTATAATTTTTGATATATTAGGTAGTATACCAACTCCATCATACATGTAGTCAATTAATTCAGGTAGATAGGAAACTTCCCAAACCTCCCATGTAGCTTTCCGAGGATCTAGGTTCCTTCGTAGGTGTTATCACTCAGGTTTTCCTAGAAGTTGTGTAAAAGGAAAGTATACCCGAGGTAACCACAAACCAACCTTTTAGATGCAGAATCTAGCCAATCTGCATCCAGAGAGGGCTCTCTCTTTATAATTTATCTTTCAATTCTTGAAAGGTTTTTGAGCTCATTCATAGATTTCAAAGGTTGTTTTTTTTTTGGGAAAAATGGTGAGTCCCCAAACTGAGGGCAAGGTTGAGGTTTTGATTGTTGGGTATAAGTCAAAGGATGGCTTTACTGGATTTCTATTCTAAACACAAGATGGTATTACGGGGCAAGATAGCTAGACAGAGAACAATCCTTAAAATTTAAAGTGGATGGGATGATCTTGAAGGGATGAAAGGCAGCTAAGAATCTTTCACCATGTTCAAAAGAAAGAAATGATATGACTACAAACAAAGAGCAATGAAGAATTCTTTATTATAGTAATCAACAATGTTTAAATTAGCAAAGCAAGAGCATTTAAGAATTCATGCTTATAACTAATTTAGACGAAAACATTAAGAACAACCACATTTGAAATCAGAGTACAATTAAGCAAATTATGATTCAATCCTTTATGTTAATTATTCAGAAATGGATATGATGATATTATAAACTAATATAGAATTTCAGACAAAGGGTAGAAAAACTTATTGAACTGTAGTCCAACACATGAATCCTGCAACAAGTCCAGTGCTTTAAATCGTCATCCAGTAAGCCACGAAAATTTTCTCCAAAATGCTTTTATTCTGACAATCTCAATGTTACAGCAGAGTAATATAATCCACCCCAAATTCTTCCAAGAGTGGAGTATTTATACAAATTCTAAACTAAAATATCTTGAAACAAATATCAAAATTGGTTCACAAATCTCTCCAACTATTTACATAAATAGAACTTAATTAAAGGACACTCAAACTAATGCATCTATTTGGCACTATTTTGTATGGATAGGTGATGACAAAGAGAAGAATTCGAATTTGACCCAACTCTTAGTTGATGATGAGGCATCCAAGTCACTAACTGTTTCCTTTCTTTGTGCAATCTGCTCCAACAATTCTGCAAAATTGGGGTCCAATGATATCTTTGTATTTCTCAATACGTAATAGATATGTAAAAATTGAAAGAGGTTATTGTAGATAAATATTTTGGTGAGATAAAACTCTTTCATTTTCCCAAAATTCCTCTCCAGCTATGCATAATAGTCTCTGTACAAAATATGTGTAAAACAGAGTTTTACAGAGTCTGAAAAATGGCCTGTAAAGATGCACATGTATCTCTCATTATAAAACCACTGTGAATAAACTGAGATAGGTTTTTGTAGATGGGTCTCTTAGGAGCACAAACCTCCTTCAGTTTTGTATGAAGTATTTTGGATTGGCCACAATCGTCTCTGCAAAATGATGACTTAAACTGGAATTTTCTGCAAAAAGTGCTTTCCAACATTGTTTAATATTTCCAAAACCATAACGGTTGTTAGAAAAGTGAGAGAGGTTTTTGTAGATGGCCCTCTCAAGAACATAAAACTCCTTCAGTTTTGTAAAATTCATCTTGGATTGATCACAATAGTTTCTGCAAAACTATGACTAAAATATGCAATTTCTGCAAAAATGTTCCTTCTTGTTATGTTTTTTCATCTTTTTACTTTCTTGCTCTTTTGACTGTTTTACTTTCACTTTAGACAAACCTCCCTATTGGTGAAAGTATTATCATCTCTTTTTACCATTTTACTGCCTTTTGTATTTACTTTTACTGTTTACCTTTGACTGCTCTGTAACTTCATTTTAACTTTCACCCTGACTTTTACCTGATACACTTTAACCACTGATACTCTTTAGCTGTTATGCTTTCTAACCTCTGTTTGAATAGATTTGATAACAATATTGGAGTAAACAAGTCTTATGACTAGTATTAAGACTTTTTATCCAAGGATGTGATCTTCTGGTCACCTCTTCAGGGGACAACTAAGTAGATTTTTCAAGCAATTCCCCAATGGACAAGGGAGTGAGGTTTTAACCAAGTTCAAAATGGAGCATCATTCAAGGCTACAGGAACTCCCATTTTGGTTCTTGTGTGTTCAAAATGGCAGTTTCTGGGTTTTCTTCACAGAAATGTCGTGATTTTTGGTTTTAATGAGGGAAATTGGCACAATTGTAGGTTCAGGGAGCAATTGCACAGTTTTAAAACCTCTGGGGAAGATTTCAGTGATGAGTTTTAATCACTAATTCAGCAAAAAAAAAAGACAACAGAGTTTTACTTGCAGTTCGGGGCGGAATAGGATAAATACCTGTTCTTGGAAGAGAACTGGTTCTTAATAGGTAACAGGCGGTAGCAGGAGGACGCTTGAACGCAGGTCTGGCGGATTTATGGAGCGAAATTGAATGGAACAGTGGATTTCAATGAAAATTCGAAAACCGTAGCAGAGAGCACAGTCGCGTTTAAATGGTGAAAATGACACAAAAACGCGAAATTTTGTTTTATTTCCAAAGTCAAAAAAGGGGGTTTTTAGTTTTTCGAGGAGTGACGTCACATTGGTACGGGCTGACGTGAGCGAAGGTCGGGCGGTAAGTGGTAAGCGGTAACCCCGCACCGCTTTTGGTCGAGGGTGGTATTAGTCGGGAGGGCAGCGATTCCACAAAGTGATCGCCACGTGGAAGGTGAACTGTTCAAATACCACCCGTTTCCCGCTCGTTAAAGTTCTCACAAAGGATGGGTAGTGGGGTTCACGTGGATCGTTGATCTGCGGAGGGTTGATCCGACGGTTGAAATGATGGGGGAATAAGCGGAGGATTCAGGTGTGGGCCCGTCGGGCTTTAAAGCAATTTAAGGTTTAATCTAATCACCCCGGGAGATATCTAATAGGCGGAAAAAGGTTATTAATTAGTCCTGATGACTAATTAATCCCTTTATGTGTAAAGAAAGGGGTTGTGGCGGGGTTTGGTTAAGTGGAATGCCAGGTGGACAAACCACGGTGGCACAAGACTTTTCCGAAGTTTTATTCATATTTTTGTGTTTAAACATACATATCGCATGTTTAAAGTTTTTGTATATATGTTTTTTATTATATGGTAACAAATAAACATTATTTAATTACCATAAGGGCAGGATTAATGTATAACGCTATATTTTAACCAAAGGGCTTGTAGAAGCGGGTTTTAATGAATATTAGGGAGGTAAATACTTTGGTCAAAACATTATAATAAAGGGGTTTTTGGGGTATATATAAAAAAAGGAATTATATACTTAGGATAGGGTATTTCACTAGGGATTTAGTAAATAGAGTTAAACATTAATATGACAAAGGGACAAGGGAACTCAAAACACTTTGCACATCTAAGAAAGTGATAATTTTTTGAAGTAAATTGCAATATCTCATCTTCAACACTTAAACTTAGAATAGTAAGTTATTTTGAGGGATTTTTATGGAATTTTGCATGATTTTCCTAAGTAAAATTGGATTTTACTTAGGAAAAAGTTTAAAGTGAATGATTATAATGATGAATTATTTCAAGTACTTAGGTCTTTTTGATCATTAGGCTGAGGGTCCGGTCCCTCCAAAAGTCAAGGAAATGCCTTGAGCCCTTTTGATCTCCAAATACCTTAGTACTTTGGGGGAAATTAGTAAAGCTTTTAAGGGGAAAGTGATGAGGGAAGTTAATGATTTTGACTTTGCTTGCTGTGATTTTCCAGTGTATTTCCTGCTTCAGTATTTGTGATGAAAGTAAAGGATCAAAAACATTCAGCAGCATCATTCATCAGATAAAAATTTGTAACACCATCTACCTACCCTGTTACTACTACCATTTTCACTTCTTTATTAGGGTGCATTTAGACTTGCAAACCCTTTTCAACCTTTTCTTTTTACATGATAAATCTATCTATTTCTACCCTTATTACATCCAAGGGCTCAGATTAAACTGTTGAACACCTTTTATTAACTCTACCTATCTACTTATCTGCCAAGATTAAACTGTTTGGTCAGATATTTATTCTCTATTCTACAACATGAAATTGAAAAATGAACTAGCCAAGCTTAAACAGTTTGACTATTCATGAATTGTGGCATAAAACACAAGTTGCACTCAATTTGTTTATTACATCAGAGTAAAAAGTAGTGGCATTTAGACTTGCACACTTTCCTTGGCCTTTCTTTTTGATGGGGTTCATTTCTTTTACTTTTTGGCCATTTTTATTATTTTTACCCTTTTATTTTTCTTTTAGGGTATACCCTCTTTACATTTTTTAATTTTTTTGATTTTTTTGGTTTTTCAAGAATATGGAACACCTTTGCTCAAGAAAAAGGTTTGAACATATTCCATAGTTCAATCAAGACAATCATGAAAAATGACACCTATTGGTATAGGAGTCTAACACTGGCTCCACTTGGGGAGGGCTTTTCCTTGTGGAAAGTCAAGAACAGCAGATCAGATGCCTAAACATGTCTTCAAACTGAACTATGTAATCTCCTTCTTCTGGTAGCTTTATTGTACATATGATAGTGAAACTTTTGAAGCTTAGGGCCTTCACTTCGGGCTTCAACTTCAAGAATTCACCATCCAATTAAAACTGATGCATTAGTTGTGGCTGAAAATCTTGAATTGAATATAGTCCTTTTTCTGCAACCTGAAAACTAATCTTGAAACTTAAAACAACACAAAAATTTTCAAACCAACTTAATGAAAAACTAGTTGTAAATTGAAAACTAAAAAAATTGCTCAAAATTCTGAGCTTATTAGCACTCATCTACCTACTCAATCTACTGTTCAACTGCTAGTTAGGTAAAATGAAATAGCCAATGCAGCCATTCAAGCATTATGTACTTTGATAGATTTTGTTGCATTTTCTTGTTGATTATCAAAATTGTACTTCTGCAACCTATTAGAAACTTGTCAACAAATGAGAGGATAAGGAAACACTTGATTTCCTTTTTTGACTCTAGAAACTGTACAAAAGGATCTTCCAAAATATATACACTGATGTTTAACTGATCTGAACAACTGTACATCTGTTCTGGATGGCCTCCATACCATGAATATGAAATGTTATTTTCATCTTTATCTCCTTGTAAACTTTCAGATAAGATTTGTGATGATATTCCTACTGATTGTAATGTTTGAGTGTTGAATCCTTTATCATCTTGATTCTGAAAATCATAGTTAGTTAATAGAGGAATGCTTTGAATGCCTTCAATATTCAACATATCTGCTATTGGATCTTGAAAATCTTGGGAAAATTGTTGGAACCTATGACATATAAAATTCCATGGGACTTCATAAACTTCAACAAGTTTCTCATTCTTTTCATTAAACATGTTATACCACATTTCCTTTAAAAGCTGAAATGGTTCAAAAAATAGTGGTATGGAACTTTCTTGTGTCATTTGATCATTTATTTCAATGGGAACTGATAACTGCAATTGTGAAACCGAAAAATCTTGATCAATAGTTTCATTATCTTCTTTGTTGTCAATCACAATTCCTAAAGATTGATGATTATTGATGGCATGATAGTTTTCTCTAATGAACTGAAATGAAGCAAAACAAAGAGGTAAATAATCTTCACTTATTTCCACATTTTCTGCTCTTCCTTCCTCACTCTCATGGCTGATCCGTATTAGCTGATCATTGTCTTCAATCTGCTGAAACTGCATTTCTTCATCCTCCAAACTAGTTTCTGATATCTCTGTAAAGTTAGCTTGACTTTGGAGAACATAACTATCATCATAATGATCATACTTAGGCAAATCATCAAAATAAGGAATGTTATCAAACATACACATTAGAACAACAGATTCCTCTTCCTCATATTGATTTGTAAATTCATTTTCTGATTTATGATAATTTGAATTAAGAGCAATTTGTTCATGGCTATCAACCTCTTCTATTTCTTCATGGTGATTTTGAATAAAAAATTCTTCTTTCATAGTGATCTCCTGTGTTATTTCATCTAGTTTTCTTACCAAAAGGTTGAGTTTTACCTCTGCAATGTTTTTTCTTTCCTCTTCTTCTACTTTCAACTTTTCCTGTTTGATTTGGAGATTAACTTCCACATCAACTGCAATATTTTGCATCTGTACAAGTGTTTTTGGATTTCTTTCTCTTAACCGAAATTCTATTTCTGAATCAAAGGCACTTGGATAATGCAAGAGAGCTGAATCATGAGGAGGTCTAATATTTTCTGACATTGAATAATAAACTTGATTAAATCTGTCAGAAAATTGTTGTATTGTTTCATTTGAATGTATTTTTAATTGATTATATTCTTCCATGATCACAAATGATTAACTTTGATTATCCATCTATCAAGGAAAATTTTGATAAACTGTTGGAAATTTGAGATGCTAGCATTAGGCAGATTTTTGAACCAATTCTTTATTCTATTTTGCAAAGAAAGAGAAAAAATTCTGATTTTAACATCATCTTCATCAATCTCAAATAAATCCAAATAATTTTCAAAACCTTGAATATGTTTTTGGGCAGTGATACCATTTTCTCCATCAAATCTAGGAAGATACTTGTAGTATTTTTCAGGAAAATCATGGAGTAAAGGAGGTAGAATAAGGGGCTTATATCTATCTGGACCTTTATATGGCACAGGGATATGTACAGGGATTGTAAGATCAGTTTTGATTATTTGAGGCTTCTTAATTGGAAAATGATCATCATTAGATTCATAAGAAAGCTGCTCAAAGAGATTAGGAGAATTATTACTTACAATCTTCAAAGGAAAATAACTAAAAACTAATCTAAGATCTTCTATAAAATATAATATACATTGAAAAAAATTCTTAATGAGAAAGAACATAATGTCTTGGATTAAGATCCAAGTTGAAAGCCTGATCTTTCCATATTGTCCTTTGAGGTTCATTCCTCCAGTGGAGTCTTGATTCTGAAATTGATTTGGAGTCGCCAAGTGGATGATTTTAACCTTTGTGTGTCTGATCCCTGTCCACCATCATAGATCAGATCTAAACCTGTAAAACAATTTTGAAGAAAAAGTTAGTTCTTCAGGAAACCAAATTTTTTGTGAATTTTCAAAACAACTTCTATGATTTCTTTAAGAGGCTTTAGATATGAGATTTAAATTTTCTTAAAGATTTATTGAACTAGAGAATCTGATTGAATGTTTTGAATTTAAAGTTCAGTTTATAATCTAAGCAGATAAGTAGTATGCTTGAATTTTACCTATCAATTCTAGACAAAAGCATTCAAAGCTACTGGCTGATCTTGAACTAATCTAGCTTTAAATCAAACAATAGTATCAATAGTATTCAGATTGATATCGTCGCCACTATGTTATCACTTAGGTATTCCTGAAGTTGTGTAAGAGGAAAGTATGCAGGTAACCACAAACCATGCTTTTAGATGTTTAGTCTATTAATCTGCATCAGGCTCTCTTCTCGTTATCTTTATTCTTGAGGATTTGAGAGCTAATTCCTTAATTCAAGGTTGTTTAAAATGGTAGATCACAAATACCATCAGTTTGAAGGTTTGATCCATTAGGCTATGGAGTCATAGGATAGCTTTCTTGGATTTCTATTCTAGGCTGATGATGGTATTGAGCCAAAGAAACGCTAGACAGAGAACAATCCTTAAAATTTAAACTGGATGGGATGATCTTGAAGGGATGAAAGGCAGCTAAGAATCTTTCACCATGTTCAAAAGAAAGAAATGATATGACTACAAACAAAGAGCAATGAAGAATTATTTATTATAGTAATCAACAATGTTTAAATTAGCAAAGCAAGAGCATTTAAGAATTCATGCTTATAACCTCTTTCATTTTCCCAAAATTCCTCTCCAGCTATGCATAATAGTCTCTGTACAAAATATGTGTAAAACAGAGTTTTACAGAGTCTGAAAAATGGCCTGTAAAGATGCACATGTATCTCTCATTATAAAACCACTGTGAAAAAACTGAGATAGGTTTTTGTAGATGAGTCTCTTAGGAACAAAAACCTCCTTCAGTTTTGTATGAAGTATTTTGGATTGGCCACAATCCTCTCTGCAAAATGATGACTTAAACTGGAATTTTCTGCAAAAAGTGCTTTCCAACATTGTTTAATATTTCCAAAACCATAATGGCTGTTAGAAAAGTGAGAGAGGTTTTTGTAGATGGCCCTCTTCAGAACATAAACCTCCTTCAGTTTTGTAAAATTCATCTTGGATTGATCACAATAGTTTCTTCAAAACTATGACTAAAATATGCAATTTCTGTAAAAATGTTCCTTCTTGTTATGTTTTTTCATCTTTTTACTTTCTTGCTCTTTTGACTGTTTTACTTTCAATTTATACAAACCTCCCTATTGGTGAAAGTATTCTCATCTTCTTTTACCATTTTACTGCCTTCTGTATTTACTTTTACTATTTACCTTTGACTGCTCTGTAACTTCATTTTAACTTTCACTGACTTTTACCTGATACACTTTAACCACTGATACTCTTTAGCTGTTATGCTTTCTAACCTCTGTTTGAATAGATTTGATAAAAATATTGGAGTAAACAAGTCTTATGACTAGTATTAAGACTGTTTATCCAAGGATGTGATCTTCTGGTCACCTCTTCAGGGGACAACTAAGTAGATTTTTCAAGCAATTCCCCAATGGACAAGGGAGTGAGGTTTTAACCAGGTTCAAAATGGAGCATCATTCAAGGCTATAGGAACTCCCATTTTGGTTCTTGTGTGTTAAAAATGGCAGTTTCTGGGTTTTCTTCACAGAAATGTCGTGATTTCAGTTTTAATGAGGGAAATTGGCACAATTGCAGGTTCGGGGGAACAATTGACAGTTTAAAAACTCAGGGAATGATCTTAGGAATATGATTTAAACACTAATTCGGCGAAAAACCAAGAAAACTGAGTTTTACTTGCAGTTGGAGCGGAAAAGGATAAATACCTGTTTTTTAGAAGAAGGATGGTTCTTAACAGGTAACAGGTGATGGCGGGAATGTACTTGAACACGGGTGCGGCGAAATCTTGGAGTGAATCAGTCAATTTCAGTAGAAATTTCGAAAATCATAGCAGGGAGCGCTGTCATTTTCAATAACGAAAATAACAGAAAAACACGGAAAAATGGCTTTATTTACAAGTTAAAAGGGTTTTTTATTTTTCCGAGGAGTGACGTCATCGACGTACGGGCTGACGTGAGCGAAGGTCGGGCGGTAAGTGGTAAGCGGTAACCCCGCACCGCTTTTGGTCGAGGGTGGTATTAGTCGGGAGGGCAGCGATTCCACAAAGTGATCGCCACGTGGAAGGTGAACTGTTCAAATACCACCCGTTTCCCGCTCGTTAAAGTTCTCACAAAGGATGGGTAGCGGGGTTCACGTGGATCGTTGATTTGCGGAGGGTTGATCCGACGGTTGAAATGATGGGGGAATAAGCGGAGGATTCAGGTGTGGGCCTGTCGGGCTTTAAAGCAATTTAAGGTTTAATCTAATCACCCCGGGAGATATCTAATAGGCGGAAAAAGGTTATTAATTAGTCCTGATGACTAATTAATCCCTTTATGTAAAGAAAGGTTGCGCGGGTTTGCTATGAATTTGTGTGACAAACCACTGCAGCACAAGACTTTTCCGAAGTTTTATTTTTATTTTTGTGTTAAACATATAAACCATATGTTTAAAGTTTTTCTCGTATATGTTTTATTATATGATAAATTAATTAATATAATTAACTTACCATAGGGGCGGGATTAACGTATAATGATATATTTAACCAAAGGGCTTGTATAGTGGGTTTTTATTCGAATGCACGGGGGAATAAATACTTTGGCTAAACTTTATAATAGAGGGTTTTTTCGTATATTTATATAAAAGGAGTTATTATACTTAGGATAAGGAATTTCACCAGGGATTTAGTAAATAGAGTTAAACATTAATATGACACAGGGACAAGGGAACTCAAAATATTTTGCACATCTAAGAAAGTGATAACTTCTGAAGTATTTAGCAATATTTCATCTTCCACACTTAAACTTAGAATAGTAAGTTATTTTGAGGGATTTTTATGAAATTTTGCATATTTTTCCTAAGTAAAATGGGATTTTACTTAGGACAAGGTTAAAGGTGAATGATTATAATGATGAATTATCTCAAGTACTTAGGTCTTTTTGATCATTAGGCCGAGGGTCCGGTCCCTCCAAAAGTCAAGGAAATGCCTTGAGCCCTTTTGATTTCCAAATACCTTAGTACTTTGGGGGAAATTAGTAAAACTTTTAAGGGGAAAGTGATGAGGGAGGTTAATGATTTTGACTTTGCTTGCTGTGATTTTCCAGTGTATTTCCTGCTTCAGTATTTGTGATGAAAGTTAAAGGATCAAAAACATGTAGCATCATCATTCATCAGATAAAACTTTGTAACACCATCTACCTACCCTATCTACTACTACCATTTTATCTTCTTTATTAGGGTGCATTTGGACTTGCAAACCCTTTTCAACCTTTTCTTTTTACATGATAAATCTATCTATTTCTACCCTTATTACATCCAAGGGCTCAGATTAAACTGTTGAGCACCTCTTATTCACTCTACCTATCTACTTATCTGCCAAGATTAAACTGTTTGGTCAGATATTTATTCTCTATTCTACAACATGAAATTGAAAATGAATGAGTCAAGTTTAAACAGTTTGACTCTTCATAAATTGTGGCAAAATTTTGACAAGCTGCACACAATTTGTTTATTACATCAGAGTAAAAAGTAGTGGCATTTAGACTTGCACACTTTCCTTGGCCTTTCTTTTTGATGGGGTTCATTTCTTTTACTTTTTTGGCCATTTTATTCTTTTTACCCTTTGATTTTTCTTTTAAGGTATACCCTCTTTACATTTTTTAAATTTTTTTTATTTTTTGGTTTTTCAAGAATATGGAACACCTTTGCTCAAGAAAAAGGTTTGAACATATTCCATAGTTCAATCAAGACAATCATGAAAAATGACACCTATTGGTATAGGAGTCTAACAGTAGGAATCGACATTTGTTTTAGCTTCTCCCTTCTCAAGTTCAACATATATTAAATAAAAAAATATTTACATCAAATAGATTTTGGAAAAAATATCCATTCTAGTCATCAAGAATTAACAGTCTTAATTATACTTTGCAAAATATCGAGAATAAAAAGGGATGTTACAATTAGCATAACTGTCCTGAGAGTAACAAAGGAGAAAAATTATTTTGGAGATGGAAATTTTTAGCTACATGTAAATGGACATATGATTGTAAGAATTGGTGGGGCATGTTTATCCTTGCTAAAGTTATCATAGTGGAGCATGAGGGTTTTCTTGATTGTTTCATATGAATTTCCTTGAGTTTAAAGGGGAAATTTTCAATGAGGTTGGTATGTCCCATGCTCGTGATGCTATGGTTAGTTAAACAAAGTTGACAGATACATGTGCTGTCTGTGCCACTACTGTGGTAGTGATGCTGGTTCTTGTTGACGACGACTGCTGACGCCCTCAGGGGCGTTTTTTCTTTGACGATAGGTGGAAAGTGGTACCCATATGCGTAATCTTGGTATGTCATATCACTGCGCAATGTACGCATATGTACTGGTTGGGACCTTCCCATGTAATAATTGTTGTCAGAGATTCTTATGGAGGCATGGGTCTTTGACGGATTTGCTCAAAGTGCAATGGTTGTAAGTTACGATACCATCGTGACAAGAAAGCTTTTTCTATAGCTGAATGTCAGGAGGATCAATGACATCTATGGACAATGATGTCTCTCACAGTGCCACCCAAGGATAGCCCTTTACATGGGGAGGGATAATGCAAGGTACTGCTTCCTTTTTGGAAAAGAGGTGTCGAGGTCAACAAAAAGGAAACCTTAACCAAACCATGGGTCATTGATCTAAGGGGTCGGGGGCTTAGATGTGATGGGTTTTACATAGGCATATTGGTGAGAGGTGACTAAAAATGGATGATGGGGATTCAGTGGCCTGAGGTCGAAGTATACTTTAGCAGCTTGGTAGCGGTCATAGTTATTTCTGAAGGGAAAATCACTAGAGTTGGTAGGAATTCTAGGGTGGGTGTGGACCGGCTATGAATGTTGTGATGGTGCATGCATGGGGGTGAAATACTCTGACCAAGGGGAATGAGGGATTGCTGCCATGGGGGAAAAGATGAAATATGAGGGCGAAGTGGTGAAGGGCATCGTTTCCGGTATTTGTACACTTACCAAAAGAATAAAATAATGGGGTTTGGTTTGTACAAAACACAGAAACGGGTACGCCAAATCATGAAAATAGGGTCGCTCACTATAGGTGTGAGGACGGTGTTTTTTTGTGGGTAGGGGTCCCATTGGTTGGTCTCATTTTCGAGGTTGATGAAGCGAAAAATGTCATAGATGGGATTATGCTGAGGGAGGTATGGTGGGCCAAATGCGAAGCATGGAGGTGCGCTTTCAATATGCTTCTACAACCTGGTCGTCTAGGAAGGGGGTTTTGAGTTTGAATGGAAAACTTAACCTTATGCATGATAGATGGATGCACATGAGGTGCTTCCCAGAATAAAATGGTATGGGCATGGCGTCGCTTGTGCTGTGATATATGGTCTACTTTGGGTGACGAGCGCCATGGAGGGGAGGCTCTCCCAACCAACATGAACGTTTATCATATGCAGGGTGAGGTGGTGATAAACGCAGTCGGGTATGAGGAACCAATGGTTTATTTCTGATGGAGAAATGATGTTAGGATATGCAAAGTTGTGTTGGACTCTATCATGCTAGGGGTAGGATGATACTTGTTCCGAAAATTTCAGTATACGGTGTTGTGGATGGTTTGTGGGTTCTTCCTGCAAAAAACAACTACCTCAAGTGAGAGCATATTTTTTTCATCAAATATTATTGAAAGTAATGAGCTTTAAAAAATAAGACGAGAGAGGGCAACCTGTCAGTGCTGAAAAATTATTTTTTCAGGAGTGCGAATGTGTGGCATCACCTCTGTTTGTTATGGAGAGTTGAACACAGTGCTTCTTTCGGTCTGGTGATCAAATACTCTCAGCTCCAGATTTCCTTTGGGAGTTGTTTCTTGGCTCGTAGTTTTTATTTCAGTTGGGATTGCCCCCAGACTAAGATTAGGGGGGGTTGTCAGATACTGCACCCTGTCCAGGATCTTACTTTTGGTTTGTTCCTTGGCTTCTTGTTGCAACATTTGGAGGATTGTCATAATTATCCTGGTTGTATGGTTGGTGATGAGCCTAGGAAGGGTTGCACTATTTTTACTGACACATTACGTTGTGCAATTGGTCCATTCTGTGTGGGGAATGGGGAATATCGGTTCCCTTGTCCCTGGTTGGTATATGAGTGTCGGGGTGACTTTTATGATAGGTAGATTGTGATACTTTCTAAGTAGAATCATATGAGTATCCAGGGTATTGACTACTGCTGCCTAGGTGTCCTTGGGACAAAGGCCCAATCGAACCATCTACAGAATTGACATGCATGGTGTTATAGCTGCCTAGGTGACCTTGGGAAAAATACTCGATCAAACCGTCTGCGGAATCTATGCGCATGGTGCTACTCTTTCCTAGGTGATCTTGGGTTAAAGACTCGATCAATCCCTCTGCATAATATACCTACCTGGTAACTCCCTGAGTGCCATGGGTGCTACTACTGCCTTGGAGATCATGGGTCAAAGACCTAAACAAACCATCTGCAGTAAACGACGCACGTGGTAACTCCCCGAATACAGATTATTGTTGCCTAGGTGACCTTGGGTCAAAGAACCAATCAAACCATCTATAGTAATCGATGTGCCTGATAACTCAAGAGGATGAGGCGACTAGGTTCCCATGTTCCTAGTTGGTGTATGGTGGTTTCAGGGGAGGAGGGACAAATGGTATACTTTCTAGCGACTGTCGTTCCTCCTACAGGTACATGATGGTACGAGGTTTTATCGTTGACAGACTGGATGGAGGGGTCCTCTTGATAGGATAGCTCGATCCCATGTAAGGCGTCCCTATATCGTGGTATCTCTGGACAATGGTGGGTGTTAGGGTCCTATTTTTATAGGATTCATAATTTTTAATTGACTTTTCATAGTCTTGTAAAATATGTACATACCTTTCTTTCTGCAAGTTGTTTTCCCATATTTTGAAAAAATAAAAATAAAAATAAAATAAAAATAAAAAAAAATAAAAAAAAGAGGGTAAAAAAGTCCTAAAAGAAAGATCAAAGGACTTGAAAAATATAGACCCCAAAAAGAAAAAAGATGAAAATAAACCTAAAAGTGAGCAAGTCCAAATGCCACTACTTTTTTTTCTTTTCTGAAAAATAAATAATTATGGAAGAGTGTCAATAAATTCCATAATCCATGATGAGTTAAACTGTTTAAACTTAACTTGTCATGTTTTCAATTTCAAGTTTTTAGATAGTGAATAAAGATTTGTCAGATAGTTTAATCCTGATAAATCAGTAGATAGGTAGAGAATAATGAGGAGCTCAATAGTTTAATTTGAGCCCTCGGATGAAATAAGGTAGATTTAGATAGTTTATTCTTTAAAGAATAAATTTTTCAAGGTTGTAAGCCTAAATGCACCTGCCAAATGAAGAAAAAATGTTAGAATAAATCTGGGTAGGTAGAAAGAAGTGGAGAAAGCATGTAATAAATGATTATCAAGAAAAATCACTAATTTCCCATCCCCTGTAAGTATTCAGTATACTAAGCTATCAATCAAACTGGCTCAAAGAATTTCTCTGACTTTTGTTGGGACCGGACCCAAGGCTTGATGACTGGCTAGTCGAAAATATTGAGTTCTTATGTTAAATCCCCATTTATCATCATTCATCCTTCATTCATACATTTTAACCTCTTTTTATATGTAAAGACTCATTATTACTTAATGAAGAATATAAACCCATCTAATTAACTTCCTTCATTCAAAAACATACAAAAACCCTCAAAAATACTTTATACTAAGTATTGGTGAAATGATAAAAAGACAAGCTTTGCTTTACTTTTACACTTTACTTAGTCATTTTATGTATTTTTGTGTATTCTATTCCATTCCCTTTTCATATTAATTTTAACATATTCTATTAAATCCCTAAAAAATACCTTATCCTACGTATTAATTCCTTATGTTTAAATATCCCCAAAAACCCACTATTACTATGTTTTAGATCAAAGTTTATTACCCATGTGCTAAATCAAAATCCCCAATAAAAACCCCTTTGGTCTAAAACTGTCGCTAAACAAATATCCCGCCCCCAATGGTTATTAAATCATTCAAAAGGTTTAAAACTATATAATAAATTACAAATTGTGTCAAATATTTGGGCATATGACATATGTTCTAAACAAAACATATCATCCCGTTCATCGACGTATATCTTAAATTTTTGAATTGAATTAAAACTCTTTATAAGGTTCAAAAGACTTAATCCTTTGCAATTCATATATTAATCCTTCCCCATATAAACGTTAAACCCAAAGTTTTATTGAAATAGACTAAAGTTTATTTTTAATAAAACTTAACCCCACCCCTTATTCATATCCGCCTATCCCCACTCTGATATATAAACCTTTACCCGCAGCTATTCAAAAGGTTTAAAGCCTATTTTAAACCACTCGCATACATAATTTTCCCAATCCCACCATTTCCTTTGGCCGCACCTTCCAAGCCAATTGTGACCCTTCGCACTCGATTTTCAGATCCAATGGCCCAAAAGAAATATCGCGCAAAAAAAACTAATCATTCGCCCGAATGAAAAATGGACGCGATATGGGCTGTATTGATCATTTTTCCCTTTGTGAGATATCGAGATTATATTGGATTGCGTTCATTTGGTTCTAAACCACTTACTGCCCAATTTGCACGCAATAACCACTCTCTGGTTTCATTTCAAATTCTAAAACCACCTCCCGCCATTGATGAGACCTTCATTTAATGAAAATTATGGTGATTGAATCAAAAGGTTAAAACCTTTGGTTAAGTTTTTTTTTATGTTATCCGCACATTTTCACTCTGATATTACTCTTCCAGAACTCTGTTTAAAGCCTTTAAGCCCCGATTCTCAGTTTTTCACCCGAAACCTTTGCAATTATCATAATTAAACTTCTAAAGACAGATTGAGAAGCTATGCACCCCTCCAGAAAAACTGTTGAGGCCCGAGTTTCAACTGAAAACCTCAGAAATCCTTCTCAGAGCCGGATACCTGCAAGAAAAGGTATTTTTCTCAAAATCGAAACCTATAAATCGAAGTTTAAAATGTATTTAAGAGAACCAACCCATTTTTATTGAATAATTCACTGAAAAAAACTTCCTCAAAGTACCAAAAAAGAGGCCAAACCCTGGCAAAATTTTCCCAGGAAACCCTGGTTTCTATTACAAGCCTTTTAAAAGCCAAATTATTCAAATTTCACAGTCTAAAGATCAAATGTAAGGATTTAAATGGCTAAAACCCCTGAATTACCTTGAAAACCCATTTTTTCAATCAAACTGACTCATAAAACCCTTTTTTTCTGTTTTATGCTAGTTTTACATCCTCAAATTAACTTAATTGAGCAAAAAGCCCAAAAGAAGCCATCCTTAATCTAAATTTCTCAATTTCCTTTTTGTTAAAATAAAAAATCCTGCAAATAGTCTAATCTTGCAGTAGTTACCCAAAATGCCTAAGAAACAGAGCACAAGCAAACCTGAAGGATCTAAAACACCTAAATCTGAGGGATCTAAATCCCTTAAGCCTACCCCAGTCATCACTGCAAAATCTTTTGTAACAGTAAACCCCATTCAACCACCTGTGGTTTTTGCTGAAAGCATTCCTTTGACTGATCTTGACTATAAAATTGTAGGCCCTGTTATTGAGTTTAATTTGGTAGATATACACCACAACTGGTGTTATGAAAAATATCTAGACAAAGATGATATTCCAATTTTGGAAACCCATTTTCCAAAGTATATAGTCCCATTGACTCATCCTGGTCAAGAACTCATCATACTTTGTCAAAAATACTATGAGCCAAATCAAAGGGCTATAGTAAATGCAGAAAAAGAAATACTTTTACCATTACAACCCAGTCAATTAATCAAATGCTTCAATTACAACCTGATCCCCAGGCAGTTCCCTTGTCTGTAGAGGCATTAACTCAGTTATACCTTGGCATAGATTTCCCTAAAAGGTTCATGATCTTTCAAAATTTTATGCCTTCCCATGTTGACATTCCAAAGATAAATCCTCCATACTTCACAGCTAAATTTCCTGAAGGTTGTAGACAGATTATCTCTATGCTATCTTTTATCCTTAGATATTTTACAGATGAGTATACTTGATGAATCTATTCATGGTTTCCTATCCACCATGTCTCCTAGTCAACCTACATCGGTCATCTTTGACTATGCTGGTTACATAGCAGATGCCATCCATTGCCAGTTGACTAAATTACCCACAAAAGGAGTTTTTTAGATATTCATCTTATATTTTCCATTTGTTTTTATTCTCTCAAGCAGAAAAATTCCCAATTTCTTTGCAAAACATGGATGTAGAGGGAAAACCTCTATCAACTATCTTTTCAACTTCATTACTAAGAAAAGAATCCAGTGATTCCACCTATTTAGAGTTTCTGGAAATATTCTTGCATCCATCAATGAGCATATTAAACAAATCAGAACAACCTAGGATCAGAGAAGAAATGAAAGGAATATTGCATATTTTAGAGTAGAAAAAAGTTGGAGATTGGTACCTCTATGAAAACACACTGAATTAAGGATTTTTTGGTCAAACTTGTTACCCTTCAAGTTGCCCAAGCATGTGTGTATGAGAATTTTTTCACTCGAATATCTTTGACAAATTCTCAATGCAGATTCAATTAACTTTATGGCAGATAAAAAGAAGACCCAGTTTCAGTTAAAGAATCAATTTGGGCCATTCATAATCAACCACAGAGATGCAGAAGAGGAAATAACAAAGAAATTATTAGAGTTCAGATTTGATGAGAGTTTTTCATGGAATTATGATCCACAAGGGATCTTAAGCAAGATAAGGGTGAAGTGTAAATTAACACCCTTTATCCACGAGTCCAAGCCTGAAATAGAAAAGTTTGCAAATAAAATTGAATGGAGTGAAAACACCTTGATTGAGGCAGCAAGCCAAACAACAACAACACCAACTTTGGAAGTTGTCAAAAAAAAAGAAACATCAATAAAGAGAGTCAGAGAGGAAGGAGGTTATACAGCATAGGAAAAAACTGAGACTAAATTTAAAATAATCTATAACAAAAGCCTTAAACTCAATTCAGTTGATAAGGAGAAAGTAACAATTGATGTTGATGAGACATATGCTCTAGTGACCAATGATGATATAGCCACAACCATAATCAATGAAACAATTATGGAAATTCAAAAGGAAAAATCAATAAATCAGCATGACACACTGATGCTTGAGAAGCAACATAGCATGGAAGCCTCTTCCTCACAGCTATATGAGGAAAAGGACTTGGACATCAAGGAGAGGTATAAGCTAATTAAGCAGAAGAATGAGGAGATAAAGACAGAAATATATTCTCAATTCCTGAAGCAGAAGCCTAGAAATCATAATAGGTTATTATCAGAGTTTGACTATTCCAGCAATAAAATGATGATTTCATTTTTACATCCTACCATCTTAGCACCTAAAACAATATCATACTATAAAAAGATGGACCTTGAGGTAAACACAGAGAATATTCATAAGCTAGACCAGATTGAGTTCTAGAGACAGACCTCTGAAATGTTGTATTCTACAATGGAAACCAAAGCAATGAGTGCCAATAAACTTCAAAATACCATACTTAATATGCAAGATCAAATGAACATGGATAAAGCATCACTTTATTCCAATGACCTAAGGATCAAAGCCTTAGGGGAACTAGTTTTACAGGTGGGATATGATCCCTCAAATATCCAAGCAGCAGAACTATTAATCAAGAAAAGGAATGAAGACATAGTAGCTTTGAGGAAACATCCCAAGCTTCCTCAAAGTGAGCATCAAAAAACAAAGGAAATCCTCGAGGATCAAAGTGAAAAAGAAGAAATGGTGGAGCTCATACTTAAATTGACAGCACAAATCAAGGAGATGGAAACACAAATGGACCAGCTTTTCCAAGAGAAAGAGACTATAAAAGAGCCAAAAATTCCTACAATTGCTACAGTCATCCCAGTGATTACTACAGTAGTGCCCTCTACTTTAGGAGAGAAATTATCCCCAAAGGGCCCACTGGCAGCTGCAGTGCCAGTGACTTCAGCCACCATTTCAGCTACAGACTCTTTTACTACAAATGTACAGCACACAGATGAAGCCAGCCAGATTTTCAAAGCCATGGAAGAGATGTATTTAAAGAAAGATGAAATAAACAGGCTAAATAAGATGATTAAAAATCTTGAGAGGGAAAATAAGATAGCTGAAATCAATGCCAGAACTCATGAGAAAAAAGAAATCAGATTGGGAGAGCAGCTCAAGAATTTACAAAAAGAATTGACTTTCACAGAGCAGATCTCATACATTAAAAATCATCTCTGGACTAACATAATTGAAGCCATTCATAATCAATGGCCTTAAATTTAGGTTATATAAGAGTAGAAACAATTGTTATTAGCAGCCGAAACGAAGATATAAAAGACAAAATATGAGTTGTCTGACAAGCCTGCATAGGCTTTAAAACTCATCACATTTCTAAACAGCAAGAAGAGGGAAGAGCTTGAAGAATTGAAAGTATTAGATAGGACAGGGATAGTCTTGCAAATCAAGAAGGTTATCACTAAAAAGAACTTAATGAATAATCTTGAAGAAAAGTGTGAAACAATGAACCTTGCTGTTAGTATGAATCTTTCTTCATAAAAGATCACTTTAGCTACGCATACAAAATAGCCCTAACATCGATTATGGCTGCCAAATATCTTTAAATTTGAAAATAGGTGATCCAAATAACACTGCACAAATCCAGATCTAAGCATAAAAGACATTAAGCAGATAAAGTAAAATGTGGCTCCATGCATCCAATAGACAAGACAAGAACGATGTATTTGAAAGAATTTTTTATATTATATTGAAAGGGGGCACCTGAGAGGAAAACAAGAAAGGTGTTTTCTGGTTCTCCTCAATGGGATGGGTTCTTGACAGTCCTCAACACTTCAGATCTAGAATCTCTCTCTCTTGTTGGTGTAGAAAACCTAGACAAACATAGAACTCAATGGGAGTTCACAAGACAAAAATGGAGAAAATGTGATCAAGTGTATAGATCCAGAGTGATCTAATAGGCAACAAAAGGTCACTAATGAATGGGGAAAACCCTTCTATTTATAACAAAATATTAGGGCGATCTAGAACTTGGTGCATGAATAAAATATTATTAATCAAATTCTAGAACCATCCTTTAGGAATATTTTATTATATTTGTTGGAGGGAAAAGGATTTTTGACTTGGGTCAATTCCTTTATTTATAAATAATAAATAAATAAATTATTTATTTATTATTTTAAGGGAATGGTGGGAATATAATTAAATAAATAATGATTTATTTAATTATTTATAAATGATTTAGTCAAATTTAACTAGGAATATTATTTAAATAGGATTTAAATAACTTATTCCTAAGAAATAATCAAATAAATAAGGATTTATTTAATTGATTTCCTTGTTTTGGGTTAAATATGACCAGGAAATATAAACAAATATAGATTTGTTTATTATTTCCTTTTGGGGTTTCCTGTTTAGACCATAAACAACTTAATAAAGGTGTTTTACTAAGTTATTTCACATTTTACTTAGGGTAAAATTGGTCTTACATGGTGTACTTGGGTTCATCTAATAATAATAGGTTAGATGAACAAAAAAATGGTGTAACACTTGCCATAACTAGATTTATGGTAAAGTATACAAATCTCAGACAGAAAGCCTTACCAGACATACATGTATTCAATGAAAATCTTATGCCACAAAAGGACAATGACAAAAAGATCAGGGAATTTGCTAAAGAACAACTAAACAAGCCACAAGCACAAGGCACCCCTACAGGAAAAGTTTTACTTCAGTATTTTGAGGATCTATTTTTTCTAAAGAATGAAATTAAGCACCTCTTTGCCATAAAGCCTACTTTTGCAAGATATACGGAGCCCGATGAAAACTTCAGGAAGCTGAAAAAATGTCCAAATTCCAACAGCTGAAGAGTGGCAAATTTTCATAGATTTTATGTAAAGATAAAAGGTAAAAACAGTGAAAAGTTACCAAGAGACAGTCTGAAAGAAAGATAAAATGAAAAGAAAGTTTGCGGATTGTTTACTACTAAAAGATAATTTTACAGTAGTAAAACAGTAAAACTAATGGTGAAAGAGTATCAGAATTAAAGAGTATCTGCAGGAAAGAGTATCAACGAAGGAAAGTCAAATGTATGAAAATATCTAACAGCCAGCAAGAAGGATACATAGGCAGCTAAAAGCTCCTCGTTAACAAAATAGTTCTATTTATTTTGGATAAAAGAGGACAACTTGCTGATTTGTTAAGCAGCTGTCCCTTTTATTATGTAATGATATTTTCTTTTTCCTAAAGTTATTCCTAGAACTCTTCTAGGATATTTCTAATCATTTTTGTATAAATAATTAAATTTCAGAAGTATTCAGTGTGGAATAAAATAACTGGAATAATTATAGACATTTTTGTTGAACATTGGAGGCTAATGTGTGTTTGAATTCGAAGTAGTAGACTGGACAAGCTTATTGGCATCATAATTCAGGATCCCTGTGATAATTTTATGAGTGAATTACTTCCTACTTGTCACGGTTTCCTTTTCTAAGTTTCATGCATTAATTTTATGTTTATTCTGTCTGAATGTGTAACTAGGAGTATTACTACAAGATTAGTCAAGTGCTCCCTGTCTTTAACTAGTTTCCATTTTAATGTTTTCTTCTGACTTCTGGTGCAGGGAACCCTTAATTTCTCCTTCTCCTATTTGACCTATGCCTTCTACTTCAATTTTCCAGATCAAAGGATCCTTAAGTGCCCTTTATCTCGATCATACCATCTCACAAAAAACCACTTTCCCAAATCTCTGAGGGTTATCTATCTTGCCATGAATATATTTTTACCTTTTTGGCCTTGATTTCTAGTGCTTCTAGCTTGATTTAAACTCCATAGCCCAATGGACAAGTAGATTTCTCTCTATCTTACCTCCAAGTGATTTTTTGCCACCAAACCCGTTAAACCAAAACCAAATTGTACTTTCATAACTAGCGTAACATTTATAAATCAAACGAAGATAAATCTTAAAGAGACAACCCTCTCTAAACCCTAGGAAGGCTAGATCCTAGAGTTTGAAGTAGGTTTGTGGTTACCTATAGAGTTCTTTGACTTAAATCCAAAATCCGACAACTTAAGAATTTACTAGAGTGATAACACACTGGAGACCATACTGGGGAACTTAACCAATCCTCAATCATAAAATTGCCTTGAAAGAAAATTATTTCATTTATCTTTTTATTTCAAGATTATTTTTATAGGTTGTGGGTATTGAAAAATAGTAATTTTGGCTTCTATGAAAACCTACTATACCAGGTCTAACCCAGATCCTAAACCTGTTGTCATAGTAGATAACCTAGACCGAATTGGAAAAAAGAAAAAACAAACAAAAAACTTAGACGCTGAAGTATCATTAATAAGATTCAATTCATTACCTCAAGAATTAGTTAGTCTGCAAGATATTTATTTTTATCTAAAATTTGAGCATTCCTTATTTAAAATAAAATCTGAAAATGATTTAAAACTACTGTTGTAGACCCTGCCTTTGTTTCATTCTTGAATACAAAACAGAAAATTATTACAGCAAGATCTAAATCAAATAAATCTGAATATCAAACTAAAGTTGAAGAAATTAATGTTACAATTCTTAAGGATATTGATGAGGCTATTGAATTAGCTAAATTTTTGACTTATACAAACAAACCTCCAGTCTCTCAGTTACACACTACAATAATATCAGCTGTAGATTCATCTTTGTATGTTGTTACATCATATATAAATACCACTCCCAATTCATCCATAGACCCATTTATCCTTGGACTGCCTTTGCAGCCTCGAATACTTTTTCCACCATCCACTCAATCCACTAGTTTACCTTCTGATTTTGCAAATTCATCTTTCTCATTTCCTAGTAGTTCCACTCATATCCCAATATCATTTCCCAGCACTTCTGGTACATTTTTTAGTTCATCATCTATCATTTCCATCGCAGCTCCAAGTTCTTTTACTAGATCTTCTAGTCAAACTAAACGTTTAGCCATGGCTTCTAGATATGCTCCCCTTGTCTTACCTCAACAATTGCATGACATGCCTCAAGATTATCAAAACAAAATACCACAGTTTTATGGTACTACACAATATACTTCTCAACAACATATAACTAAAATCACATAATTCTTTGAAATTTATGAAATAGATCACTCAGATGTTCAAATGAGACTGTTTGTTCAAACTTTGACTGGAGAAGTAAAGAAATGGTTTAAAGATCTAGCTTCTAGTAGCATAACTGATTTAGTTGTATTTCATAGGACATTTTTGAATAAATGGGAAAAGAAAAAGAACCCTCTTCAAATATTATCTGAATTTGATGCATTAAAAAGATCCCCAAATGAGTCAGTTCAAGATTAATGCACTTGGTATAATAGTGTCTATAATACTATTCCCGCAACTCTTAAACCTACTCCTTATTCTGTTTTGCTCAAATTCCCTGATGGATTTAATGCAGATATGGCTGATCAATTAAGGGAAAGATATGCACACACATTAGAAAAAATGCAATTAGATGCTGTTAGTATAGAAATAAACATATTAGCTAAAAACACTAGACTCAAAAATGACAGAAGGGTGACTATGAAAGAATAAAATTCAAATTCAGATGAAAAAATATATAACTTAGCCAAAACCTTAGAAATAATGATGGATAGACTAGATAATATAGAAAAAATACCCCATTGGGATAATCAACAACAGATCAGAAATCCCAACTTTAGAAAAAGCATAAATCAGGGAAAAGCAAAAGAAATAAGCCCAGTCCAAACAATTAGGCCCCCATTCCAGGAGAACTATGCTGAAAGTTCTCAAAATAATGATGAAGATGAGGATGACATCAATCATCTAAAGGGAATAGATGAAAACAACACCATTTTCCTCGCTCAGGAAGACCAAGAACTATTTGAGCTTCAACAACTCAAATTAGAGTCTAGTCAATCCTTTGACTATAAACAAGGTTATGAATTTGCCATAAATAAAATACATAGTCAGTATAACCTTAGACACAAGAAAAACAATGAGTCTTTTACCAAAAACAATTCCCAAAATCAAAATAAGAAAAATGTAGAAGCACTAAAAAAAAAAGTTTTTCAAATTCTCCCAAGGGAAAATAAGCAAATTTCCCATTCTTCTCAACCCATTTCTAGTCCTAAAAGATCATCAAGTCCCAAAATTTTTGATATTACTGATGAAGTGGCTCGAGCCTCAAAAGACACACATAATTCTGTTGTAGCAAAAGCCTCTAACTCTGTTAAATCAGCAAATTTAGATCCAAAAACACCTTCTGCAGATCCTAAACCAGTAGATCCAAAAATTGATATTTCAAAAACACTTGTTGATACTTCTAAGTCTGATAAAACTTCTACTGCTACAAAAACAGTCCATGAAAAGAAGGTTAAAAGCATTAAAAATCAGTAAACGCAGACAGAGAATTTCAAAACAATTGAAGATAGAAATACAACTGTAGAAACTCAAGAAAAACCAAGTCAAATTACAGTTGCTAAAGATGAATTAGTTCAGATTAATAAATCTCAACCCTCATTTAATATTCAGAATGAAATTGCTAAGTTAAAAATACCCATTTCTTTAATAGAATTGGTAAAAAATGACTAATACAAATCAACCATAACTGAAACACTGAATATGAATGATGGTGAAGATGCAATTATTTTGAATGATGATCAACTAGAGTTGATCTTTGGCCCTGATGTGAATGAAAAGCATGCATATGGATCAGTCCCTCCCTTTTATATCAGTCCTACCATTCATGATGAAATTATCCATAACACTATGTTAGATTCAGGAGCTTCCCATAATTTAATGCCTAAAGCTATAATGGAAACTCTTAACCTAGAAATAACCAGGCCTTACAAAGATTTGTTTTCATTTGACTCTAGAAACGTTAAGTGCTTAGGATTAATCAAAGACTTATGTGTGACATTAGTTCAGTACCCTGGTAAGAGTATATTAATGGACATTGTAGTAGCTGGTATCCCACCTAAGTATGGTATGCTACTTTCTCGCTCATGGGGAGAAAAGTTGCAGGGATCTCTACAATTAAACATAAGTTATGCTACTATATCAGTGTTTGGTCAGCCTAAAAAGCTATATAGGGAAACATTGATGAATTTCATGGTCAATAGTGTTGAAAGATCTATAAATTATCCTATTTATTCTACACCAACTGACCTGGACTCTTTTATCTTATGTAACTCTGAGAATAATGAAATCCAAACTGAACTAATTGATAAAAAGCCAACAACAAACAATGACAACATCTTTCATGAATCCCTTTGGCACTTAGACTTTGATGGCTTAGTTAAAAAATTAGGAGCAGGAGCAGGAGTATGGATTACAAACATGGAGACTAATCACTCAGAAGGACATGCTTTCAGACTCAACTTCAAATGCACCAACAATATGGCTGAGTATGAGGCACTCATTCTAGGCCTCTGGATCATTAGAAACGTAGGAGGAAAAGGAATACTAATCATGTGAGATTCGGAATTAATCATAAGACAAATAAATTCAGTATATTATGTTTATAACCCTAGACTAGCCAGATGCAGAGACACAGTGATAGATTTAATTGATGATTTATTGGAATGCAAATGTGTTGCTATACCGAGAAAACAAAATACTCAAGCAGATTGCCTAGCAACTTTTTCTAGTACATGAAATTTAAAATTCCAACCAACACACAGGTACACTGCTAAGGTTAAATATAGACCAATTATTCCAGATAACCTTAAGTATTGGCAAATTTTCTCTCAAGATGAACAAATTTACCATTTCTTAAACAATGAAGAAGAATTTCAATACTGTAAAATAGATACAATTTGTAATATAGATTCAAATTTGGACTGTGAAATAGATAACACAGATCTACATAAATTTAATAAACATACTGTATTTAGTCAATCTGACATAGATAGCTTAGAGAAGATAGATATTGAAGAAATCATTGAAGAAGTAATTGACATGTTAGATCTCAAAGATAATTTTTTGCCTAAAGTTTTAACCTCTTTGAAAGATCTCTTTGACTCCAATGATGTGCCTAAAAAGCCAAAAATGGAGCCAGTTAGGTTTGATATTGAGGAATGTAATATTGGGACAGAATTAAAACCAAAGATGATAAAACTATCTAAATCTTTACCTCTGCAAGAAAAGGAAAAATACATTGATATTTTTAAGGAATACCAAGATGTTTTTTCTTGGAGTTATGATGATCTCAAATCTTATGATACAAACATAATCCAACACAAAATTACAATAAAATAGGATCAAAAACCATTCAAACAAAATTTGAGAAGAATTAATATTGTTCTATTACCATTGATAGAAAAGGAAGTAAAGCGAATGTATGATGCCCAGATTATTACACCAATCAGATACTCTGATTGGATTTCAAACCTAGTTCCAACAAGAAAGAAAACTGGAGAAATTAGGTTATGTGTCGACTTTAGAAATCTTAGCAAAGTGTCTTTAAAAGATAATTACCCTTTACCATAGATGGATCATATATTACAAAGGGTAGTTGGCTCCTTTGGCTCCTCTAGGATTTCTTTGTTAGATGGTTTTTCACAATACAACTAGATCCTAGTCCAAAAGGAAGATCAGGCTAAAACAAATTTCACCACTCCTTGGGGCATGTTCATGTATGTGAAAATGCCCTTTGGTCTGATGAATGCAGGAGAAACCTTTCAGAGAGCTATGGACATAGCCTTTGCAAAGGAGATTCATGACTTCTTGGTAATTTATCTAGATGACATTACTGTATTTTCCAAATCAAATAATGAACAATTGGATGATTTGAGATAGGTCTTTATTAAATGTAGGAAATTTGGCATCTCTTTAAATCCCAAGAAAAGTCTTTTTGGATTAGAGGAAGGTAAGTTACCAGGACATATAATTTCAAAAGAAGGAATTAGAATTGATCCTGCTAGGATAGAAGCAATTCTGAACATTCATCCACCTAGAAATATCAAAGAATTACAAGCTTTCTTAGGTAACACTACAAGAAAAAAGCACATTGGTGAGGGTCATGCTTGTGATGGACCTTTAAGGTCCGTCACCAATGTCACATATGGTGACGGTCATTAAAAAACCGTCACTGTAAGTGTATATAGTGATGGTCCTTTATGGTCCATCACCAAAGACATTTTTAATGACACTTTTGGTGACGGTCGTTAAAGGCCCATCACTAATTCTCTCTTTGGTGACACTTCTAGTGACGAACTTTTAATGACCCTCACTGATGTTCTTTTTGTTACTTTTGGTGACGGTCAAAAAATGTTCGTCATCATTGATCACTAAAAACTGTCACTGTAAGTGTATATAGTGATGGTCCTTTATGGTCCGTCACTAAAGACATTTCACTTTTGGTGAGGGTCGTTAAAGGCCCATCACTAATTCTCTCTTTGGTGACACTTCTAGTGACGAACTTTTAATGACCCTCACTAATGCTATTTATGTTACTTTTGGTGACGATCAAAAAATGTCCGTCATCATTGATCATTCCAATGAGTTTTTGATGATGCTATGTGCCTTTTAATATATTTTTTTTCAAAAGATAACGATTTAATACCATTATTGTTGAGAATTTTTTATAATATGTCTAAGGCCATAGTGGTAAGGGTCAGTCAAATTTTTAAGAAGTAATAAGCGTGTATCATTTCCCTCCAGTAATGACTAGTCGAATAGAGATTTCCTATGATTCAACACATGATTCATATCTATTAAGTTTATTATCTAGAAAATTCCATTTTGTTGAAGATGGCAACAATAAACAGTAAAGGAGGCATCCTGAAACATCTTTCCTGATCCTAGTTGGAAAGTGATCACCAAAACTAGGTGGGGGCCACACAAGTGATTTTTGTCACAAAGTCTATTTTTAGACTATGTCTATTTTTAGACATATGGATCATGGTCTATGAGTTGCAGGATGATATTTATGGATGATTGGTCAAGTTGGTAAAAATAGATGGACCTCTATTTTTAGACATTCGGCGGAATCTATTTTTAGACTGCCGGGCTAAAAATAGAATAGTCAAATATTATTAACCCTTAATAATATTTAGACTATAAACATTATCTTATCCTCTTGGAGCACTTCAGTTTGATGCTTGGATGTGGCACATGCAGCCGACAGAAGGAAATACGCTTTTCCTAAGGGTTAGTTGAGCTATTGCATGGTTGACTTTAGTTAGAACTCATGTGGCAGAGTTTGGTGGAGTTGATGAGATAGTTGGTGGAGTTGTGTTCGGTTTAACTTAGTTGAACTAGTTGTATTTAGTATAATTGATAAATACACTAGTGATGAGTGGTGTGAATTAATTATTAATTAATTCACTAATTATTAACTCATAAATCAACTAAAGAACACATCAGTTAACTGCAATGCATGGACAGTTCAGTGGAGACTAGTGTTAGAGGTGGGTGAAAAGGTGAGTCTACTATCAGTTGTGACTATAGCTGTGCATGAGATTTGCACACACATTGATTGAGATTGCCAATGAGGATTGCGCAGTACAAGCCAGTGGGATTCGAACTTGGATCTCATCATTATTCATCTTGGATTGCGCAGTAGAGGCAGGCAGACAGGTGGAGGAGATTTGAACTTGTGACTTGTTCATATCTGAGCTAGTTTGTGTGTAGCATGTGAGATAGTGCTGAGAGATGTGAGGATATTTGTGCTATGTATTGTTACATGTTCTCTATCATTATAATATACATATAGTTGGGGGTTTTCAGCTGTAAGCTTTCCCCATTACATATTGTGTTATATGTGTGCTTGATTATGTTTTAATGTGCTTATGCGACTGCTTCTAATTTCCGCAAATTGATGATCAATTGTAGAAGAGGTTATGTATTATGCATGAAGCTCAAATAGTGTGTAATCAGGATAATCTCTATGAATAATTCATCTATTATTCAAATTTCTACATGGTATCGGAGCGAAATTGTTCGTCGGATCTATTACAGTGATTACATTTTATTTCGGTAGACAGAGTCTATACGAGGGCCAGGAAGCCTTTGGATCCATCCTTTCCTTGAAAGGTGATATATCCAGTAAATGCCCATACAATCGATCTCTGTGCTAGAAATAATTTGTTCTCACAGATCAGAAGCGGTTGAGTTTTGAGCTGGTGGAATTCGAATTTGCAGTAGTGTTTTCTTGGTGTCGAAGTCAAAATTTCTTTCAACGGATTGCGATTGGAGTATGCCCTTGAGGGCAACTCGAATTATTTTGCATGGAAGGATAGGATGGAGGCGGTGTTAGATGACAATGGGCTGAAGGAGTTCATAGATGCTGAAGTCCCAAATCCTACTGATGCTGCTCAAGTTGAGGCTTGGCAAAAGAAGACAGCAAAGTGTCGAAGGATTCTGTTGGAGGGCGTGAAGGATCACATAGTATCCAACCTACATGGTAAAGCTTCTCCATTCTTGATGTGGAAATCTTTGACAGATTTGTTCCAAAGCAAGAGTGACCAAAGGAAGTTGGCGCTCAAGGATAAACTCAGGAAAATAAAGATGGAGAAGAATGACACTATTTTGGTATACTTGACAAAGTTTGTCCATTGCAGGGATGAGCTTGGGAGTGTAGGAGTTAGTGTGGATGATGAGGAATTGGTGATCTTGGCTCTCCTTGGGCTTCCGAAGAGTTGGCATTCCTATCAGGATTCTGTCAATGGTCGGGAGAAATTGCCAGGATGGGTGCGGCTTTGGTCAGATCTTGTGCAAGAGGAGATAAGGCAGAGTACCAGGGATGGATCTTCATCAAAGGCATCTGATGAAGAGAATTGTGCTTTGGCTACAAAATTAAGGAAGGGGAAGGGCAAGAAGAATGATTCTCAATCCGGTACGGATGGTAAAGAGCATGACATGTCCAAAGTGAAGTGTTTTCACTGTCACGAGCATGGGCATTACGCCACAAATTGGCCACAGAAGAAGAAGAACAAGCAGGCTGCTGGAGCTGCAGCTGGTGAGGCTCTTGCCTCGCAATTTGAGCTGGAATTCTCATTGATCGCATGCATGGTGTCTAGTGCATTGGGATCGGGGTGGTATTTTGATAGTGGCGCTTCCTTTCACATGACGGGAGATGTGAATCTTTTCAGTGACTTGGTGGAGAAAGATCTCCAGTTGCATGTTGAGTTGGGCGATAATGGATGATACAATGTGACCGAAATTGGTACCATAACCTTTCAGAGGGAGTCAGGTAAACTCATTCTTTTACAAGATGTAGTGCATGTTCCAGGTTTATAGAAGAAATTGATCTCAGTCGCAATGTTAGAGGATAAAGGGTATGAAGTTTTCTTCAGTGAAGGAAAATTTTTCCTTCGGCACAAGGCAACAGGACAAGTCAAAAAGGTTGGGATTCAAACAAAGAATCTCTACAGACTTGAAGTAGATGGGATGTCTACGAAGCTTCCTACTGTTGGGAAGTGCAAGAAAGACATGCAATTGATGCTTGAGAGGGAACAAGTTTTGCATGCAGGTAAGAGTGAACCTCGAGATGTGGAGCAGCCACAAGATGAGGATCATGGAGTGGGATAAACCACTCATGCAGAGAAATTTCATGCCAGATGGGCAGAGGGAGTGCATGCAGCTATACCACCAGGTGAGAGGTGGGGTGACATGCATGATTAATCCCAAGAGGAGATTTCTGTACAGGATTCATGAGATGGTGTGGATCTCATGAATTGAACCTGGCTACGAGGTGCCCATAGTGCAGTAGTAGCATGATCAGTTGGATTGATGCAGGCAGATCAAAGTGACAGTGTCGGATACTGGAGCGCGAATCAGAGTTAACAGCGAGTGCAAGAGTGCATGGGTGCAAGAGTTCAACAGCGCAGTGGTTCCTGATGACATGTGCAAATGGGCCTACAAGAAGTAGAAGACTTTGATGATAGATGCATCAGACTGATTGATTTTTTTGGAGCCTATTTAGTTTCAGAGGAGTTGCAGAGCAGATGCATGGAGTTGCATGGCGCTTGTGAAGGTTGCAGGGCAAATGCAGGAGTTGCATGTCGCATGAAAATACAGTCCTTTCTTGTTGAGAGGGAGTGTTGAAGATGGCAACAAGAAATAGTGAAGGCGGCATCCTGAAACATCTTTCCTGATCCTAGTTGGAAAGTGATCACCAAAACTGGGTGGGGGCCACACAAGTGATTTTTGTTGCAAAGTTTATTTTTAGACATATGGATCATGGTGTATGAGTTGCAGGATGCTATTTGTGGATGGTTGGTCAAGTTGGTAAAAATATATGGACCTCTATTTTTAGACATTGGGCGGAGTCTATTTTTAGAGTGCCAGTCTAAAAATAGATCAGTCGAATATTATTAGCCCTTAATAATATTTGGACTATAAACATTATCTTATCCTCTTGGAGCACTTCAGTTCGAGCTATGGATGTGGCACATGTAGCTGACAGAATGAATTACACTATTCCTAGGGGTTATTTGAGCTATTGCATGGTTAACTTCAGTTAGAACTCATGTGGCAGAGTTTGGTGGAGTTGATGAGACAGTTGATGGAGTTGTGTTCGGTTTAACTTAGATGAACTAGTTGTATTTAGTCTAACTGATAAATACACTAGTTATGAGTGGTGTGAATTAATTATTAATTAATTCACTAATTATTAATTCATAAATCAACTAAAGAATACATTAGTTGACTGCAGTGCATGGACAGTTCAGTATAGACCAGTGTTAGAGGTGGGTGAAAGGGTGAGTCTACTATCAGTTGTGACTATAGCTATGCATGATATTTGCACACACATTGATTGAGATTGCCAATGAGGATTGCACAGTACAAGCCAGTGGGATTCGAACTTGGATCTCATCATTATTCATCTTGGATTGCGCAGTAGAGGCAGGCAGACAGGTGGAGGAGATTTGAACTTGTGACTTGTTCATATCCGAGCTAGTTTGTGTGTAGCATGTGAGATAGTGCTGAGAGCTGTGAGGAGCTTTGTGCTATGTATTGTTACATGTTCTCTATCATTATAATATAAAGATAGTTGCGGGTTTTCAGCTGTAAGCTTTCCCCATTACATACTGTGTTATATATGTGCTTGATTATGTTTTAATGTGCGCATGCGACTGCTTCTATTTCCGCATATTGATGATCAATTGTAGAAGAGGTTATGTATTATGCATGAAGCTTAAATAGTGTGTAATCAGGATAATCTCGGTGAATAATTCAGCTATTATTCAAATTTCTACATGGTATCAGAGCGAAATTGATCATCGGATCTATTACAATGATTACAATTTATTTCGGTAGACAGAGTCTGTAAGCGGGCCAGGTAGCCTCTGGATCCATCCTTTCTTTGAAAGGTGATATATCTAGTAAATGCCCCTACAGTCGATCTCTGTGCTAGAAATACTTTGTTCTCACAGATCAGAAGCGGTTGAGTTTTGAGCTGGTGGAATTCGAATTTGCAGTAGTGTTTTCTTGGTGTCAAAGTTAAAATGTCTTTCAACGGATTGCGATTGGAGTATGCCCTTGAGGGTAGCTCAAATTATTCTACATGGAAGTATAGAATGGAGGCGGTGTTAGATGACAATGGGCTGAAGGAGTTCATAGATGCTGAAGTCCCAAAGCCTACTGATGCTGCTCAAGTTGAGGCTTGGCAAAAGAAGACAACAAAGTGTCGAAGGATTCTGTTGGAGGGCGTGAAGGATCACATAGTATCCAGCCTGCATGGTAAAGCTTCTCCATTCTTGATGTGGAAATGTTTGACAGATTTGTTCCAAAGCAAGAGTGACCAAAGGAAGTTGGCGCTCAAGGATAAACTCAGGAAAATAAAGATGGAGAAGAATGACACTATTCCGGTATACTTGACAAAGTTTGTCCATTGCATGGATGAGCTTGGGAGTGTAGGAGTTAGTGTGGATGATGAGGAATTGGTGAGCTTGGCTCTCCTTGGGATTCCGAAGAGTTTGCATTCCTATCAGGATTCTATCAATGGTCGGGATAAATTGCCAGGATGGGAGCAACTTTGGTCGGATCTTGTGCAAGAGGAGATAAGGCGGAGTACCAAGGATGGATCTTCATCAAAGGCATCTGATGAAGAGGATTGCACTTTGGCTGCCAAAGCAAGGAAGGGGAAGGGAAAGAAGAATGCTTCTCAATCCATTGCGGATGGTAAAGAGCGTGACATGTCCAAAGTGAAGTGTTTTCACTGTCACGAGCATGGGCATTACGCCACAAAAATTCCACAGAAGAAGAAGAACAAGCAGGCTGCTGGAGCTGCAGCTGGTGAGGCTCTTGCCTCGCAATTTGAGCTGGACTTCTCATTGATCGCATGCATGGTGTCTAGTGCATTGGGATCGGGGTGGTATTTTGATAGTGGCGCTTCCTTTCACAAGACGGGAGATGTGAATCTTTTCAGTGACTTGGTGGAGAAAGATCTCCTAAAGGTACGGACGCTCAAGATGTGATCAGCTGTTAGAGGTGGGTGAAAGGGTGAGTCTACTATCGCGCCAGACTATAGTTTTGCATAAGATTTGCACACACATTGATTGAGATTTCCAATGAGGATTGCGCAGTACAAGCCAGTGGGATTCAAACTTCGATCTCATCATTATTCATCTTGGATTGCGCAGTAGAGGCAGGAAGACAGGTGGAGGAGATTTGAACTTGTGACTTGTTCATATCTGAGCTAGTTTGTGTGTAGCATGTGAGATAGTGCTGAGAGCTGTGAGGAGCTTTGTGCTATGTATTGTTACATGTTCTCTATCATTATAATATACAAATAGTTGGGGGTTTTTAGCTGTAAGCGCTCCCTATTACATGCTGTGTTATATGTGTTCTTGATTATGTTTTAATGTGCGCATGCGACTGCTTCTAATTTCCACAATTTGATGATCAATTGTAGAAGAGGTTATGTATTATGCATGAAGCTCAAATAGTGTGTAATCAGGATAATATCTGTGAATAATTCATCTATTATTCAAATTTCTACACATTTAGATAAAGTTCCACTATTGTGTGTAGGAAATATATTATTTAATACACAATCGGGCTCTGAAAATTCTATTAATGAGAAAGACCTAACAATCCTCAACAATCTGGGCACACCTTAAATTACTGCTTTGGGACACACTAACATTTCTTATTACCCCACATGTCTTGGAACATCTTTGTACCTAGAACATCTTTTGATGACATTGACGCCCAAGCACATGGTGGCATGCGCTAACACAACATGGAACTCTCCTAGCATGTGTTGGCATGCTGCATATAGTGCCTAGCATGCCCTATAACACCTTGGTTGAATGCATTGACATACATTAGCACTTGGCACACAATGCCACTTGGCATGTATTGGGACCTATTATTAGTGTGCCTAGCATGCCCCTTTTCAAAAAGATAAAGTCCTGACTTATTAAACCTCTTATTGGTTCTTCCTTTTGTTGCCTTGACACATATTGATATACCCTGGCACCCTGCGCCACATCCTTAGCACCTAGCATGTATTGGCATATCTTGGCACTATTAATTGGCACATGATATAATTAGCACACCCTGGAACTCCCAAGCACACTTTGGGAATTCTTAACATGCCTTAATATTCCCTAGCATGCCTTACCAATGCTTAGCATACCTTGTCACTCCCTCCTTGGCATGAAAACTAACACTGACCATTAACACTAGTCTCTGGCAGTATACGTTCCTCATATTCATTAACTTCCATGAATTTTTACCTAGTGCTCCCTTAATTTTTTCTCCCAGTACTCCTTAACACTCATCAACATGCATTATCACTCTCTAGCACACCTTAGCACTCTTCAGCATTCCCTTCCACTTCATAACATGCATAACACTAGTCCCTGACACATCATCGGTTCATTATGTGCAACTATTTACTACAACATCTGACCACTTTCCATCCTCCTTGATCGGATCTCCTATGCTACCACCACCTTTGATTACCACACCCGTAGACTCTTTCCAATGCCACCCTAGGTCGGTAGCCTTTGCGGCTGGTGACTTAGGGTTGTTTCCTTGTTGTTTTTTTTTTTGTTTCCTGCATTTGATGACTAATTTCAACTCTTACACACTCACCCTGGGTTGTCAACCCCTCAATTGTGACTTATCGAGTTGACATTTGCTACCATTTTGTGCCTCAACGACTATCTATTACCCAATGCCTGCCACCATATTATCTCACTATCTTCTCCACAATATTGTTGTTGTTATTTAGTGACCCTATCTTTGTCATGTGCATCAAACTATTAGATTCCAACCCTATGCCATGAACTTTATTATCGGTTCATGAGCAAGTTTAACTCCTCACTACTTCCGCGACCACCAGTTGCCACCCCAAACAATTTTGTTGGCACTTTGTTGCCTACTGCTAGCGTGCTCCCTTACCAAAATCACATTGTTTCTTGAGTCTCGATAGCCAATCCGCCCGACTGGAGCCTTGACCGCTACCTACACTAGTGGTGGCAGGGTCTGTTAGCCATAAGCACTCAACTAACAGTTGGTAGAGCTATGGGCCACTCACACATTTTTTTTAATTTGTCTTTAGCCTCAAAATATTATCCCCCTCCCCCCCCAAAAAAAAAAAAAAAAAATTCTACAGGCATATAATACGATCTCGACCTACTTAAAAAAAACATTACCTCATACGATTGTGGATGAACCTATCCCTCACAATCATGTACAAACCTGACACCTGTTATTTAGATATAAGTGCTCAACAAAGTTTATGCTTTGATACCATGTTAGTTTTTGTTGCAAACCTAACACTCGACACTTAATTCCTAACAAAATATTGATCTACTGATTAATTGCATAAATATGTTCATAACACATTAAATTCATCATAAGAAAAATATATCAATTTCAATCATGAAAATATGACACAACAAATTCTACCCAATCATAATTCTTCATTACAATTATAAACTAACTTGGGCTCCCTTCCTGGGAAAATGGCCCAACCAAGGAAATACATACAACAACTGGAACTGATCTAGTTGATCAAGCCCTCCTTGGCTGATCTGGATCCCTTGCTCCCCTTCCTTCGACCAAACACACTCATTGAGATTCTCTCTTAATTTTGTGTTGTTGTATGATGTGTCTTCTCCTTCTCCGTAGCCTTGCTTTTATAAATTTACATTGAGCTATTTTTCTAACCCTAATCCCCAAAGTGATTGACACCTAATTTTAGACCTCGCCTCACTTGACATCAAGGATTGAGATTAAAATGCAATAAATAAAGTAAATAATTTACTTTTCCTAAGTTTAATTTAGCTCAATAATCCAACATAATAATTGATTTAGCTCAATAATCCAACAAAATGATTGTGTTATAAGTTACAAAAACAAATTGCTCACACTAGAGCAACTGTATAAGGAGATATTGGGTGAATTGTACACACCTAGACACTTATGACTGTGTAGAACTACTTTATCGAGCTACAAACATCAACAAAGAAAATGTAAGGTTTAGAGAGTGAGTTATAGAAAAAGAATGATGAAATGGAAAGTTTTTAGGATATGGATCAGAAAATGATGTGTAGAGAAAATGAAGTGAATGATGAACTTCAATTGGCAAGAAAAGCAACTATTGACAAAAATATCAAATAAACAATAAATATGTAAACAAAGGAATAAGCTTATTAAAAACAGAATTCGATATACAAAGTCTCAAAGTCTAAGCTTAGGGGGAGAAGTTTTTGTCTTGTTTCTCTTCTTTTCATCAAGCAATTACCAAATCATAAAAGTATGAAGATCAAAACAATAAAGGACACAATGTGTAGGCTCTCAACCAGGGGAAAAACCCTCTCTTAAGGGAAACCCAACCAAAATTCTCTTCTTCTTCAAGAATCAATTCAAAGCGAGACAACCAAGACCTCTAGACCAACAACAAACCTTCCTCCATCCACCAAGTCAACCCACAAACACAAGCTATTTCAAGTGAGCTTGATCCAACAAAGTCAATCCAAGTCAACCTCCTTCAAACTACAGATCTCTACCTCCTGCAACAGAATTTCGGCCTCTATTATAGATTTGTAATTTTCGTCCCTCCTTCAACTCAGAAATTTCGCACGTGTGGGAGATATTCTTCAAGTCTTAGGTCCTCCTTTCTTCGATAGGGTTTCTTCTTTCTTTTCTTGTCTTTTTCACTCTTTTTCTCCTTCTCTAGATTGCAGATCCAACTTCTTGAACTCGACCTTTATGACAGCTATAATAACTGTAGTAAATACTCACATGTGTAAGGGAGATTGACACAAACTTCAGATTTCAACTTTTCCTTTTGTCTCCTTGTTTATTCTAGACCTTCACTCTTCTTCCTTGTTATCTTACTTTAGATCGAACTTGATTGAATTAGATGCCACAATAGGTCGAATGCTAGTCTATATATAGTCTCTTTTGTGTGGTCGAATCACCTTCATGAGGCCGACTTGATAGATGTTGAAGCCAACTTGGTGGAGGAGGGACTAGACACATTTTTGATACAAATATATTTTTCTTTCTCGACATAAGAAGCCCAAGAAGGGTTTAGAACATGATGAAAAGGACAATACTCATGACACAACCTTAGAAGCACTCAATGGGTGCTTTGGCCTATAACCATAATAAATAAAGAATGAAACCCATGCTTAAAATGATTTTTCTTTGATCTTTATAATACTTTTATTTTCTTCTCTTTTGCAAATACAGAAAAATCACATCATGTCATGAGCCAATCAACAATTATGAAGGCCGATACTAGTTACATTTTCAAAAAATTGGACTTGGAAACATTATTATAATAAAATAGGCCACAATGCATTATCTAACACAACATCTTTCCTTTTACAACATATCAACCTTATATTCTCTTCATCGTTCCCTTCCCCCACTTTAAGAGTATGCTAATATTCATTAATCATTAATAATACTCAAAAGCAAACAACAACATGAAGTTATTATTACCATTATTTTTCTTTCTAAAATAAAAATAACGAAGTATAAAGTGTAACTTCTTTATTTTTTTTATATGGTTCTCAAGCCCCGAAGATTAGTGAATGCTACGTCCATAGAATATTTGTACTAGGTAGATCCACTCGAAAGGAAGTGACTAGGTAAATCCACTCGAAAAGATCACTTCCCGTTACATCCCGAGACTATTGAGAGAATTGAACTCGTAACATTTCAATAACAAAATGCTTTAAGGAGAAAACTCGACCCATTAAACTAACCTTCAAAATTGGAGTTGTCTTTCAAGGTAGTGAAATAGCCCAGACGACAAAAAACTGCCAGAATCCGATCAACTAAAATTCAAAAAAATCAGGTAGTTGGAGAATTTGGAATCAATTTTTGATAATGGAAATGGATTGAGCACAATCAAAAACCCTTAGGGTACTCAAAATTCTAAAGTTTAACAACTGTAAACAAGATTCTGGGCAAAACTTTGCCAGATTTTTTGAAAATCATTGCCGGATTCTGGGCGAAAACGTTGCCTGTTTAGACTACGCATTCAAAATTTTCCTTTTCCTTTTTAAATTTTTTTATTTAAACATTTTAAATATAAAATGTTACTTTGTTTTTAATTTTTCTTTTCCCTTTTAACTTTTTAATTTTTTTATTTAAACATTCTAAATGCTGCCTAGGATATGGAAGTGGATAGTAATCCGAAGTTAGCGTGATTTAATAAAAAGACATTCTAGACTATTAATTTATTTTTTTAATCTCCCACGATTCCTTTTTAATTGTTATATCGATCTTGTTGACTAATGAAAAATTAACAATACTGATAAATCTTTTTTTGTCAGAATATTTGGACAAATAAAATTGAGTTTTCAAACTGATAAGTTTTTTTTTCAGAATATTTGGACAAATATAATTGACTTTTCAAATCTTTTGATACAAATCTGACGATGTTGACCACGTAACAAAAGTTATATTCTTCTCAAGTTAAAGTAGAGTGGATAACTTCAGGACAGATATATTACATCACGGTTGCCAGATGTATTAGAAAGCGTTCTTTAACTTTAAAAGAAAAACACTTGTAGATCACCCATGTATGTAAATTGTGACTTTGAAATTCGAAGTTTCAGAAAATAAAATTCACTTTGTATAAATAAAGACGAAAGACATTACATCATGAACCATTACACCATGGGGCAAAGGCTTAGAGGGCAAGATCGACATGCACCTCGTGTAGATCGGTGACCGCTTGCCATCGAAGAGATAGGGCTTATGGGTGGGGTGAACTATTCAGTAGGTGGTGCTCTATGGCCCCACATCAAGGTGGAAGGCAATATAAGCTTCAAATCAAGGCTGCAAAGGATGGGGCGCAGAGGGTTTGAACCCACTGTCATAGTTAGGGTCAGATAGACCCTGGTTTGTGCCTTTCGAAAAGAGCAAGGACATGGAAGACTGAACAAGCCCCAGCCCAAGTCCATTGAGGCTTACTGAAATGAAGCCCAGATGACTGAAATCTCATAATAATTACAATAGGAATGATAAGGTCAACGGGCTTGATGATTGGAATCTTATATTGCAGCATGCTTCATTGATGTCTAGTGGGAATTTCAGGTGTGTTTTGTTTGAGGCATTTTTGGAATAAGAATCATGCAATAACTGCTGAAAGCTGATGTGGGCATCTTTGAAAATGGTCCTAGTGAGCCTAAAAATGTGTTTACCCTAGTGGGTTGATGATTTTGGTATGTGGGTATACGATTTTCTTTGTGTTTGAGCTCAACACAGGCACTATACTTGATTAGTATCTGGGCAATGTATGATTTCAGAGATTATGGACCATGCTCAATACTGTGAAAGGATCAAGCGAAGAAAAGATAAAATGAGGGCATTTTAATTGGGTTCAGATCGGATTGGAATTAGAGGCTTTCTGTATATAGTCTGATATAACAGGAACATCAATAGATTATTACGTTATCTCTTGAGCCAGACATGGAGCCAAAGGTGGGGGAAAAATACAGACTGGAGAGAAAAATTGGCAGCGGTTCATTCGGGGAAATATACCTTGGTAAATTCTTTTTTTTTTGGGCACACCCAATTTGATTTGAAATGTAATCAAGGTCATTGTATACTTGGATGCATTTTAATGGGTGCGTACAAATTTTTGATTCATTATCATTTTATGTATGCTTGGATGCGTTTTTTTAATATCGATGGGGATATCTACATCAGTCTAATGAGAATAGATTGTTCTTCTATCATTGTGAATTGTGTATATTGGTGGTTTTCCAAAAAAAATTCTGCGTCGTGACAATCGGCATTCCATGGGATTTGGATTGTTGCCATGTCCATAGAACCATTTTATGTTTGTCTTTTCTGGATCGTAGCTACAAAGCTGAAGCTAGCCATACAGTTCTCATCTTGAGTGCCAAAGATGTAGATACTCTTGATGTTGGAACTGAAGCAGACTTTCATTTTAAGCTGGCGAAGCCCAGGGTTCAAATATAACCCACCTTCTCACCCCGACTTTGGAGGTCGACATCGGCTGCTTGTAAATTTTTTATGGTTGCACTTTATCTGCCCGTTATTTCATGATTTTGCTGAGTGACCGGGGATACATGATTATGCTCAGTAAGTAGGGATGAATGGTAGAAGCTCATTAGTTTTCCTTTACATGCCTGGAAGAAAAGCCAGTCATACATACCTGTACAAGTGTCAGCTCATTGGTGAATTGGACTTGCTCACTCTCCTTGTTTATATGGGAAGGGGATCTCGTGTGACCTAGGTTCTTTGATAAAACATTCAATTTTTAAACAACATAGCCTTCACTCCTCTGTAAGGAAAAAGACAAATTTTCTTTTATCACATTGTGCATTTTGGTCGGAATTGATTATGATGCTTATTATTTGTTTTCTCTGTTTTGAAATTCTATTCTATTTGTATTTTCAGGGACCAATATTTTGACAAATGAGGAAGTTGGCATTAAACTGGTATGGTCATTTCTTTACTTGAAAAGTCATTGAAAATGTGAATTATGGGCCAGTCAGCCGAATAGATCTCAAACTCCAAAGATCTTTCCTTTAGCCTTTTTTATTCAGTTTATTTGTATAAGTTATTTGCTTCATTCATATGTTGGTGGCACCACATCAAAGTTATCGTCTTGTTCTTTATTTCCCTTGTCTTGTATTTGTCTAAGATTCATATCCCAGAATTCTTCAACAGATCTTGCGTTAAACATTTGTTGGCACAAGTCTTTTAAAATTATCAAGATGCAGAAGGACTTTATAGTAATTTCTTGAAATGGACCTAAAATTGATTGCCTGGTGCCAGAAAAAATGAAGTAGCATGTTGTCTGGACTAAGAGCTATGGACTACTACTCTGTTTGTCTATACCCACATGGAACTTGAGAGTACAGAAATATATTAAGAAATGAAGAAAACTCTGGCAATGTGCTTCCTGGCCAGATTAGGTGAAATTTAAAACCGAAAAGTGAATTTCTTTTTGAGATAGAAAGTTTTTGCAGACTTATATGTGAACCATAAAAGGTAATTAACATTGGACTTCATTTAGGGTATAGCTAAAATAACTGTAACTATCTAAAGTTTGTCAAAGAAGATTCAGGGGATCTTGAAATGCACCTGTTTCTTCTGCAAATCATTCACGTGCTTGCCCATTCTTATATTTCACACCAAGAAATTTAGCTATTATTTTTACTATTCTTTCAGGCTTTTGCTGAAGTATTTTTTCTTCTATGATCTTTGTATTTGTAATGTAATGTACAAGCAACTTAATATCTGATGTGATCCTTCTTCCTTTTATAACATGCACATTTTTCATTATTGTATTTATCTAATGATCTTTTTTATCAAACAGGAAAGTGTGAAAACTAAACATCCTCAACTGTTGTATGAGTCCAAAGTTTATAGAATACTCCAAGGAGGAGGAGCAGAAGGTGAACATACCGTTCTCAATTTTCCAACTCTTCAATGTTATCACAAGGGGTGGTTGTTATATTAAGTTTTGTTTTTCGTTATATCTAACTTAATTTTGGTTAAATATATTTTAATCACACTGTTGAATCAGCAGGTGGTATCCCAAATGTAAGATGGTTTGGTGTAGAAGGTGATTACAATGCCATGGTCCTTGATCTTCTTGGGCCAAGTCTTGAAGACTTATTTAATTACTGTAATAGAAAGCTTTCCTTGAAGACTGCATTGATGCTTTGATCAGCTAGTGGGTATTTTTTTCCTTGAGCTCTTTTAATACGAGTTAAAACACTACTGGTTACATTCCTTTTTTCATTGTAAAATGTTTTCACTGGTTAGTTGATAATTGCAAAGTCCATTGATTGAAAGCTTAAATATTCTGAAATCCTATCAGGTGGTGGGATTAATACCGTGAACTAAATGACTAAGATTTGGCTCTCATTGTGGATGTCAGATTCGAAGGATTGAGTATGTACACAGCAAGAGCTTCCTTCATCGAGATATAAAACCTGATAATTTTCTCATGGGTCTCGGCCGGAAGGAAAAACGGGTTAGTTTGCTATAAATTTTCAGATTAAATGCTCTTATTCATATTATATCCTAAGTTTCTAACATATATTAACAGACTAGGGGTCTCTATCAGCTAGGATTAAAACTTATAAATGAATCATAGCATAATGGAATATTGTCCCATATATGCCCAAAGCTTGAAAGTGGTCTCTTAAAAAATTCCATTTTCAGTGTAATTTTATTTCAACACTGACTTCCTTTCCAAATCAGAGACAGCATACAATATGTAAAGTGTTGCTCATAACAAGGTCATGAAAAATGGCAAAACATTTCACCCATAGTAGATTATTAAGACAGAGTAACAGACTTGGACAACTAAAAGAAATTCTTACTAAGCTTTAAAAAATAAAAGCCATCGATTCGTTTCCAAAAGGATGGTCACTTGAATGTTATCACTTAGAGTCTGTGGACAGTACAGTAGTGCTAGAATATAAAGTTTGATGTGCAATAAAGTCACCATAGTGACTTAGGAGTGGCAGGTGCAGGGGTGGCTATTTACAACCCTAGAGGACCACAATAATTTACTTATGCCGGGGGATTGGGAGAGACATCTAAAAATCACACTAAAACCTTAGCATTGTTTTAAGGTCCTATGTTGTGTGCAAGGCATGTCAAAAAATTGGTGGTAATTGGAGATTCCATGGTGGTAATTCAAGAAATAATCAAGCATTCAACAACAAGACCTTCCAACCATGTCCAGATTGCTAGACAGGATTCATAGCATAATGGAATATTGTCCTTTTTCATCAAAACTCTGAAGAAAATGACATGAAAAAGAGAGGTGTTCTTTTGTATCAGGGACAAATGACCAAAAATTAGGGAAAAATATTTTCACATTAACTTCCATCACAATTTTCCTAATCAAATACAGTTTGAATGTGTTAAATTCTCTAATCCCGGCAACCTGACTAATTATTTCCTGCTAGAATATTACGCAGATCTACTGAATTGAAAGCACAATTCAGATTTTATGATCCAAATGGATTTTACAAACCCGAAAAACTTATATCTTCAAAAGTTGATGCAAAGGTTTCCATGTCAAAGAGCTCATCGAGCGCTTTCCAACGATGCTTGAACGAAGTCAAACGGATGTCGTGTGAAATAGATGTTCTTCAATATGTCTGCTAGATATATTCACTGTAAAATAAACTCAATACTGTTCCTCTCAAGACTTCTCTGTAATTTTATTCCAAAAACAGAGATCTGCAGGTCTGAATTTGTCTTCAAAACTGCCACTATAGATCCGAATTACAAGACTATTGCAAGGTCACATATTTCACCACAGGTCTGAATTAGAAGGGTCTGAGTTGCAGAGAAGAGTCTCAGGTCCGAGCTTCTGGAAAGGCAGAAGTTACAGGCCTGTTAGGGCCGAAATTTCAGGCTTTGATAGGGCCGAAATTTCAGGCCTGAATTCAGTTCCGAAAAAATTTATTTCCACAGGTGCAAATAGGTCTGCAAGAGATATATCCTTCTAGCCCAAAACGTTGTAATTATGATCTCCCTTTTAATCTCCTTGGCATCCTGTTTTGTCTCAGAATTCTCACTGTATTTTTCACCGAAATTTTCATTCCAAAATGATGAGCATGACTAGTTATTTATAGTTGTTTGTGTATGAACTGAACAGTCCTGTCTTTTGATTAAGGAGCCGACATACCGATTTGAGCCAACCTGTGCATCATTTTTGGCATTTATTTAAACCAATTTTAATACTGATACAGGGGGGCAATTTTATGGTTAATTCTGGGCCTCGGCGCTTGATAGGAACACCATACAATATAGCGGTACTTCTTGTATCTTTTGCTGTAGTGCAGACCTGTTTTAACACCTCCTTTGCTGAACACTTGATAGTTGTAGGGGATCAAAAAAATTATGTTAGATCCCTCCTTTGTGGCTCAAAGACTCTTTTTGTCATATAAAATTCTGCATGTCAAAGACTCTCTGCTCCTTCACTTCCCACAGGACAATGTCAAAGCCTCTCAGCCCTCCTGCATTCATTCAGATCACCAAACTACACATATGTTACCTGAAATAGTAGTGCTCTAGACCTCCAAAAACAAACATACATATATAGAAAAAGAGAGATTTTATTCCCGAGTAGTGGTCATTATAGGGCTCTAGTTAGCTGGATAAAACATGCATGCAGAATAGAAAAGGCAGATTTTCACCATGGAGTGTGTTCTTGCCATCATTCTTAGGCAGCTGATATGTTTTCCCATTTAGTGTGAATTCTCCATCTTTGATACGGTTGGCTACACGACCCACCAAGGCACCAAAGTAAGGTCTACTGGAGCTCATGTTCTTCATTAATAAACAATCTCATATTCCCCATGGTAACACATACATTTGAGATCCATTTCAATATGTGAGTAGAAACTGTAAATTTATCTTAAAATTCTAGCATATGATGGCAGTACTAATTTCCAAAGGGAAATGCAAATACATGCCATGTATGAGGCAATATTGTCATAGCCAAGAAGTACGTCTGCTAGATGGTCTGAATGCATAAATACCAATACTTAATGAGCTAGCTCCCTCTAAGTAAATGATGGTAAAGCAATTGAAGGGTAGGGTTTAGGTATGATTACCTTTAGCATCAAGGAGAGCGAGGGAGACGAGGGTAGCTCCCCAGTTGGTTAGATTTATATACAGATCGCCTCTGCAAAGTTGAAAGAAACTTGGGGCATTGATCTTTCTGTAGGGATGACCATAATGAGCCAACTTGCCTTTCCCTTCCAAATTTCTTGGATTCAATTCCCATTTGTGCCCTTGACTGCTAGCATGGAATTTGCAGAGGTGAATGAAAACCTGAATGCACTAGAAATGCAAGAGAATGGATGACACTTTCACCATCATCGATTGATTGACTGATCAAGGGATGGATGGATAAGCTAAAGCAGAACATTCAATGATATATATAGAGAGACTCACATAGTCAATACTAGACTAGGGTGTGTCCGTATGCCTTAAGATAAGGTCATGGTGTAAGACATAACATGGATTGTGTGCAACTATAGACAACCCATGCACTGTGGTTACCAAAAAATGTAATCTTTGGAATCTAAACATGTTACATTTTTGAGTTTTTGTCTTATTACCCCAAATTTTTTTTTGGCCAAATCTTAATTTTGTTATTTAAAATGGAATTTTGACTACATATATGGATTCAACACCTTGAAAAAACCCTAGAGCAGTGCATTTTTGTTGTTTGTAGATTGAAGGACCTAAACTAATGCAACATGGTTTTGTGGATGCCATTTCTAAAGTTGGGCTGGCCAAATTCCTTTCTGACCTTTCTACCACCTATATAACCAAGTAATTTTCTATCACCTTTATAACCTTGCCTTTTTATAAAAAAAGGAGGTTCCTACACTCAAAGGATTGGCTTTTCCTGGCCATGGGGCAATTAGAATGTTGAAATTCTATAACCTTTTGGATGATTAGAAGATCCAATTTTGCCATTGCTAGCCTGAACTAAGTTCAAATTGTGGTTTTGGGTGTAAACTTTGGTTAGTTGAAACCCATTTATCAACTGCACTGTCTGAGTAAAGCCTAGATAATATCTAAGATGAGGAGGCTGGACCTATTTCAGGCTGTTGTACTCAAGCTAACGGTCAAAGATAAGGTTATGCATATACATGTGGTTCAAGGTCTCCTTTTCCTCACGTTATTCTCTATGAATTAAGGAATGTATGTTGCCGAGGAGGAACACCTACTGGTCTAGGATCTGATACAACCAACAAGTTACTAGGAACACCCAACAACGAGAGGTATATCCAAAAACCACTCCAAGTAAGATATGAAAAGGGCTCTTGAAATGCCTCTGAATACCAAAGCACTCCAATGTTTATAATGACATACTGATGTCCGATTCAAATGCTACCTAAGGATTTCACAACGGTTCTAGTGCCTTTGTTCAAGGGTTTGTTGTATGTTTCCAAGGGTTTCAAAAAAAAAACTTTCACTACATATTAACAACCCTTATGATATTTTTTACCACCACCATTTCTGCCACAAAATTTCTGTAAGGTGAAGACACATGAAGATTTAAATTGGTTCCTGCTTGAAGGAAAGATGAACTGTTCTGATTGATGGGTATTTAGAGTTTTATTGTTCGCTATAATTTGCTTACAATGACCCTAGATGTAGTCACAAACAAGTAATAAAGATTGATGTTGTTCACAAGGCTGAAAAGTTGTCTGAAATCCCTCAAATCATCCCACAACAAGCTTCCCAAAAACCCCACATCATTGTTGGAAACATTTGTTGATTGCACCTGTATTTTTATACTTGTTTTCATGCTGCCCTATCTGTCCAAACATTGGTATCAGAGCCATAATCGTGCTGTCATTAACCCTAGTTCTATTTGTTGGTGAAAATTTACCACAGTTGGAGGTATCAACCATTGAAAAGACCAACACTATTGGGTTCCAGAGAACCACCAATCAAAGGATATATCCACTGTTGTATCTTCTATTTAGGGCTCTTCACATGCTGCCATCGAATGTGTGGTCATTTTCTTCTATATATCATCTTCATATTGCCTCATAATCCTACAAGAGTATGTTATATGACCTCACATCCTCCCAGCAAAAGTTGATCTTATATGCTGAGTTATATTTATGCTTGGATGGTGATCTGTTTGCTTTTTTTGGAGACCATGGAGGATGACAACATGCTACTAAAAACGGTTGTATTATAACAAGATTATTGATGTCAAACTATTCATGGAGGCTACCACCAAATACTGCAAATACTGCAATAAGGGAGACTTTCCCATGATATTTGTGGAACCTTAAAACCATGTTAAAATTGTTTGAAACATGAGCCCTAAAACTAAAACAAATGCTACAACAAAATCACTATAATGTGATGGAAGTTCTATTATAGGACTTCTCTACTGCTGCTCATACGCTGTTTGAAATAATCTATCACTGGTCTAGTATGCAAAATCCAATTCCTGGCATGAGGCATATGATGAAGCCATTGGCTAGGTTACATGTTGGCAGTGTATGTTATGTTGATCTATTACTTTTTCTTTTGGTTAGAAACTGGGAACTTCACCACAACATCATACCAATATGTAAAATCAGAATTAATTGTTGTGAGACAACTAGCATCTAGGATATTTGTTTCTATCCCACACTTTGCCATCAACATCTAAGTTGTATTGCTTGTGCATGTGTTGAATGGAGTAGCTATTGTGCCATCTTTATGATTTTCTGTGTCAAACATACTATTCTGACATGTCTTCTCTTTTGTGGGGAAGGTATTGCTACATTGTATTTGCTAAGGACGCATGTTCACCAAGACAAGTCAAATACTTCAAAATGTTGGATGTGTTTTGTATTATTTTTCTAGAACATATTCTCTTTGTCTTTGTTTTGTATTATTGTTCGAGAACATATTATTTTTTTCTTTGTCTTTATTTCACACGTTGTTTTAGGATATTTGAGTGTTTTAGGTTATTTAGGTTTTTGGCCCTGAAATTAGTGATTGAAATACTAAATAATCACTTTATAATTGTGTATTTGCTTGTGTATTTGAGTTATTTTACATAAGAAATCTTCATAAGTAGATCTTAAGTAGATATTCTACCCTTAGCTCTATTTCTAAGTGTTGTAAGAATTTCTGAGGACCTCTTCTATTCCTTGACTCGAGGTGGTGGATTCCCCATCCTGCTGAGGCCTTTCTCTTTCATCTAGTCCTTCATTTTCCATTGAATCTGATTCAAGAGATTCTCCCACTAGATCTCTCTTGGGGGATTCTTGTGGTGGTAGTCCATGTATCATTTTTAAAAGTCTAATTCTTCCCTTCACCTACTTTTCATAACTTCCATAACCATTAGGTAGGGACTTGCAATGTCGATGGTGTTTTGTTTGTTTAGTAAAAGATTGTCGAGACTTTAATTTATTGAAAGTTGTAGAATTTACAATCTATGAAGTTTCAAGATATAATTTTTAAAAGTCTAATTCTTTAAAGGGTGCTAGCTCAATGGAAGAGCACCTGCTTTACAAGCAGGAGGTTGGTGGTTCGTTTCCATCGTGCCCTGATATTCATATATAGGGAATGACGAAGATCAATTTTTGGTGACGGATGCTCTTTTGACCATCACCAATAAGCTTATGGTGACATTTTTCGACCCTCACAAAAATATGAAATGGTGACGATCAACGAACGTCACCATATATACGCATCAATAGTGACGACCATTAAAGGTTCGTCACCATAAATCGTTGTTGTTGATATGAAATGGTGAGGGTCACTGTTTGTCATTATAGTCATTATTCGTGACAGACCTTGATGTCACCAATGAGTTTATGGTGACTGTCAATGAACGTCGCCATATATATGCACCAATAGTGACGACCATGAAAGGTCCATCACAAAAAAGCGTTGTTGTTCATATGAAATGGTGACGGTCACTATCCGTCATTATAATCAATATTCGTGACGGACCTTGAATGTCACCACAACACATACTTTCAGCGACGCCACCTTTGGTGACGTTCAGTTTTTTGGTGACGGAGGCTATTGTCTATCACCATTGCCCATATTAAATGGTGACGGTCACTATCCGTCACTATAAATCATTATTGGTGATGGACTTTGAATGTCACCACAACACCTATACTTTTGGCGACGGCACCTTTGGTGACGTTCAATTTTTTGGTGATGGAGGCTATTGTCCGTCACCATTGCTCATATGAAATGGTGACAGTCACTATTCGTCACTATAAATCATTATTGGTGACGGACCTTGAATGTCACTACAACACCTATACTTTCGGCGACGCCACCTTTGCTGACGTTCAGTTTTTGGTGACGAAGGCTCTTTTGACCCTCACCAATGAGCTTATGGTGACCATTTTCGCCCCTCACCAATGTGCTTTTTTCTTGTAGTGTAAGATTGATTTTTTGAGAAGATTTATTTCAAACTTAGCTGAAATCATTAGAGAATTGAACAACATGCTCAAAAAAGACTCAATTCTAAAATGGACCGTTGAAGCCAAACAATCATTTGAATCCATAAATCAGGCTTTAACGAAAACACCAGTCTTAATCAGTCCAGATTTCAAAAAAGATTTCATAATTTTTTCATTTGCTTCAGAGCAAACCATTGTTGTAGTTTTACTGCAAAAGAATGAGCAAGGATTTGAAAAATCTATAGCTTTTTTGAGTAAGACTCTTAGAGATGCCCCTCTAAAATATAACATAATGGAGAAACAAGCCTTAGCTCTGGTTAAAGCTATCGAAGACTTCAAAGTTTATATTCTCTATTCCCACATAATTGCCTATGTCCCAAATTCTGTAGTTAAAGACATTCTTACTCAGGATGGCCCTGATGGAAGAAGAGGTAAGTGGATTTCCACTATTTTAGAATATGAAATAGAAATTAAACCCACAAAACTCATTAAAGGACAAGGATTAGCGAGATTAATGGCTAAATCTAACTACAATGCATTAGATATAAATTTTATTACTCAGGTTGATGACCAGGAAGAAATATAACATAATGGAGAAACAAGCCTTAGCTCTGGTTAAAGCCATCAAAGACTTCAGAGTTTATATTCTCTATTCCCACATACTTTCCTATGTTCCAAATTTTGTAGTTAAAGACATTCTTACTCAGGATGGCCCTGATGGAAGAAGAAGTAAGTGGATTTCCACTATTTTAGAATATGACATAGAAATTAAACCCAAAAAACTCATTAAAGGACAAGGATTAGCCAAATTAATGGCTAAATATAAATGCAATGCATTAGATATAAATTTTATTGCTTAGGTTAATGACCAGGAACAGATGGCGACTCCAGTGATCAGTGAAGCCTTTCTAGATTCACCTTGGTACTCAGATATCATCTTTGTACTTACAAACTTACAAGCTCCTCCTGAATTTTCAAGGACTAAAGCTATATTTCTAAAACTTAAAGCAATGAGATTTTGTATCTTAGATAATGTACTCTTTTGGAGAGATCATAGTGGGATATTATTGAATTGGTTACTCAAGGAAGAAGCTGATAAAATACTTGAATAATTTCATGCAAGTGACTGTGGAGGGAATTTATACTGGAAAACTACTGCTGACAAGATCCTCAGAGATGGTTTTTACTGGCCTACCTTGTTTGCTGATGTTAAAAAGTTTGTTACTTCATGTCACAAATGTCAAATTTTTTAAGGCAAAAATAAATTGTTACCTCTACCCTTAAAGCCTATTTCAACTGAAATGTCATTTCAACAATGGGGTTTAGAATTCATTGGATAAATACACCCCCCATCCTCTGGGCAACATAACTGGATTTTGATTGCCACTGATTGCTTCACAAATTAGATTGAAGCTATTCCTACTAGACAAGCCACTGATGTAGTCATTATTTCTTTTATAGAAAATAACATTTTGTCAAGATTTGGATGCCCTCATAAGATTATTACTAATACTGCAACAACATTTAAGTCTAAAAATATGATTGTCTTTTGTCACAAATATCATATTACCCTAGCTCACTCTACTGCATATTACCCCCAGGGTAATGGCCTAGCTGAATCCTCAAACAAACGTCTTGTAAATATCATAAAAAATTTACTTGAAGACAACAAAAATACTTGGAATGAAAATTTAGTCTATGCCTTATGGGCAGATAGACTTACTACCAAAAATTCCATTGTCACTTCCCCTTACCAACTTGTATATGGAATGGATGCAATTTTTCCATCATCCATAGGTGTTCTAGTAATGAAAATCATTCAAGAATCACAAGTGGAAATAAATGATATAAAAAGGAGAATTAATCAAACTATTCATCTACAAAAAACAAGGGAAGAAGTCTATAAGAAATCCCAAGTCATTCAGAATAAAATCAAGAAAAGTTTTGATAGAAGAAGTAAAGAGGATGATTTTTACATTGGAGATCAAGTGTTAAGTGGGATTCTAGAAGAGAAGACAAAGGAAAACATGGAAAGTTTGACTTTATGTGGAAAGGACCTTATGTAATTTATGGATATAGGGGTAATAATGCTTTCTTTATCAAAGATTTGGATGGAACATATATACAAGAAGGATCAGTAAATGGTAGAATGCTCAAACACTACTATTCATCTAAGCTAACCAATAGTTAGTCCCATTTAATTTTACATCATTTTAAATATCCATTGAAGTTTTTAGATGTGATTGGATATTTTCTTTAAAAAGTTGAAGCCTGGAGAGAAGGCCCTAAGCTTTACAGGGTAAAATTTCATAAATATGAGTTTTTTTATGCAGAAAACAAAAGAAAATTAGTGGATCATCATGGTCAAATTTGAAGGCTACTAGTCAACACCAGGAAATACCATCCCCATGTGAAGCTGCTGTTAGGGTCCTATAAATATAGGATTCATAATTTTGAATTGAATTTTGATAGTCTTGTAAAATATGTACATACCTTGCTTTCTGCAATTTGTTTTCCATATTTTGAAAAATAAATAAATATATAAAAGAAAAATAAAAATAATAAAAATAAAAGAAGAGGGTAAAAAAGTCCTAAAAAAAAGATCAAAGGACTTGAAAAATATAGACCCCAAAAAGAAAAAAAGATGAAAATAAACCTGAAAGTGAGCAAGTCCAAATGCCACTACTCTTTTTACTTTTCTGCGAAATAAATAATTATGGAAGATTGTCAATAAATTCCATAATCCATGATGAGTTAAACTATTTAAACTTAACTTGTCGTGTTTTCAATTTCAAGTTTTTAGATAGTGAATAAAGATTTTTCAGATAGTTTAATCCTGATAAATCAGTAGATAGGTAGAGAATAATGAGGAGCTCAAAAGTTTAATATGAGCCCTTGGATGAAATTAGGTAGATTTAGATATTTTATGCTTTAGAGAATAAATGTTTCAAGGTTGCAAGCCTAAATGCACCTGCCAAATGAAGAAAAATGTTAGAATAAAGCTGAGTAGGTAGAAAGAAGTGGAGAAAGCATGTAATAAATTCTTATCGGGAAAAATCACTAATTTCCCATCCCCCGTAAGTATTCAGTATTCTAAGCTATTAGTCAAACAAGCTCAGAGCATTTCTCTAACTTTTGTTGGGACCGGACCCAAGGCTCGATGACTAGCTAGTCGAAAATATTGAGTTCTTATGTTAAATCGCCAATTATCATAATTCATCCTCCATTCATATATTTTAACCTATTATCATAAGTAAAGACTCATTCTTACTTAATGAAGCATATAAACCCATCTAATTAACTTCCTTCATTCAGAAACATAAAAAAACCCTCAAAAATACTTTATACTAAGTATTGGTGAAATGATAAAAAGACAAGCTTTGCTTTACTTTTACACTTAGTCATTTTATGTATTTTGTGTGTATTTCATATTAATTTTAACATATTCTATTAAATCCCTAAAAAATACCTTATCCTACTTATTAATTCCTTATGTTTAAATATCCCCAAAAACCCATTATTACTATGTTTTAGATCAAAGTTTATTACCCATGTGCTAAATCAAAATCCCCAATAAAAACCCCTTTGGTCTAAAACTATCGCTAAACAAATATCCCACCCCCTATGGTTATTAAATCATTGAAAAGGTTTAAAACTATATAATAAATTACAAACTGCGCCAAAAATTTGGGCATATGACATATGTTCTAAACAAAACATATCATCCCGTTCATCGATGTATATCCTAAATTTTTGAATTGAATTAAAACTCTTTATAAGGTTCAAAAGACTTAACCCTTTGCAATGCATATATTAATCCTTCCCTGCATAAACGTCAAGCCCAAAGTTTTATTGAAATAGACTAAAGTTTATTTTTAATAAAACTTAACCCCACCCCTTATTCATATCCGCCTATCCCCACTCCTATATATAAAACTTTACCTACAGCTAACCAAAAGGTTTAAAGCCTATTTTAAACCACCTTCATATATAATTTTCCCGGTCCCACCATTTGCTTTGGCCACACCTTCCAAGCCAATTTTGACCCTTCGCACTCGATTTCCAGATCCAACGGCCCAAAAGCAATATCATGTGAAAAAACTAATCATCCGCCCGAATGAAAAATGGATGCGAAATGGGTTGTATTGACCATTTTTCCCTCTGTGACGTGTTGAGATTATATTGGATCATGTTCATTTGGTTCTAAACAACTTACTGCTCAATTTGCACGCGATAACTACTCTCTAGTTTCGTTTCAAATTCTGAAACCACCTCCTGCCATTGACGAGACCTGCATTTAATGAAAATTATGGTGATTGAATCAAAACGTTAAAACCTTTGGTTAAGCTTTTTTTAAGTTATCTGCACATTTACACTCCGATATAACTCTTCTAGAACTCTGTTTAAAGCCTTTAAGCCCTGATTCTCAGTTTTTCACTCGAAACCTTTGCAATTATAAAATTAAACTTCTGGAGACAGATTGAGAAGTTGTGCACCGCTCTAGACAAACTGCTAAAGCCCAAGTTTCAACTGAAAACCTCATAAATCATTTTCAGAGCCGGATACCTACAAAAAAGGGTATTTTTCTCAAAATTGAAACCTAGAAATCAAATTTTAAACCGTCTTTAAGAGAACTAACCCATTTTTATTGAAGAATTCACTGAAAAACTTCCTCAAAATACCAAGAAAGAGGCCAAATCCTGGAAAAATTTTCCCAGGAAACCCTGTTTTCTATTACAAGCCTTTTTAAAGCCAAATTCCTCAAATTTCATAGTCTAAAGATCAAATTTAAGGATTTAAACAGCTAAAACCTCTGAATTACCTTGAAAACCCATTTTTTCAATCAAACCGACTTAGAAAACCCTTTTTTCTATTTTATGCCAGTTTTACATCCTCAAATTAACTTAATTGAGAAAAAATCCCAAAAGAAGCCATCCTTAATCTAAATGTCTCAATTTCCTCTCTGTTAAAATAAAAACTCCTGCAAACAGTCTAATCTTGCAGTTGTTACCCAAAATGCCTAATAAACAGAGCACAAGCAGACCTGAAGGATCTAAAACACCTAAATCTGAGGGATCCAAAACCCTTAAGCCTACCCCAGTCATCACTGCCAAATCTACTGTAACAGTAAACCCCCTTAAACCACCTGTAGTTGCTGCTGAAAGCATTCCTTTGACTGATCTTGAATATAAAATTGCAGACCCTGTTATTGATTTTAATTTTCTAGATATACACAATTAGTGTTATGAAAAATATCTAGACAAAGATGATATTCCAATTTTGGAAACCCATTTGCCTAAGTATATAGTTGCATTGACTCATCCTAGTCAAGAAATCATTAAACTTTGTCAAAAATTGTATGAGCCAGATCAAAGGGCTATAGTAAATTTAGAAAAAGAAATACTTTTTACCGTTATAGCCTAGTCAATTAATCAAATGTTTCAATTACAACCTGATCCCCAAGAAGTTCCCTTGCCTATAGAGGCATTAACTCAGTTATACCTTGGCATAGATTTCCCTAAAGGTTCATGATATTTCAGAATTTTATGCCTTCTCATGTTGACATTCCAAAGATAAATCCTCTATACTCCATAGCTAAATTTCCTGAAGGTTCTAGACATATTATCTCTATGCTATATTTTATCCTTGGATATTTTACAGATGAGTATACTGATGAATCTATTCTTGGTTTCTTGTTTACCATGTCTCCTGGTCAACCTTCAGCAGTCATGTTTGACTATTCTGGTTTCATAGGAGATTCCATCCATTACCAGTTGACTAAATTACCCACAGAAGGAGTTTTTAGATATTCATCTTATCTTTTCCATTTGTTTTTATTCTCTCAAGTAAAAAAATTCTCAGTTTCTTTGCAAAAGATGGTTGTAGAGGGAAAACCTCTGTCAATCATCTTTTGTGCTTCATTACTGAGAAAAGAATCTAGTGATTCCACCTATTCAGAGTTTTCAGAACTATTCTTGCATCCAGCAATGAGCATATTAAACAAATCAAATATCCTAGGATCAGTGAAGAAATGAAAAGAATATTGCATCTTTCAGAGCAGAACAAAGTTGGAGATTGGTACCTTTATGAAAAACACATTGAATTAAGGATTTTTGGGTAAAACTTGTTACCCTTAAAGTTGCCCAAGCATGTGTGTATGATAATTTTTGCACTCGAATATCTTAGACAAATTCTCAATGCATATTCAATTAACTTTATGGCCGCTAAAAAGAAAACCTAGTTTAAGTTAAAGAATCAAGTTGGGCCATTCATAATCAACCACAGAGATACAGAAAAGGAAATAACAAAGAAATTATCAGAGTTCAGATTTGATGAGAGTTTTTCATGGAATTATGATCCACAAGGCATCTTAAGCAAGCTAAGGGTGAAGTGTAAATTAACACCCTTTATCTATGAGTCCAAGCCTAAAATAGAAAAGTTTGCAAATCAAATTGAATGGAGTGAAAAAACCTTGATAGAGGCAGCAAGCCAAACAGGAACAACACCAACTTTGGAAGTTGTCAAACAACCAGAAACATCAATAAAGAGAGTCAGAGAGGAAGGAGGTTATACAACAGAGACAACAACTGAGAGTACATTTAAAATAATCTATAACAAAAGGCTTAAACTCAGTTCAATTGATAAGGAGAAAGTAACAATTGATGTTGATTAGACAGATCCTCTAATGACCAATGATGATATAGCCACAACCATAATCAATGAAACACTTATGGAAAGTCAAAAGGAAAAATCAATAAATCAGCATGACACATAGATGAATGAGAAGCAATACAGCATGGAAGCCTCTTCCTCATAGCTAGCCGAGGAAAAGGTCTTGGATATCAAGGAGATGCATAAGCTAATTAAGCAGAAGAATGAGGAGATAAAGACAGAAATAGGTTATTATCAGCATTTGACTATTCCAACAATAAAATGATGATGTCATTTTTACAGCCTACCACCTCAGCACCCAAAACAGTATCAGACTATAAAAAGGTGGACCTTGAGGTAGACACAGAGAATATTCATGAGCTGGACCAAATTGAATTCCACAGACAAACCTCTAAAATGTTGTATTCTACAGTGGAAACCAAAGCAATGAGTGCCAATAAATTTCAAAATACCATACTTAATATGCAAGATCAAATGAAGATGGATAAAGCATCACTTTATGACAAGGACCTAAGGATCAAAGCCTTAGAAAAACTAGTTTTACAGGTGGGATATGATCCCTCAAATATCCAAGAAACATAACTATTAATCAAGAAAAAGAATGAAGACATGGCGGCTTTGAGTAAACAGCTCAATCTTCCTCAAAGTGAGCATCCACAAACAAAGGAAATCCTCCGGGATCAAAGTGAAAAAGAAGAAATGATGGAGCTCATTCTTAAATTGACAGCGCAAATCAAGGAGATGGAAACACAAATGGACCAGCTTGTCCAAGAGAAAGAGATTGTAAAAGAGCCAGAAATTCCTACAATTCCTATAGTCATCCCAGTGATTACTACAACAATGCCCTCTACTTTAGGAGAGAAATTAGCACCAAAGGGCCCACTAGCAACTGCAGTTCCAGTGACTTCAGCCACCATTTCAGCTACATATTCTTCTACTACAAATGTACAGCACAGAGATGAAGCCAGCTAGATTGTCAAAGCCATGGAAGATATGTCTTTAAAGACATATGAAATAAATAGACTGAATAAGATGATTACAAATCTTGAGAGGGAAAATAAGATAGCTGAGATCAATGCCAGAACTCATGAGCAGAAAGCAATCAGATTGGGAGAGCAGCTCAAGAATTTACAAAAATAATTGGCTTTCATAGAGCAGATATCATACATTAAAAATCATCTTTGGACTAACATAATTGAAGCCATTCATAATCAATGGCCTTCAATTTAGGTTATATATGAGCAGAAATAATTTCTATTAGCAGCCCAAACAGAGATACAATAGACAAAATACGAGTTGATTGATAAGCCTGCAGAGGCTTTAAAACTCATTACATTTATAAACAGCAAGAAGAGGGAAGAGCTTAAGAATTGCAAGTATTAGACAGGACAGGGACAATCTTGCAAATCAAGAAGGTTATCACTAAAAAGAACTTAATGAATAATCTTGAAGAAAAGTGTGAAACAATGAACCTTGTTATAACTAGATTTATGGTAAAGTTTACAAATCTCAGATAGAAAGGCTTACCATACATACATGTATTCAATGAAAAGCTTATGCCATAGAAGGAATATGACAAAAAGATCAGGGAATTTGCTAAAGAACAAGTAAACAAGCCACTAGCACAAGGCACCCCTACAAGCAAATTTTTACTTCAGTATTTTGAGTATTTATTTTTTCTACAGCATGAAATTAAGCACCTCTTTGTCATCAAGCCTACTTTTGCAAGATATACAGAGGCTGATGAAAAATTCAGGAAGTTGAAAAATGTCTATATTCCAACAGAAGAAGAGTGGAAAAATTTCACAGATTTGATGTAAAGATAAAAGGTAAAAATAGTGAAAAGTTACCAAGAGACAATCTAAAAGAAAGATAAAAGGAAAAGACAGTTTGTTGACTTTTTATTGCTAAAAGATAATTTTACAGCAGTAAAACAATAAAACTATTGTTCAAAGAGTATCAGCATTAAAGAGCATCAGGTTAAAGAGTATCAGCAGGAAAGAGTATCAATGAAGGCAAGTAAAATGTATGAAAATATCTAACAGCCAGCAAGCAAGACACATAGGCAGCTAAAAGCTCCTTGTTAACAAAACAATTCTATTTCTTTTGGATAAAAGAGGATAGCTTGCTGATTTGTTAAGCAATTGTCCCTTTTATTATGTAATGATATTTTCGTTTTCCTAAAGTTATTCCTAGAACTCTTCTAGGATATTTGTAATATGTTTTGTATAAATACTTCAATTTCAGAAGTATTCAGTGTGGAAAAAAATTGTTGGAATTATTATAGACATTTTTTTTTAACATTGGAAGCTATTGTGTGTTTGAATTCGAAGTAGCAGACTGGACAAGCTCACTGGCATCATAATTCAGGATCCCTGTGATAAGCTGATGAGTGAAGTACTTCCTACTTGTCATTGTTTCCTTTTCTAAGTTTCATGCATTCATTTTATGTGTGCTCTGTCTAAATGTGTAACTAGGAGTATTACTACAGGATTAGTTAAGTGATCCCTGTCTTTAACTAGTTTCCATTTTAATGTTTTCTTATGATTTCTGGTGCAAGTTACCCTTAATTTCTCCTTCTCATGTTTGACCTATACCTTCTACTTCCATTTTCCGGATCAAATGATCCTTAAGTGCCCTTTATCCTGATCATACCATCTCACAAAAAACCACTTTCCTAAATCTCTGAGGGTTATCTATCTTGCCTTGAATAAATTTGTACCTTTTTGGCCTTGATTTCTAGTGTTGCTAGCTTGATTTAAACTCCATAGCCCAATGGACAAGTATATTTCTCTCTATCTTACGTACAAGTGATTTTTTCCCACCAAACACTTTAAACCAAAACCAAATTGTACTTTCATAACTAGCCTAACATTTATAAATCAAACAAAGATAAATCTTAAAGAGAGAGCCCTCTCTGAACCCTAGGAAAGCTAGATCCTAGAGTTTGAAGTAGGTTTGTGGTTACCTCTAGAGTTCTTTGACTTAAATCCAAAATCCCAAAACTTAAGAATTTACTAGAGTGATAACAGTGGGTATAGTGCCCATAGGTGCCACAGATAGAGCATGCGTGATTGGTACGCAACTGTTTTCCTTTAATTTTTGTGGCAGGTTCCTTTTTGCGGGAACGCGACATCGAGACGTATGTTTCAGTGCTGCGGAGTGGTTTTAACTCGTCCAATTCCGGACATATGTGGTTAGGGTGTCCTATGACATCAAATATAGCACAGGCCGATGAATCCCTTTGCATGGTGGGGGTCACCGCTTTCTTTCCTCTTTTTGCAATTTTCTTGGCCGTGATAACTAGTTTCGTAATGGGAAATTCCCGTGCAGGGGTGGTTGCGACAGTTTCTTGGGTGGGTAGGGGATCCTTTGGACTGAGGGGATTTAACCCTACAACAGTAACATTGGTGGCTCCTGTTCCGGAAGGGGGAACGAGGTACCAAACTAGGAATGCCAATCATATGTTGTGTAACACCAGTGTTGCCAAAACCTGCTGGGAGACGAAGCCAGCTGGAGGGTAGAGGAAAGGGGTTTGGGAGGCGGCGTAGGCTAGAGACGTTGTCGTGGCCGATGCCTCAGTGTCGTTACTGCTTGAGTCTGTGTCCTAACTAACCTCAGTGCTTGATGTGGACATTATGCACACTAGGGCCCTTGTGGCATCGGGCAATACCTCAGGGATAATGGGAGGATCTCCTAGGAATGACCCTAGGACGGACGATGGTTTGAATTGGCGGGGGGCATATTCTTGGTACCATGAAAGACCATCTGCGGCTGTATCTACGTAGTGTAGAATTACATCTGTGTTGGTTATAGGATGCTTGTCGTTGTGTGTCATCTTGTCCACATTAATGATGAGATCCTCATGGGGGAACATCAGAATGCGGAAGACGGAGGAGGCTATGGTGGACATGGCATACATATAACTCTGCCCAAGGAGTATATTGTAATCAAAGTTATCGTCCAAGACTTCAATGTCTATGTGGACCATCTTGCCAGCTAAACAGACTGGGAAATTTTGGTAGAGGCCGACGGGTGTCAAGGGACGACCGTCATAGGCTCGAAGCATTATGACCGAGGGTTTTAGTTCGGGAGAACCCAAATTTTACCAAACATTTTTCGACATGATGCATGTTGATGCACCCTCATCTATGACACATCAATGAATAGTGATATTTTGTACCGATACTGGTATCTGGAATGCGACCATGGAAGGAAGCCTAGGGGTGGCTTTGTCTAAGTCAAAAGCCATCGTGTGCGTATCAATGGGGTTGATAGTGCCTAAAGCAGAAATTAGGGCTTTCCGTTGCTTAGGGCACGACTGTAGTACTTCCAACGCAGACATAACAACGGGTGATTGAGCTAAATCATCCATGATGCTATAATTATGGGCCGCTTTGGAGTAGTTACTTGCTCACCTATTAGGTCCCTTTTCCATCTTTGGTAACAGCTCTATAGGGATATTTGGAATGGTCAAAGGTGCCATCGGCGCACTAGTACTAGCCCCTAATTTTGGTGTCTGGTGGGGTGTCGTAGCTGCGATTCCAAGTCTGGAAAAACATTTCTTCCCCAGTAATGTAAATTTCATGGTTGTTTTTCCCGGAATCGTTTGGGTTTTGCTGTTGAGTGCTGATCGTCCCTTGGTGGGGAAAAGTTTCTTGCATCACCGCAGTTTTTTGGGAAGAACCTCCTTGTCCTCAGTTACTTTGTAGCTTTTTAAGCTCAGGGAGTTCGGGACAGTGGTGAGTATAGTGCCCGTACTCACCACATATTGAACAAGAATGTTTTTTTCGTAGAGGTGGCCTTTTGCCTTGCCTTAGGGCAGTTCTTGACTCCTGGTTCTGATTCCTGTTGCAGTTACCTCCAGCCTAGGATCACGGCAGGAGTTCTTGGTTGCTGCCCCCCTGTCTAGGGTTCCCTTTGGGCTTGTTTTTTGTCTTTTTCTTAACCACGTTAGGAGGTTAGTTCTCTTGATCATATTGGTGTGATTGATTTTGGGACAGCTGCACAAATTTCACCTGTGCATTGGTTTGCGTAGGTGGGTTATGTGCTTGGGACTAAGTATAATGTTGTCCTATGTTTGCACCTAGCCGTTGGGGGGGATCTCTTCCGTTAGTGTTTCTTCCTGCGTACCCGGTCCCCTCAACCAGAGGATAAGGTCCTTCTTGGTGATACACTTGTGCCCTATTAATCAAATTTGTTGTTGCATATGATGACTTTGAAATCCGAGTTGAGACATATTTGGGGTAGAATTATGTGCAAAACTGGGATTTTGACTGCTGCTGCCTAGGTACCCTTGGGTCATTGACCCAATTAGTCTGTTTTCAGAGTTAGACACGCCTGGTAATTCTTGATAATATTGCAGGCGCGGGGTGTTAGGCAGGATATTGTAGATGTATCCTGACTACATATAGATCAGTTCAAGTTGTTGGGCTTTACTTATGGCATCCTCTTTAGATGTGGGGTTGCATTGTGTCACATCCTTTGAAATCTCCATCGTTAAAGTTTTCAATAATAAATCTAAGAGGACCCGTTCATCAAGTTTAGATTTGCATAAATTGCGATGTCGCCTCCATTCATGTAGATGGTCTGAGATATGGATGGAGGGGGATTGTCTGAAATGAGTCAATAAGTCCATTCCTAAACCGTGGTCAATGGGCAACTGAAAGTATGTAAGGAAGGCGGTAGCGAGGGCGTTAAAGGTTCCATGTAAAGCAGACGGTTGCTCCACGTACCATTTCGCGGCCACTCCAATAAGAGTGCGTTGAAATAGCCTCAACTGAATAGTATCGTCAATGATGCTATTCAATGAACACCACAGGTGAAAGGTCATTACATTATTACCTAGGTCTTCCACTTGCTTACCTTAAAACTTTCGTATATCCGAAGGGAGCTTCATGGGCATGGTAGGCCAATTTGGGTCATGTGTGATGGGGTCATTTGTGAGCTTGGTTAAATCAGGTAGATTCAACGTGTCTAAGAAGGGTGAATGAGAGGTTGACGCCATGGAAACGTGTGAAGACACGAAGTGCTGGTTAGAACAAGGGTTAGTATGTGACATACCGTGATGTGAATTCGACTGGCTTCCCATATGGGATGCGCTCCTCTGTTCCCTAGGGGACGAGGGGAGAGTGGTGTGCAGTGTGGTGTTGGGACACTAGCTAGGGTTCCCAACTAAGGTTACTCCAAGAAAGGATGAACCCAAGACTGTGGCAATGTTCCATGTTTTATGCCTAAACTGTGAAAGACATGGAACCCCTCCTGGTAATGGGGGAGGTCCAAAAGACGTCTAGACTGACGAGGTTCCGTTGGGACTATTTTAGGGTCGACCAGGTTAGGTTTTGGAAAAATTTGAGGGGATTGAGTCTGTGATCACAACAAATTTATGTCCACATACATAAAAAAAAGCAAAAATGAAATGAATTTTCCCTTTAACTTAATCTATGTGATCAATCAACCAAAAATGGTTTTGTTTGTTTGCACGTGATACTAAAAATCCTAGAAGAACTATTACATCCTCACACACTCAAAAGTAACTGGGCCTTGAGAATATTTCTTGCGAGTGTTGGCACAACGTCCCATAAGAGCTGGCGATGCCCCGAGTTAGCCGAAGAGAATCCACCAAGGTAAGGGTAGAGGTTCTGGCGCTTGCCTGCGCCATCACCTATAGGGTAAAGGATGCCCTAGTTTTTGGCCACTAATAGCCACCATCCCACATGATTTTTGGAGTCTTGGGCTTCTTGGTAGTTAGCTAACAGTACCGAGTATCAGCTGGGTGAGGTAGCCCCAACTGATACGGCATGCACTGCGCCTAAGCCTAACCCCCTCTGAATTAGGTCTCTGTCGCGCTCGTGTTTTCTTTTCCATGGGATGATAGGTGGATTTTAAAGCTCCCTAAATACGCAACTTCTATGTTTCGATATGAAGTGTGATCAAGGCGACTTATTGGATTCCTACCCCCTTGATCCTACCTTAATCTATAAATTCTTTTGTGGCCCCTATGGGGAGAGTTTAGTGAGTTGTTTTAAGTTATTTTTAGGTGGATTTCTTTGCTTAGTGGGTGCATGTGTGTGAGCGTATGGTGAACAATCTCATAATTTTAACATATGGATATCGGTGATCCTTTACAAAAGTCCCCTAGTTAAACTATGTGACGTTGTTCCTTGCTCAAATGGAAATCATTTGCAGATAATGGGCCGCTTCCAAATCTTCCTAGTTAATCTATGTGAGTAACTAAAAGGAGATGGAAAATAAAAAATGTAGAGCTTTCATATGCTTTCCTAGGGTCACCAAATGGTGCAAAGGAAGTAGAGATTAATTTCTCTAATCGACGATTCAATCCTAGTCCCGCAATTCCCTAAATAAAAAAAATTGAATTTAAGCTAAACAATTTCTACACTTGCTTATGCATGTGTGGTCTTGGGCCACATACTTGGACTAGTTAAACTAAGTGTGCATAACAGAATTTGAAAAAAATAACATAAATTTTTCGAAAAGCAATGGTTAATTCGCTGCCTACTTAAACTATGTGAAGCCTTTTTGCAAAAAACCAACTTAAATGAAAACTAACTCTATGCCTACAGAAAGTAGCAAAAAGTGAGTTCTCAGAAGCTATGGGGTATCAACACAAGTGCTGGTAGATACATTAGGGGCTTCCCAGCACACTTACAAGCAGAAAAAATTCAAAATATAAGCATAAAAATCTCAGTCTGCAATTTGCGAGCAAAAATCCTTGACATGTGCGCCCTCCTGCACGCAAGTCATTCCCAAATGCGCGCAATGCACCTCTGTGAGGAAAAAACTACGTGCAAAAATCCTGCAAGTAAAAATATTAGGAGCTGCCTTCTTCAGTCTGTGACTTCAGTGAGTCTAGGGACTATAAGATGGATCAAAGGACTCTCAACTCCACTGCAGCATAAACAAAGGGTCTCCTGCAAAATATGGCACAACCACATAAACTTGGAACACATTAGTGGAGTCGCCAATCCTGTAGTGGTGTGTTTGTCGCATGGGTGTACGAAATCACACCAGTTTAAAGAGTGTGGTCTACTCTTTAAAATACTGGTAACAGGTAGAAAGTGGGGAAGCTCAAAAGCATAACATTTAATGAAAAACAGTATGCTAAATTATGCTCTGGTTAAACTAAAAATAAAACAAAAATATACAGAAGCTATAAAGAGAGTCAAAACGATAATAATGTAAACAATGGCTCGATGGCCTCTTCTTATTAAACTTTTGAAATGGGGAAGAAATTTTACCCACTTGCCAAAGGGCCCCTAGGCAATGGCTCTAGGTCTTGATGCAAGGATGTTGCCTTCCAAGCTCTACCTCTAATATAGTCTCCCTCTCTCTCTCTGCTATGGTGGACTATGATGTTGGATGGCCAATGATCAAGTCCTCCTTAGCTCCAGCTTTGGGTCACACAATGCTAGTGTTTCTTGGGAAACTTTGGCCAGCATAACAATGTGATCACCCTTTCTTCATCTCTTGGTGGGTTTATATAGGTGAGTTTTAAATCCTCCTTCCCTCCCTTGGTACATGATGGATAGTGACCCAAGGGAGAGGTGTGATTCCATTGTGTGCTCAAATATTATTTTGTGTGCTAACATAGTGTCTAAGGAGGCATTGGTGGTTGTCCTTAGGCGTCTTTCACATAAGAAGTAAATTTCCTTTGCTTGGTGTGGTCCTGGAAAGCAACTTTTTTCCATTTCTAGGAATGCGTGCTTATCGAGCAAAAAGGCGCGCAGAAGGCACTCTTCTCGAAGGATAAAGCGCACAATTCAACATTTATGACTAGTTCAAGTCTGATTTTCTCAAAACCTTGGAGATTTTAAATACTTCTTGATTCCATAATGTGTTCCTGCCCTGTAAATACTTAGGCTTGACATTAATTGTTGTCGTCTTCTGCTTTACGATTTTCCAGTGTTAACACACGATTTCAATGACCCATGGTATGTTTCCTATAGTATCACATAAAATGAGGCCTATAAATATTCTTGGGATCCTACATTGTAAGGTTCCTTTTACAATCTAATTTCACAAGTTGTGGTTTTCCATGATAAATCTCATGTGTGATTTACGTGTTGCTAGTTTATGTTTATTAATTCTTTTCCTCTGATATATTCTTTCTATCTTGCATGTATTCCTAACAATGGTTATCAAATGCATTGTTGTGAGTTGTTACATGAGACTATCATGAATATTGTTAAGTTGAAAGAATCAAGAGTTGGCACATCCATTGGCATGATGGGTGAGATTGAGAAGTAATAGATGGTAAAATCTGTTAGCATATTCTTGTAGGCTACATAGTTGCATATACATGGGAACATAGCTACAGTTTGAGGTCAAAGAAATGAAAACACAAGAGGATCCGTTGGCATGATGGGTCAGATTGAGAAGTAATAGATGGTAAATCCTGTTAGCATATTCTTGTAGGCTACATAGTTACATGGACATGGGAACATAGCTATAGTTTGAGGTCAAAGCAATGGAAACACAAGAGGATCGTTTGATTCAGAAGTTACTTTCTAGATGTTTTTTTTAAGTACATGTAAATGGGCATATGATTTTAAGAACTTGTAAAACATGTGTATTGAATTGGTAAAACATGTGTACCCTTAGTAAAGTCTACAGTGATGGGGGCATCTATATTCTAAGTATTTGGATTAGATGTGAAGAATATCCCCAAGACTTAAAATGGAACTGGAATTTTAGGTAAATTTGACTTGGTCATAGATTTAAAGTTGTTAAGTCTAAAATAAATAGATTTTCAATACATCTTGTATGAGTTATGTCTTGCTTCTTCTTTTTTGTAGGTTTGATTTTGTCACATGTTTATTCCTAACATAGAGATTCCTCTTATACCATTCCTAACATAACTAATTTTTTGTTGTTGTTGTTGTAAATTAGACCCATAGGGGATTTGAACCAGTGGTATATCCCAAAGAGTGTCTTAATAGTGCACTCATTCACTCTAAATCCAAAACCCTGTGGGCAACATAAAGATTTTTTAATTCCAAAAAAGAAAATAAAATTTGCTTTTAAAAATACCCTTTATATGCACAATAAACTCAAAATTATAGTTTTTTTTGTATGTTTGATCTTTCTCACATATTTATTCCTAACATATATTCACTTTAACCCTAGCTATGCTATTCCTAACATAAAATTTCTTTTTTACTCACAACAATAAATAAATAAATAATATCCTTTATGTACACAACAAATTCAAAATTCATTTAATAAATTCGAATTTCATTTACATTGATTATTGGAATATCGAAACCATGTTGTCATTGTATTTGAACTATAGATAGTAATTTGTATATAGGATAATACATGTGGTAAGGCATGGAGTTTATTCCTTATCCACCATAATCAAATTTCATGGAAGGTATTGTGTGTGAAAACTTGTATATATAAACTTTCATGGGAGGTGATTATGATAATATCGTGTGTGAAAAATTATATAAATTGGATTTATGGTATAATTTCATTGTTATGTCAGTGCATAAGGAAAAAAATATTAGTTGTCAATATTTCAATAAACACATTTCAGAACACTTATGCTTACGTTGCATCTTTATTTGCTGCATTGTCGGTCTATAAATTAAGTTAATGTAGACCTAATTTTTCTCAAACATTAAAGTATGTTTTTCTTAGTTCTATGTTTGGTTTGATTTCGTAGTGTTGTAATCCTATAGGACTTCTCCTACGGGATTACAGTTAGGGAATGTAGCTTATTTTTTTGTTATAACCAATTACAGGTATCGGTTAAGGAACCCAATTTTCTGATGCATAAATACAGTTCTCATTTGAATGAATAAACCAATGGTGATCACACTATTCAATGTAACAATGGTATCAGAACCTGGTGTATTAACTTGCTGGCGGTATTTCTCGATTGGAGAATCTGCCACCGTCGCTGTGGAGGAACCCGGACCCTGTCATGCCGGTGTGTTCGCTATATGAAGTCCGACTGTGATTTCCAGCATTGAATCCATACCAGTGTGATTGTGATTTCAGGAATTGAATCCCTGCATCTTCTTGGTGAAGTCTGACTCTAGTTATAGTGAAGGTGATGTTGTGGTACAACATCTAACCCAATTCAAGTGATTTGTAGTGGTATGGACCAGTAAGTTAATTAAAAAAAACAATTTCTTTTTTTATATCTGTGGTTGAAACCAGAGTTAAATATGCTGCAAGTTAAAACAGAGTTTTTTTAAGAGAAATTAGTGTCAGGAAGTGGTTAGAAACAACGTTTTTTTTAAAGGAATTTTGTGGCAGTAATTAAGACCAGTATTTTTTAAGATTTCCAAAATAAAAATGAACTCCTTGGTGTCCTTAATTTGGATTGTCCTTTCCGGAAAGGAAAATTACCAAGAGTGGTTTAGTAAAGTTAAAAATACTCTTATCCTTAATGATTTATGGGATGGAGTTTGTGAAGGAGAAGGAGAAAATGCACTAGTGTAACCTGATGATCAGAAACAACTTGCAATCTGGAAAAGTAAGGATAAGAAGGCCTTTTCCTTAATATTCGCTTCAGTCTCAGAAGAGGTAAGCAGATACATTACTCAAAGTAAAATAGCTCAGAGTAAAACAAGTTATGATGCCATAGAAAAACTAAAAGAGCTTTATGATTCACATTCTGAATTGGAGATAATTCAGTTATTGTTAAAGTTATTTAATCTGGAAATGAATGATAATGATCCTCTAAAACATGCCTCTAGAATTAAAGCCATCAATCATAAAATTGAATGTATTGGAGTTAAAGTTGATTTTCCGCTTACTGCCTTTATAAAAGCTCTTTACCCTAGTTATTCACACTACTTGGAATCTCTCCAAGCTAGTGGGCAATTAAAAGATATATATTTTAAAAAATTAGTAGAGAATATTACAGAAAGAGAGAAGGCTTTTGGCAAGAAAGAAGCATCACATAGTTCTAATGCCGAAACCCTATGTCTTGCTCAAAAAGACCAAAAACCTTAGGAGGAATCTTTCAGAAATACTAGATGTAATAGAGGTCGAGGTAGGAAGAATTATAGAGGCAGGGGGGGCAGAAATATTTAGGGAGATAGACAACACAATGAACAACAAAGAAATTTTTCTGATAAGCCAACTGTAAAATGTTTTAGATGTGGTAAACTTGGACACACTACTACAAATTACAGAATTCCTCGAGATAAAATTAATGAAAAAAGAGAACAATTTCTTGAAAAGAAAGATCATATAATTCTAGACATAGGACAGTCTTCTGAGAATGCACATTATGTTGTCGCACATTGTAATTTCCACATGGAAGATGTTTTTAGTAATTATTTTTCTTCATGGTATGACAGTTGGGTTCTAGACACAGGTGCCATGTGTCAGATGACCTTTCGAAGAGATTTGTTTAATAAATTTAGTGTTAATATTGACGGAGTAGTGTATTTTTCTGATAAGTCCCAAATAAAACCATCAGGGATTGGTTCAATTCAGTTAAAAATTCATGGACTTCCAAATTATATTTTGAATGATGTTCTTTACATTCTACAATTCCAAAGAAATTTGTTATCTCTTATAAAAATAAGACAACAGGGACATTCCATTCACATATTTGATGGTAAAGTAGAAATTAGAAGAGCAGCTGACAATAAATCTGTAATGTTTGGTGTGGAAGAAGATAAATTATTGAAGTTGCATGGTATGTCATCTATTACATTGAACACAACTTATTTCGTTCAGCAAAATGAGACTGTATCATCTTCTTTATTATGGCGTGCACGCATCAGTCATGTTAATTATGAAAGTATTCGAATTATGAAACAAAAGGGGATTAAGGGACTTCCAACAGTTCCCAGAAAATTTACCCCATGTAATGCTTCTATATTGGGCAAGCATCACAAACAATCTTTTCAGAATTCTAATTCTAGAGCTATAAGAAAAATAAGTCTCATACACTCTGACTTATGTGGTCCAATGCATGTACCAACTTCAAATGGAAAAAAATACATACCTACTTTTATTGATAATTATTCGAGGATGTGTTGGGTTTATCTACTTAAAGAAAAATAACAAGTTCTTGATGTATTTAATAATTTTCATCTCTTGATAACAAATGAAGCACAACTTACTATTGGTACTATAAGGATTGATAATGGAGGAGAATATACTTCACATGATTTCGAAACATATTTGCAAGAGAATGGCATCAAACACCAGACCACAATACCATATAATCTGCAACAAAACGGTGTTGCTGAAAGAATGAACCGAACATTACTTAATATGGTAAGGTCAATGATGTTTTTTAAGAATGTAACATTAATGTTTTGGGGAGAAGCCATTCTTTGTGCGGCATGGGTGAAAATGTGAAGTTGGGTTACACTGTGGAAAAAATTTTCCGCAATAGTTTGGCCAAACCCATTCTCCCGTTTAGATTGACAGCGTGGGAAAAAATATTTTTGGACGAAGATGGGAAAAACAGCAACAATAGTTCGGTTGGACTATTAGTTCGGCTGAAATTTTAAAATAGTTCGGTTGAACTTATATTTTATAAATATATCACCCGCGAATGGTTCTCATTTTAGCGCGTCTCTGTTTGTATATTCTATTTTTCATGGGTTTCTGTTATAATTTTCATTTATGTTCTCATATTATGTTTTTCGCGGGTTTCTGTTCTGATTTTCTATGGTGGTACTGCTGCTTTGTTGCTGATTTGGTGCCTGCGAATTAGTACTCAAGAGTTGCGCCAAGCGAATTTCCAGGTAAGTAATTCAAAACAACCATTATATTAATTCAATATAAGTAAGCTTGCGATTGCTTAAATGGTTTAATTCAAAACAACCATTATATTAATTCAAAACGTTTTATTGCTCCATAATTTTTCAGTTGAGAAAAAAAACCACCACTGTGTATTATTATTATGCCCTATTTTCCTCTAGTAGCAATAATCGTGGTTAAATGTATTATCGTTGGCTTGCCTCATGAACTAATCTATTATTATTTTTTGTGGACCTTTGTGTGCTACCTTGACCACGCTTACTGTTCACCACTTTATCCTGAATCTTACTCATTGGGTTTCATGGTGTACAATGCCAAGTCATAGAACAGAATTTTGATATTAACATTTTAAACTTTTATCAATTAAAAATATAGAACTTATACATTACTTCAGTTTCATCAACCAAAATAAAATGTATGATACTTACAACTTGAAAGGAAAAGGACTGGTTCACCCATTAGTAACATCTATTAATTACTTGCATTTCCAGATTCTTCCTCTAGCTTGTGAACATAAGCCTTCAATGTAAACACTAAATCCCTTGCAGGAGATTGAAGGGTACTGATAAGTCCTACTGCAAGACTCTACAGTGAGCCTAAGACCTTGGCATAGATTTATGCCCTTGTAGGCTTTTTTTCCAAGGCCTTAAACTCTTTGGGAGCATAAAACTTCCATTCGAAAACGACCCCAGTAAAATCATTCTCTTCAAGCTTTTGTTACTTTTGAAAATTCCTATAAGGTTTCAGAGCTGTCTGGATTTCTTGACACTATTCATTATCAGCTTTATTTTTATTTTCATTTCTATCTCTAGCTATCTCTGCACCTATCAATTCTATAGAGTAAATAATTATAACTTTATTCTTCAAGTTAAATTATGTCACCTCGTACCTGGCAGCCATTCTTTTCCTTCTATTCTAGGGAATTTTTGTAGATATATACATATTTTTTGGTTCTTTCTTTCTCTTTAGAACATAAATTGTTTTTTATTGTTTCTGGATGTATGTGAAAACTTCATTGTAGGGCATTAGTCTTAGTCTTATAGGGTTCTGTCAAAAAAATAATTGTATGAAAGGCCATTTAAATTCTATTGATGTTTGTTTCTTCATTTCCATTTGTATTAGTTCAATGTATGAAGCTATTCAATATATCAGTACTAGTGGTGTCTCTTTCAATGATATCTGATGGTGAATTTTTTTGTTTCCCTCTTTTTCTTGTTTTTTTATTGCATGTATGAAATTCCCCTGCAATATTAGTATTTCTTTGAGCTTTGTTTCATTGCTTGCTTGAATTTATGCACTACCTTATTGACTGTCATATGCATTTAGATCTTTATTTTCCTTTTACAAATGTATTTTTTTATTATCTTCATGATCTACTCAAAACATTGTGATAAATATAGTCCTCTTGGAGAGATATGAATAATGTGATGTTAATTCTTCTTCTGCAAATGAATTTTATCTTTTATAAGACCTACAACCAATTTCTACTTTAACACTTTAACCATTCACCATTTGTATACATTTAAATCTAGCATTCAAATATAGCATAGCATATATAAATTTTCTTTCATAATACAAAGCTAAAGGATTTAGAGGAATACTAGTGATGGAATGAAATGTAACATTGTAGTTTGATCCCATGTTGGCCTTGATATCATAGAACCATTTTCATATTTACACAAATATCATAACTGATTAGTTATTAGAATACGTATCTTCATATAGAACTTGCAAATAGTACGGTGGAAATGTGGATCTCATGACTCTCCATGATTAATGCTTCTAGAAACCAAACAAAATAATGTATTAGTACATGCTCCTTTAGGCTTGGTGGAATTACCTTTGCTTTTTTTTTCTCTCCCACACATATATATATATATATATATATATATATATATATGAAGAGATCCCATTTTCTTTTTTATTCATAGATCAAATTTCATTTCAATACAAGATTTATCATAATGTAAAATGATTATTCCATATTATTCATAGATCAAATGTCATTTAAAAAAAGATTTATCATAACGTGCAGTGATTCATTCCATATTCATTTTTAGATTCAGGAGGAGCTTTTGAGAAAGTTATGATAATGCCAATAAAGAATGAGCTAGACTCATATTCAACATCTATTTATTAGATATGAAAATTTATAATACTAATGTGTACATTTGATAATATTTATTTACATGTTTATATAAATTATATATAGATATGTACTTTTTTTTTCATAAATATTTTCATTAAAAATGAACCTTTAAATGATGAACCTAGTTAATGTTTCTTCTTCATGAAGAAGACTACTTGATCTTGAAATTTGATGATGGTCCTTTGTTATGCTTCTTGTTACTCTTTTTAATCCTTCCTTATATTTTATTCTCCCCCTTAGATATTGTGTACTCTCCCACATAGATATTGCACTCAATTTCATATTCTCTGTAATACTCTAGGCTCTTCTTTTGAAGTGAAATAAGTGACAATAATTTACAAGAACTATCCCTAATTTTTTTCTCACATACTGAAATGGTTCTCTAACAGGAGGCTTTGTGGGTATGTATTCCATCTTCACTATTTTCTCAAAGACTTGTTGTGTGAGGAAGTGGTACTTTATGATGATATGTTTAATGATTGAAGGAAGTAGAATATTTTATTTTTGAAATTATTATTACACTTAATAGATATAGGTTAACTAAAATTTACCTTAATATCTTGTAGAGCCCATTTCATCCAAAACACTTTTCTGCAAAAATAAGTAACTACTATGTATTCCACTTCTACTCTAGATAGAGAAAGTAATGACTCTTTCTTGCTTAACCATGCAACCAAAGACTCTTCTAAGTAGAATTATACATTGTCCACTTGTACTTTTCATGTCATCCACATAAGCCTAGTTGAATCTCTCTATGTTGTCAATGTAAATTTCTCATCTTTTGGGTACTATAGTCCATTGTTTGTAGTCTCTTTCAAGTATCTTAATATCTATTTATTGGTAATAGATGACTCTATTTAGTTGTTGATTAAAATATGCCAACTAATATAAATTCCAAAATTATATCTAGTCTAAACCTTGTTATGTATATCAAGCTTCCTATCATATAGATGTAAAGGTTATGATCAACATCACCTCATTCATCATCCATCATCTGCACATAACTTTCATCCAATTGATATGGAGATTCACTTAGTTCATTCATCATCCATCATCTGCACACAACTTCCATCCAATTGATATGGAGATTCACTTAGGTTTATAGTATTCCATTTCAAAATTTTGAACATATCTCTTAGGTATTTATATTGAGAAATGGATATGCCTATTGAATTTTGTACAATTTATGGCTTGTAGCCCTAGGTAAAAGATAAGTTCTCCAATCATTCACATCTCGAGTTCAAATTTCATCTCTTCACCAAAAATTTTTATTATATTTTACTAATTCTAAACATAATATAATCCACATACACAAACACAATTATTAATTCATCACCATTAGCCTTTATCCATAGATTATTATTAGCCCCTTGAAACACATTTTTTTAAGGTACTTGTCTAGCTTAAAGACTACCATGCTGGTGGTGGTTCTTTAAGTCCATATAGTTCCTTATTTTGCCTAAAAACATATTTAGGATTATCTACCTCCTCCTTAAGTTATCTTTCTTACTAAGTAGCTCTTCATCAAACTTTAAATCTATGCATTCCATAATCTTATGCACTCTTTTATTATAGCAAGGATATGCCTTACTTTTTGATAAATATCCCAAAAATATTCCCTCATGGGAACATCAAAGTTTCCTAACTTTTCATCATTACTTCTCGTATAGAATTTAGTTCTCGAAACTTTAAAATGTTTGACTGAAGTTTCCTTAATGTTCCACAATTCCTGCTTTATAATTAGATACATTGACTTTTTCAATAGTATTGATTTACGATTGAGAAAATTAAATCAATTTATATGGAAACACTACTTATCTCTACTAATTTTTTATCATGTAATCGTATCGACTTCTCATATTCACTGTGCTCTAATTACATATTGACTTTACATATTGAGAGGCCTAATAAGTGGTTACAGAAGATTCCAGAATATACTGAAACTAGAAGTGATTTAATATAAACACATTAGCCAATAAACAAACCATTGAAACCAAAAGTGATTTGATACAAAACATAGCTTTTAACCTTATATAGTTAATTGTTTCAAATAGTTTCTTAATTTAAAATGAAAAATATTCAATGTAAAAAGCATGCATTCTTATACACCCTTATCTCTACATAAAGTAATTTGAGTGATTCCACGGGTCCTCTACACCCTTCATAGGGTATAATTGGGATAGGTAGTGTTAAATTCTACAAGTTCTATAGGTAGAGTTTGTAAAGGGTCAGGTAGCCTCTGGATCTCATCTTTTATGAAAGGTGACATATCCAGTAAATTCCCCTACATTCAATCTCTGGAATAGATCTAAATAGAAGTTTTTCATTTTCATTTCCATGGTCTCAAACAATGAGAGAGAGAGAAAAAACCTTTTATATTCAACATGTAAGACACAAATTAGCCATAAAAGTTTCCCATTGAAACCAAAAGTGATTTAATACAAAACATAGGTTTTAACCTAAGAATAAATCCCCCTATAGTTAATCTCTGGAATAGATCTAAATAGAAGTTTTTCATCTTCATATCCATGGTCTCAAACAATGAGAGAGAGAAAAAACCTTTTATATTCAACATGTAAAGCACAAATTAGCCATATCTTTGGAATAGATCTAAATAGAAGTTTTTCATTTTCATATCCATGGTCTCAAAAAATGGGAGAGAGAAAAAACCTTTTATATTCAACATGTAAAACACAAATTTGCCATAAAAGTTTCCCATTGAAACCAAAAGTGATTTGATACAAAACATAGGTTTTAACCTTGTATATTTTAATTGTTTCAAATATATTTTTAATAAAATGAAAAATATTCAATGTAAAAAACATAGTATTTAGAGACAAAAAGTAATTTGATACAAAACATATAGGTTTTAACCAAGTATATAGTTAATTGTTTTGAAAATAGATTCTTAAGAAAATGAAAAATATTCAATGTAAAACATGTGCATTCTTATACACCCTTATGTCTATGTAAAGTAGTTTGAGTGATTCCATGGGTCCTCTACACACTTCATAGGGTATAGTTGGGACAGTTAGTGTTAACTTCTACAATTTCTATAGGCAAAGTCTGTAAAGGGCCAGGTAGCCTCTGGATCTCATATTTTATGAAAGGTGACATATCCAATAAATGCCCCTACAGTCAATCTCTGGAATAGATCTAAATAGGAGTTTTTCATTTTCATATCCATCGTCTCAAACAATGAGAGAGAGAAAAAACCTTCTATATTCAACATGTAAAACAAAAATTAGCCATAAAAGTTTCCCATTGAAACCAGAAGTGATTTGATACAAAACATAGGTTTTAACCTTAGTAAATGCCCCTATAGTCAATCTCTAGAATATATCTAAATAGATTTTTTTCATTTTCATATCCATGGCCTCAAACAATGAGAGAGAGAAAAAAACTTTTATATTCAACATTTAAAACACAAATTAGCCATATATCTGGAATAGATCTAAATAGAAGCTTTTCATTTTAATATCCATGGTCTCAACAAATGAGAGAGAGAAAAAACCTTTTATATTCAACATGTAAAACATAAATTAGCCATAAACGTTTCCCATTGAAAACAAAAGTTATTTGATACAAAACATAGGTTTTAACCTAAGAGTAAATGCCCCTACAGCCAATCTCTGGAATAGATCTAAATAGAATTTTTTTCATTTTCATATCCATGGTCTCAAACAATGAGAGAGAGAAAAAAAAACCTTTTATATTCAACATGTAAAACACAAATTAGCCTTATCTCTTGAATAGGTATAAAAAGAAGTTTTTAATTTTCATATCCATGGTCTCAAACAATGAGAGAGAGAGAAAACCTTTTATTTTCAACATGTAAAACACAAATTAGCCATAAAAGTTTCCCATTGAAACCAAAAGTGATTTGATACAAAACATAGGTTTTAACCTTATATAGTTTAATTGTTTCAAATAGATTTTTAATAAAATGAAAAATATTCAATGTAAAAAACATAGTACATTTAGAGACAAAAAGTAATTTGATACAACACATATAGGTTTTAACCAAGTATATAGTTAATTGTTTTGAAAATAGATTCTTAATAAAATGAAAAATATTCAATGTAAAACACATGCATTCTTATACACCCTTATGCCTACATAAAGTAGTTTGAGTGATTCCACGGGTCCTCTACACCCTTCATAGGGTGTAGTTGGGACAGGTAGTGTTAACTTCTACAAGTTCTATAGGAAGAGTCTGTAAAGGGCCAGGTAGCCTCTGGATCTCATCTTTTATGAAATGTGACATATCCAGTAAATGCCCCTACATTCAATCTCTAAAATATATCTAAATAAAAGTTTTTCATTTTCATATCCATGGTCTCAAACAATGAGAGAGAGATAAAACCTTTTATATTCAACATGTAAAACACAAATTAGCCATAAAAGTTTCCCATTGAAACCAAAAGTGATTTGATACAAAACATAGGTTTTATCCTTAGTAAATTCCCCCACTTTCAATCTCTGGAATAGATCTAAATAGAAGTTTTTCATTTTCATATCCATGGTCTCAAACAATGAGAGAGAGAAAAAACCTTTTATATTCAACATGTAAAACACAAATTATCCATATCTCTGGAATAGATCTAAATAGAAGTTTTTCATTTTCATATCCATGGTCTCAAACAATGAGAGAGAGAAAAAAATCTTTTATATTCAACATGTAAAACACAAATTAGCCATAAAAGTTTCACATTGAAACCAAAAGTGATTTGATACAAAACATAGGTTTTAACCTTATATAGTTTAATTATTTCAAATAGATTTTTAATAAAATGAAAAATATTCAATGTGAAAAACATAGTATTTAGAAACAAAAAGTAATTTGATACAAAACATATAGGTTTTAACCAAGTATATAGTTAATTGTTTTGAAAATAGATTCTTACAAAAATGAGAAATATTCAATGTAAAACACATGGACATTAACATATAGGATTTAACCTTATATAGGTAATTTTTTCAAATAGATTCTTAATTTAAAATGAAAAATATTCAATGTAGAACAAATGCATTCTTATACACCCTTATGTCCACGTAAAGTAGTGTGAGTGATTCCACGGGTCCTCTACACCCTTCATAGGGTATAATTGGGACAGGTAGTGTTAACTTCTACAAGTACACTACCTTCTACAAGTTCTATAGGCAGAGTCTGTAAAGGGCCACGTAGCCTCTGGATCTCATCTTTATGAAAGGTGACATATCTAGTAAATGCCCCTACAGTCAATCTCTAGAATAGATCTAAATAGAAGTTATTCATTTATCTCATGATCGTGTGTCATTACTCCCATGCATTTGCAATAAATGTCAATTTAATATATGTTTTTATTGATTTTTTTTTTTTTGGGATAAGAAAACCATTAAATATGGTTTAAAAATGGAAATTATGCATAGAAGTTTCTTGCTATCCCAATCCAGGGAAAGCAGTGATTACATATGTGCTTTCCAATATTGCGACTAACAAAGTTCTCCAAAGGAAAATGAATATACCGAGAAGAACAACAAACAACGAGGCATATTATATTGGATTGATAGAATGCTTGGGAACAAATATGGAGTATGGATCAAATGGAATTGTAGTTTTCACAAATTCTGAACTTGTGTGCAACCAGATGAATAGTGTGTGCCAAGTTAAGAAGGAGAGGCTAAAAGAACTGCATGGAATAGCAAACAATATTGTTAGCCAATTTCAAGTTTTTAGTATAAGACATTGTACAAATGTGAATAAGATGTTTGTTGATCTATTGCGTGGGGAAATGCAAATTTAGGATTCATCTATCAAAGATGAATTAATAGATGAATTAGAATTATACAGCGCAATGTCAATGTAAGATTCATCTCTCAAAGATGAATTAGTTTTGAGACACTCTTCTTCAAAAATTCAAGATTCATCTTGCAAAGATGAATTAGTTTTGAGATGCTCTTCTTCAAAAATTCAATATTCATCTCTCAAAGATGAATCTGTGTGGAGACGCTCTCCTTCAAAATTTATTGATCGACATTGTAACATATCTTGGATATGTGTGTGTTTTGTACTTATAAATGTGTCTTTTTTAATGACCATGTGCTTTTTTCAATTATACACCAAGTGTGCTCCACCACACCATGTAAAGCGCAACTTGGTGAACTTCACATTTTTATGAAATTAAAATGCGGGGACTTCAACAAATTTTTGTTAAATGGAGTTTCACTTCTTTTTTAATGACAATGTGTTTTTTTCAATTTTATACCAAGTGTGCTCCCACCATGTAAAGTGAAATTTGGTGAACTTACCATTTTTTTTTCTTAAATTGAGTTTCACACATTAGTTAGTGCTTTGAAAGTTGTGTTTTACATAATTTTTGTACACTAAATTACATTAATTTTCTGAAATTTATTTTGAATTTATTTTAAATGAGTCATTTAAAAAAATAATTGTAAATGTCCACTGTAGATATATATATCATGGAGGATGAACGAAGAAGAAGATAAACAGAATCCCATATCTCTATGAGAGGGGGGGATTAGGGATTGACGGATGTTCATGGTATTTAAATATAATCTTAAATCTCCATACATGTGTGTACATATGGAATTGATTTTTTATCAACTTTGTGAGTTAAATTAGTTGTTAATAAGTTTCATTTTTTATCTTTTAGGAGCTAATAAGAGGAGAAGGGTCTCTACTCCATCCATGGAGCATGCCCATGGTTCACCCAGTCGTGGTATGGTTTGAACACAATTTAATCAATGAATATGTACGTGTGTATTTATATGTATGAATGTATTTTTCAATTGATTATAAATTCGTATTTGTTATGAAGCTTCTCTCTCCTCTCGAGAGGTTGGTGGTGGTTAAAATCCCCTAAGAGGGCCATCAATAAGTGGTAGCAGGTTTCGTGAAGGTGGTGATATTTATTCCCTTAGAGGCCAATCAACGGCTATTGGTGTTAGTTCTCAGCAGGGTCATTATGGTTCTTAACAGTTTCACGGTGGAGAAGATGTTAGCCAACCACGTCGAGGTTGACATCAATTTCAATATTTTTTCATTCAGTTTGTACAAATTTGTTTACATGTGTTTTTTATAATATACAAAATTATATATATATATATTGATGTAGAGGCTGAAAATGCTCCAAATGTTGGTCAAAATAGATGCAGGGAAGAACGATACATTCAAGAAGAAGGTTGTCTAGCCACCACAACTTATCCAGCCGACATTTCTAATATACCATGAGAAAGAAACATGATACAATGCACCTTAGAAAGGTGTCAACAACTTCATGCAAAATTGTAGAGAGATATCATGGCTTTGACTCTAATTGCTGAGAGTCGACAAAGTCTTGAAATAGTTACAGATTCATTGGGGGAACTAGTAAATGTGTATAGAAATCTTGGGCCAATGACTGATACATTTGGATAAGTCACGAGAAAGAGAAAGGAAACAGTAATGGGTCCTGATAAATGGGAGGGTGTAAAATAAAGAGTTACAAAAGAAATGGAGAAGTCAACGTTTAATTTCAAAGAAGGGCTAAAAAGAAATATGCTGAAGGTGCAATATTTCAAGCACCCCAATATAGCTCACTATTTGTATGATAGGAACCTTGCAGCCCATGGAAGGCTCCCATGGAACGATGAGGTTCCTTTTTGTTTTGCAAAATTATTTTATGTAGATTTTTTTTGGAAATGAAACCCAATTACAATGACCTTCCATTATAATTTTTTGGTCTTGGGAAAGGTAAATTGTGTGACTGTAGGAGTGCTTGGCATGATGTTGAGTTGCCTCGCCCTGAGCCACCATTGGTGAGTCAACCTTTTCGGATCGAAACTTTGCGGTCAAAGATGCATGCCACTTCTCAAATAAGTCGAGCAACAAGGGATGCCATTATCGTCAATGTTCACAGCGGATTGGGTGGAGTCGATGTTTGTCTAAATCGACAAAGAGCACGTGAGAATGCACGTGCCAATTTTTTGTATTGTAAAAATGAAGAGATTGACAACATGAGTGTTGAAGATCTAAGAATATATGAAAAGAATTATCGCAATGGTTGGTAAGACCTAATTCTTCATGAGGAAGAGGGCATGGAAATGGTATGTGTTAATGGTTAGGGTTCAATTATTTTAACACATACATGTACAATTTGTAATAAATACATGTGTATGTATATGTATACATTTATTTGTATGTACATTAATCTAACAAAAATGTATCATTATATGTTAAAACACCATTTGCAGTTGTCACGCATGATGAATGACGAAAATGTTAATATCACGTTCGGGGCCTCTGATTCAAACAATGAAGATGGGTCTCACCATCAAGATATGTTGACAAATGTTAGTGTTTTTTAAGTGATATTTTTAAAATAAATAATTGTGCACACATGTACATGTACATATATAATAATAAAATGTTTTAACAGATTTCGATTCCGTTCGATGTTTTTGGGATGGCGGTACCTTCTTCTTCCTTGGAAGATGTACCTTCTACTTCCTTAGGAGATGTGCCAGATCCACAACAAGTATGGACAATTTTTCACTTTTAAAATTTATGTTTTTAAGTTATATATATTCCACCTCAAAAAGTTCCATTAAAAAATGAGATATATCTATATCTTGAGTTATTTTAAATTTTTTGAATTTTAGGTTTTTAGAGATTTTCTTTTGGAGCCTCTCTTAGGAGATGTCCCAAATTCACCTGTAGAAGTATTCAATTTTTCACTTTTAAATATATATGTTTTTTTTAAGTTATAATTTATAAATTGAAGTTTAAAAGTTTTATTATAAATTGAGATCTTGATCTTGAGTTATTTTATACTTTTAAAATTTTGAATTTTAGGTTTCTATAGAATATTTCTTTAATCCACGGACTCTAGCGACGGAGATAGGAACATCCACACCATTTCAACCATTTGAACAAGTTGTCTAACTTTTTTTTAATATTATTGAAAATAAGTTTATATATACACATGTGCATTTTCATCTGAAATTTTTTAATATATATATAATTGTACATGTATATTGTACAGTTTACTGTTGGAGATGTTCCCATGGGGGAAGTTGTAGCAGGTGAACAAATGCAGAGGGAACCTCATGAGGTATTGCATGATTTTTTTTATATTTTGTTTTTTACATGAAGTTCTATATATTCTCACTCGTTTTTAAAACATCAAATTTTAATGTTTGTACGTGCATTGTGTACAAGTTCCCCATGCTTTGCAAGATAGCTCACGGATTGAGACTCTACTAGGAAAGACAGTACATCCATCTGTATTTGATGGACATGATTTGTAGATTTGATTGATATTTCTAGTCTTAAATTTACTTTTTTATATATTATCTAGATGCACAGTCATATATATAACTTGATACTTGATACTTGTGAGATCTACAATTTTTGGACATATTTTATTGTGTTAATATAATTTTTTTTGTTTTTGAAAGTTAAGTTTTGGATGGTTGAAGTACTTTTGGCATGTGAATGTGAAGTAATGTTGTTATATAATTTGTTTGGTTTTTAAAACTTAAGTTTTGGATAGTTGAACTACTAGTAATGTTGTCATCTATAAATTAATATTTTGCTTTTGAACTACATTTGGCATGTGAAGTAATGATGTGTTATAATTTGTTTTGTTTTTAAAACTTAAGTTTTGAATGCTTGAAGTACATTTGGCATGTGAAGTAATGTTGTGATCTATAATTTTTTGTTAAATTAAAGGTTAAGTTTTGGATGGTTTCAATCTACATTTGGCATGTGATATAATGTTAAATGTTTTTATTGGATATTTGAACTATAATTGGCATGGCATGTGACGTAATGTTGTGATATAATCAAAAAGCTTTTAAAACTCAAGTTTTGGATGGTTTCAATCTACATTTGGCTTGTGATATAACGTTAAATGTTTAATGTTTTTATTGGATAGTTGAACTACAATTGGCATGGCATGTGAAGTAATGTTGTGATATAATCAAAAAGTTTTTAAAACTCAAGTTTTGGATGGTTGAAGTACATTTGGCATGTGAAGCAATGTTGTGATCTATAATTTTTTGTTAAATTAAAAGTTAATTTTTGGATGGTTGATCTACATTTGGCATGTGATATAATGTTAAATTTTTTTATTGGATAGTTGAACTACAATTGGCATGGCATGTGAAGTAATGTTGTGATATAATCAAAAAGTTTTTAAAACTCAAGTTTTGGATGGTTGAAGTACATTTGGCATGTGAAGTAATGTTGTGATCTATAATTTTTTGTTAAATTAAAAAAGTTAAGTTTTGGATGGTTGATCTACATTTGGCATGTGATATAATGTTAAATGTTTTTATTGGATAGTTGAACTACAATTGGCATGACATGTGAAGTAATGTTTTGATATAATCAAAAAAAAATTTAAACTCAAGTTTTGGATGGTTGAAGTACATTTGGCATGTGAAGTAATGTTGTGATCTATAATTTTTTATTAATTTAAAAGTTAAGTTTTGGATGGTTGATCTATATTTGGCATGTGATATAATGTTAAATGTTTTTATTAGATAGTTGAACTACAATTGGCATGACATGTGAAGTATTGTTTTGATATAATCAAAAAGTTTTTAAAACTCAAGTTTTGGATGGTTGAAGTACGTTTGGCATGTGAAGTAATGTTGTGATCTATAATTTTTTGTTAAATTAAAATTAAGTTTTGGATGGTTGATCTACATTTGGAATGTGATATAATGTTAAATATTTTTATTGGATAGTTGAACTACATTTGGCATGACATGTGAAGTAATGTTTTGATATAATCAACAAGTTTTTAAAACTCAAGTTTTGGATGGTTGAAGTACATCTGGAATCTTAAGATTGCTTTTGATCTCTACATACTCTTGTTTGAGTGAAAAAATTTCCAATGGGAAGAACATAGGTTTTCAATGCAACTAACCATATCAATTGAGCTCTAATTGAAAAAAGAGTAAAGAAAAGTTAACATGCCAACAAAACATGTCAGCAAAATAACATTCGTGGTTGTCATTTTTATTGGAATAGCCAAATCATATTTTAAGGGTTCTCCATCCAAAAAAAAATTCAGTGAAGAGAATCCTTAATATGATTTAGTTATTCCAATAAAAATAACAACCAAGGATGTTATTTTGTTGGCTTTTTGGTTTTTTTTACTTTTTTTTCAAATAGAGCTCAATTGATATGGTTAGTTGGATTGAAAAGCTATGTTCTTTTCATTGGAAATTTTTTCACTCAAACAAGAGTATGTAGAGATAAAAAACAATCTTAAGATTACTTTCAAGTACAATCAAGTGTTCCAAACATTTTCCCACATGATGATACCTTCATTGACCTCTAAAAAGTAGTTGATGGGCTATATGTTCTGCCTCTTTCCCATATAAATCCCTTTAATTTTTATTGGAAATATAAGAAGTAGATATATGTTTGTTGAATTGGGGTCAATGTCATTAATGCACTCAACTTGGTAGCCTTGTTGATTTATAAATTGGTAAATTGATGACATTCAGTTAATTGCATTCTAGAACATATATATTCAGTACGTGAAACATTTTTCATCAATGCACATGGGAAAACTACTTGAACAATTAATTGCATTCTAGAACACACACACACACACACACACATATCCAATACGTGCAACATTTTTCATCAATGCACATAGAACATATCCGACCATTGGACATACAAATTTTGTACTAGATTTTCAATCAAGAATAGAGATGTGGGTCAAATCCCACCAAAAGTCGGAGAAGTGCTCCGAGTCTCTTGTCTGAAAGGAATCTTCATACAAAACTATACTATGGATGATTTATTTACATTGTGGATAATTTTTACTAGAAAAGCCCACGAGAAAAATTGGGTACATTCAATTCGTGTATATATCCAGTACGTGCAACATTTTTCATTAATGCACATAGAAAAACTACTTTCAGTTAATTGCATTCTAGAACATATAGATTGAGTACGTGAAATATTTTTCATCAATGCACATAGTAAAACTACTTGAACAATTAATTTCATTCTAGAACACACACACACACACACACACACATATATATATCCAATACATGCAACATTTTTCATCAATGCATGTATAGAAAAGCTACTTTTAGTTGATACTAGAGTGTGCATGTACCAAAACAATTTGTACATGTGCAAACAATTGCACATATAACATAACAAGGCAACTCAATTTTTAGTTGAGTACTAGAAGTTCTAAAACATATAATCCAAAGAGAATAAATTGTTGGGCAGTTCAATCAAAAAAATTCCAATGGAATGCCATCTTCAATAATCCGTTCATGATCAGATTTTGACATTTTCCATTTCTTAATTTTCGTTTTTTTCTTTGATTGAACCTCTATCAACTTTATGCGTGCTGCACACACCAAGTGACTATATTGACAACTTATGAAATCAGGTTCATAGTCTTCAAAGTAAACAAAATCCCCACTTTGATTAGTTTGTCTGAAAAAATAACCTTTCAGTATAATAGATCCTCTTTCATATGGAAATCCATGATCATTATAGTCTTCTAATAATTTCATTTTTCGTTCAATGCAACGCATCAAATAATACTTCACATTTTCATCATTGTCAGTAGGTGCAATTACAGCAAAAACATCTCCTGCACAATAAAACAAACTTAACAAAATTATACATATTCAAATTTATTTCTAGATCTTTATCATTAGAAAGCAATTCAAATGTTACCTTCTCTAACAAGATCAGAAACTCGATCACCATCGGATGATATTGTAGTCTCCTCTAATTTCATTTCTTCAAACATTGCAACGGACATTTTTCCCTTTGTATTTAGCTCTGTATGTTTCCAATCTTTTACATACATTTTGTTTTCACAAACGTCATTGGATTTTGTGTTGTCTATGCAAACATGAAAAAAACAAGAATATTTTCTTTTATCCAATAAAAACACATTTTAGGACGACTTTGTTTTAATTGAATGAAATTTCCGAGTCCCTTAAAGATAATCATTGTGATAAATGTACACTATTTAAAATTAGATATCCAATAAAAAGTAAATTGAACGTACCTTCACACTTCCCTTGATCGGTTAGTATCATGGATTAGAGCAGTGATGCACCATTGAACAACTTCTTTCACCTCCACAAGTCGGCTTGCAGAGGGGTTCATTTGATATCTTCGAAATGCTCATTTTATGCATGCCCCTACACCGTCATGTTCTTCTTTTCCATGGCTAGTCTCAAAGAAATTCCAACAATGTTTAATGCAAGTTTTCTTATGAAGACAACACAACCAAAAGAATGATCATGCAGATTTGAATTGACCTGCGCATCCGTCTGACCATATCCAATGTTCATTGAATGTTATTCCACGATTTTTCAATGAATCATAAATTTTTCCAAAACAATGTTGTACAAAACATGTATCATGTGTACGATTGTCACTGATATAAAAGTGATATTCTTTAATGATATGTCGATTTTCACTCGTGCTTTCTATATGATCGACATTTTGTTCAGCATGTCTATATAGAATATGGACGAGCATGGAGACTTGGTCAGAATGATAGTATTCACTCTGACTTTCTTTTTGTGGAACAAATGTGTAGTTTTCTGCAAAATCAATTACTGACAAAATGGTCCCTAGTGGAAAAACTTCACGGGATTTTTTGAATTGCAAGTCTTGCCATCGAGCTCTATGGGAATGCTTGGTGTATTTGTAAATTTCTGCCTCAAACTTTCTCAAAAAGTCTATCACAAAAATTTCTTCTTCTCATAATTCAATTCTTTTAACACTATTTGCACCTTGAATCAATGTATGGATATATTCATATCTCTTCCATTTCACTTTCATGTTTGACAATGATTGATCATTTATATCAGTACAATATTTTTTTTGAAATTTAGTCAAATTTCCACAATCATCGCATTTTTTACCACCAACACATTTCTTTTCGTAAAATAGTTCATCGCTTTCCCTTTCACATAGAATTTGAGACATGAAATCATGGATAGTGGAAGGATGAGGTGAATCCTTCCAAAATGTTCTACCAAAATCAAGGAATGTGTCATAATATAACTCAAATTCCACATGATAATGACAAAAACAAGTGTCGTGTATGGTGATAGGTTTTACATACCATGGTTTTTGTTGAACAAAAGCACTAATTGAAACATGAATTTTACGATTCTCTTCTTTGAACTTGTTGAACAACTCTATCTGAGTGGTTTCCAAGAAATGTTTTTCATGTTCTTCATATTGATTTTGTGTTATTCTTCTTCGCATCACATGCCTTGCAGTTGGCGAAACACGCGAATTATTCTTCCAATATTCATATATTATTTTTTTAACATTTTATCCAAGTCTATATTTTTATGGTTTCCTACAAATAGCTCTCCAACAAGCGAGTTCATCATTTACATCTATTTGTAGCCTAAATTTTCGATATTTGTGCAAATTTTTTCACAAGGTTCCTAATTCTCGTGCCATAGATTTTACCAAGTGATTCTCTTTAATACTTGGTGAAACCACTGCCATATGTATTGCTCTACGTACAACTGAAACATTTTTCTGTCTAAATCTTCTAATTGAATTTATAGCACTATTTATATTTTCTATCATATTTTCCTTCATTTTTTTTATCTTTGGTTGATTTTCGAATACCCAATAAAGTCACAACTTCTTTTAATTTCCTTAATGATAGGAGACCTTTCAACATTTGGGCTTGAACTGTCACCTTTTCCTTTATCAAATACTTATCAAAAATGTGGTTAACATGATATCGTATATAATGGTCAGCTTTTTTTATCTCCAGATGTGTGAGTGTCAACATTTTCTAACATCTCATCATCGACATTGATTTCATCTATACATATTCGAATGAATAGTACATAATAATTTTACATATTCAATAAATAACTAAATTAATAAATATATGTATAATTTCAATAATACGTGCATGTTTTCAACATATATATACACACACACACACACACCTTGTGATTCAATTTCTTCACTTGAATTTTATTCAACATTTTCACCATCTTCAATCATTGGTTCAATATCTCTTTCACTTTCTCTTTAAAAATTTTGTATCTCATCATCAATGTTTTGAGGAATATCTCTCTCTGTTTACATCGCAAAATATTTTTCAAATTAGTTCATCAAATAGAAATTAAGCTTCACATTTTACACTAGAAAATTTTTAATATTATCAAAATCATAATATTTACATTTACATACCTGCTTCAACTTCTAGTTGAGGTTGATTTTCCCCTTCAATATTTGAGAGTGCTTCTATATTTCTTTTGTGAGATTGTCTCTTCTCTTCTCTACGTTCCTCAGGGTCTCTTTTTTTATCATATTTTCTCCTACAATTCCTTCGATTTCCCATGATAATAGAGTATGAAGTTCAAAAAATTCCTTCAAAAATTTAGACAAAAACTCAATTAAAAAAAACATCACAAAAGATTTAATTTAAAAAAACTCATTTTAAAATTTTGCAAAAAATACATACTTCAATCCAAAACACTTAATTTAAAAAATTCGAGAAAAAAATGTCTTATAAAAATGAAACGAAGCTCAAAATATTTCCTTCCAAGTCCTACAAAAAAATTTCATTTAAAAAGTTAGACAAAAACTCATTTTAAAAAATCATTATAAAACATTTACTTCAACCCAAAACAAGTACTCTAAAAAAATGTCACCTCAAAAAATGCCTCCAAAAAATTTCCATTGAAAATTAATTCCAACTTCATAAAAACCACCATTTTAAAAAATACTTCAAAAAATATCACTTTTAAAAATAATTCCAAAAAATGTCCTTTCGAAATTAAGCCTAAATCCATACCTTCAAAAATAATGAAAATTAAGCCCAAATCCATAGTTTCAAAAAAAAATGAAGCCCAAAAAACATCCAAAAAGCTATATCACATACCTCCAAGAAATGTCGTTTGAATGTACCTCCAAGAAAAGTCTTCAAAAATGTTCTTTGAATGTACCTGCAAGAAAAATCTTTAAACCCAAAACAATTCTTTGCAAAATCAGACCAAATGTACGAAAATATGCGAAAATAATGAATGCCTCCAAGAAATGTCCTTTGAATGTACCTCCAAGAAAATTCCTTAAACCCAAAACAACTCTTTGCAAAATCAGACCAAGACCTTTGTAAAATCAGATCAAATGTGCAAAAATATGCAAAAATAATGAATGATTTTGTGGCAATTTATATTGTCGCGAAATGTGTTTTTGGAGGGGCTCAGCGGTATTTTCCGACCGACGGAAAGTCAAGTAAAATTTCGGCCGAACTTTTATGTCGTTAGACTTAATGGTCCGTTGGCGCAAAAAATAGTTCGGCCAAACTGTGTTTAAGAGTTTGGTCGAACTAACGCGTCACCAATTACACAGAACCAAGATTTGAATATGTATCTGCAACTTTGGACTAATTAAACTCCATGAAACATTATGAATTAACTGTCGGAACCAAGACAATCATTTTCAAAATTGAATCTACTTTAAGGAAATATAACTTTTATGGAATTTCATAAATATTTTACTAATTTTAATTAATTTTGTAATAAAACAGGTGCAAACAATTTCTGAAGGTCATTGTGATTCAGTGAAATCAAAATTCTGTATCTTTCGAAATACATTGTAAAAAAAATTGAAAAAATTATGGTGCATTACATTGGTCTGTCGTCTCTAATGAGTAGTTTTTAGATTTTTAGTTTATAACTTATATGTTAAGAAATTTCTTGCACCGGGAAACATATTCAAAATATGGAGTTTTTTCATATTGGACTAGTTCAAGAAATTCTAGTAATTATGATATGCATCCATTGGCTTTGTAAATATGACGAAACCGAAGTAGACTCTGTATAGATTGTTGTAACACATTTTGTTTCTCAAAAACACAAATTTTCAAAGAATACAACATTGCGTTTTAACATGACTTCTTATGAATACTTTGATTTTTAAAAGATACACACTCAAAGAAACGCTAAGTTGACATATCAAATGTGTATAAAAAAATTTCAAAAAATAAGTAATAGAAAGCTGACAAAATTTCTGACAACTTTTATTTTTATCGCAAAATGAAATTCTAAACAAAAAAATTGTTTTAGCTTGCAGAAAGTTGAAGAACCTAAAAAAATGAAAGTTTTTTCTCAAAAAAGGGCAAAAAGTGTAATCCAACTTCACATTTTCACCTGCATACATTAGAAATCGGTGCCCTTCCTCTGTCACTAACAACAGAACTCCATATGAAATGCGGTACAGTCATCTTCCTGCTTTTAAACATTTCTGAATTTTCAGTTCTTAATGTTATGCTTTGATTCCCAAACATCAGAGGAATAAGCTGAGTGAACGAAGCAAAAAATGCATATTTTTAGGGTATTCTATGACTTCTAAGGCATATCGATTATATGATGAGGCGAACAAAAAGTTTATTTTGTCCAGAGATGTAATTTTTCTTGAAACTGATAAAAATTCTCTCACTGTTGATAGACAACTTAATCAGATAGAAAATTTTGTGCCTCAAAAGTTTTATTATGAATCTGATAATATACTTCCCCATCCTGAAGGGGAGATTTCTATATTAGATCAGTCTGTGGAGTTTCCTTCTCTCAATGATGAGAAATTGGTTGATGATGATAATTCAGTTGTTGCTGATTAGCAATTAGTTGATGCAAGTGTTTCTACAGAAACAATGATAGAAATGGCAAGAACTAAGCCAAATGAAGAAGATGAGTAACTTCCTGAACAACTTCCTACACAACCTTTGCGAAGGTCAACTCGTACTTGAACATTTCCAAAGAAATATGATGAGTTTAAGGCTGGAAGTTCCTCAGGTAACTATTCTCATTGTGAATTTAATTTTTTTGTGGATTGTGAACCTACTTGCTTTGAAGAAGCTGTTAGTTATGAACAGTGGAAAGATGCAATGGAAAAGAAATTTGATGCTCTCATAAAAAATGGCACATGGAGGCTGGTAGATCCTCCTGCTAGCATCAAACATATTGGTTGCAAATGGATTTATAGAACTAAGTTAAAAGCTGATGGTTCGCTAGACAAGTACAAAGCAAGACTTGTAGCAAAGGGATATGCACAGAAAGAGGGTATCGACTATACATAGACTTTTGCTCCTACAGCTAAATGGGGCACTATTAGATCTTTGTTTGCTATTGCAGCTCACAAAGAATGGAAAATTCATCATATGGATGTCAAAACTACCTTTTAAATGGAGATTTGAAAGAAGATGTTTACATGTTTCAGCCAGAAGTTTTTTTTGTTAAAGGGAAAGAAAAAAGGTTTACAAACTAATGAACTCTTTGTACGGCTTGAAACAAACGCTACGAGCATGGTATGAGAAGCTAACTGAACATCTTCTTGAATTAAACTATAAACATTTTGACCTAGATGATGCAACTCTTTTCGTTAAGAAAGTTGGTAGATCAGTTGTATATCTAGTTGTATATGTTGATGATTTGATGATCACAGGAAACAATGATGAATATATATCATCTATAAAGAAGGAATTGAAAAAGGTTTTTGATATGATAGATTTAGGTTTACTTCATTATTATCTTGGAATTGAAGTTGATAAAAAACTACAACACATTTTCATCTCTCAGAAGAAATATGTTGATAAGTTATTGAATAGATATAGTATGACGGATTGTAATACTGTTGCTACTCCAATGGAGTAGAATTTGAAAATCACTTCCGAAGAAGGAAAGCCATTTGAAGCTCTAACAAAGTACAGGCAAATTGTTGGAAGTTCTATTTATTTGTCTATTACTCGTCCTGATATAACCTTTGTTGTCGGAATACTTTCCAGGTTTATGAATCATCCTTGTGAGGGGCATTGGGTAGCAGCAAAAAGAGTTTTGAAATATTTAAAAGGAACTCTAACTTACGACATCAAATATTCCAAAGTTTTATACTTCCATCTTGCCGGTTATTCAGATTCAGATTCTGATGGAGATAAAGAAAATGGAGTCTCAGCTTCTGGATATTTGATGAATCTTGGATCAGCAGCCATTAGTTGGAGATCACGCAAGCAATCTATTCCTGTTGATTTTACCACCGAAGTTGAATATGTTGCAGCAGTTCAAGCCACTAAGGAAATCATTTGGCTTCGGAAAATACTCGAAGATTTGCAGGAGAAACAAAGAGCTTCAACTCCACTATTTGTCGACAATTCTTCTGCAATACAGTTAGCGAGGAATCCAGAGTTCCATGATCGAACCAAAAATGTCAACACCAAGTATCATTTGATTCGACGTCATGTAGAGGCCAAAACAATTCATCTAACACATTGCCCAACTTCAGAACAAATTGTAGATATTTTTACCAAAGTATTAGGGTGTGAAAAGTTTGAAAAATTTAGAGCTTTAGTTGGTATGTCAGATGTACCTTCGAATTAAGGGGGGAAATGTTGTAATCCTACGAGACTTCTCCTACAGGATTACGGTTAGGGAATGTAGTTTATTTTTCAATTATAACCAATTATAGGTATCGGTTAAGATACCCAATTGTCCGATGTATAAATATGGTTCTCATTTGAATGAATAAACCAATGGTGATCACACTATTCAATGTAACACGTAGAAGTTTAGCTTTGCAATCGGATCAACTACACTTACATGGTATCATAGTCATGCGCACGGTCAATTTTCCGAGTAGTCTTTTACCACGTGTTAGAGCAATGGTTACATTCATTTTATTTTTCGTTTTTCATTTGGTTTGATATTTTTGTAGAAAAATGCTAGGCTTTGCAATTTGATATGTGAGATTTTTGTACACTTACATCCAGTATGAAAGGTGTGGCATGTCCAAATACACTTACATCGAGTATTAGAGACATGTTTAGGGTCAATTCATGGAATAGCTTTTGAGAGAAAATATTGGAGTAATTGTTACACTTATATCATTGTGAATCCATTGAATAAATTAACATCCACCCATAAACTAGCATCCACCCTTAAACACATTGGATTAATTACCAATTTAAAATAATTAAAAAATTTAAATTTTAGTATAATAGAAAACCTCAATAATATCACTAAAAATCACTTGAAATGACAATAAAACCATAATCATTTAAGTTAAAATATGTAATAAGATAGTGGACCTTCGTTGCGGACACCCATACAATAATTGCGAAGAAGAATACTTTGAGAGTTTTGCACTCGAGAGGGCATAGAGAATAGGGTTGATGTCTTTGTTGTTTTGCATCCCAATAGACTGTGTAATAGGGTCAGTCATCTGGATGTAGGGTGATTAGAGGATAGGGTGATCTAAGGATCGGCACCTCCCAGTGTTGAGTAATTGGGGAATTGAGTTTTGGGCCTGTGTGCGCATTTATTTGTGATATGAGATTTATGAGATTTGTAATAGAGAGTTGTTGTTTATCCCTGGATATAGCGTATTTAGTTTGGGTAATGGTAGCAGAACAAACTGATTCCTTGAGTTGTCGAGAAATTACTCTTTCATTTTGGGTTTGCTTTATCGCATTAGAGGGTGAAGAAAGAAGTAATTGATCGAAGGAGATTTTGATTGATTTTGCCAATATTTTAGAATTGAGCAAAATAAAAATGTTTTTTAAATTTTATAATATTCTCAAAATTTACCATCCAAATAAAGATTATTAGTTATATATATAAATGAAAGATTAAAAAACAAAACAAAAAATAATGAATGAAAGAAAGAGAAAAAGAATTGCAGAGAAAGACACATATTCTGGAACTAAGAAACTTATTTATATTTTATCAGTACACTCTGAAAGGATAGTGTACAGACTTACAGCCGGAAGTTGCCCATGGGAAACCTCTGCAATATATGTATATATACAAGGAATCCAAATAAAAAGGTAGAACAATGAAACTTGAAATTTTGTATAGCTAAATTCCCGCCTCAATATCTGCCTGGGCCCTTGAAATTTCTAAACTACGTTGACTGAAGAGTTTATGGTTCTGGACCAATTTGTCAACAACAATCTTGGAGATGGAAAAATCTACCTCAAATATTGGACGATGAAGTAGCTAGAAGGTGCAGTACTGTTCAGCATGTGCGTTGGCAATATCTTTGAATCTCTCTAATTCTGGCAGAACACGTGTCTCGAGATCCGGTCTGTCTCTACCCAGCAACTCTGTGCATTCGAGAGCCAACTTAGCGAACTCCATAGTTTCCTCAAGGGGCCACTCCCCTGCAGTTTTGTCCAGAATTTCTTTGAATGAGCCCTCCTCGATGGCTGTTTGAACTTTTTCCTTAATACCCACTGGGGGTTGGGCTGCGAGCAATTGAAGGAGAATGATTCCTAGGGCATATAAATCAGACTTGGGACTCGTTGTTCCAGTCAGTACGTACTCTGGATCCATGTAACAGTAAGTGCAAGCAAGAACTGCGTTCTTGTACTCAGTGTAAGTGAAAGAGACTGGAGGAGGAATGAGCCTAGATAGTCCTACATCGCTGACTTTGCTTACAAAATTGAGATCTAACAATATGTGAGCAGGCTCTAGATCACGATGAACGATTGGGTTTGGATTGGCGGTGTGAAGAAAGTGAAGTGCGGAAGCTATTTCTGAAGCAATTCGAAAGCGGATATACCATGGAAGAGAAGCTTTTCCATCGCTGTGGAACAACTGATCTTCTAGACTTCCATTTTCGATGTATTCATAAACCAAATATCCGCGTTCAAGGCAAGTGCCAAGCAGCCCAACTATGTTGGGGTGATTTATGGAGCTTAGAACCTCAATCTGCAAAAATAATTGACAAAATATTATTCCGAACATTGTTTAGATTCGAATCCCTTAGCATTTCTATGTCTTCAATTGATATTAAACATGCAAATCACAGATAAGAGTTAGTGAATCACTCAAATCATTTTCATACCTCCCGTTTGAATTCATCTGTGCTTCCAGCTGCATCTTTAGCTAGAACCTTGATGGCCACGGTGGTATGATCCAAACTGCCCTTGTAGACTGGGCCATGTCCTCCGTCGCCTATTTTAAGTGATTCAGAAAAGAAATCCGTAGCTGATTCAATTTCTTCTATTGAATATTCTTTCCATCTTTTATCAGATGATATGAAAGTATCATTTGCGTTCTTCAGTTCCCACAACTTTGGTAGCGTATCCTCCAATTTCAACAACTCTCGTAACGTGCCCTACATTAAAGAGATCATTACACAATTTTTTTTTTGCCAAAGACGATTAATAATCATTAAACCAAAGGCATAAGGCTGTCGAAATGCCTTTCCAGGTATAAATATTTGATCTTAGAAACGGTTGCATCACATATTGACCTCTCATCTCTGCTTTGAAGATTCAATTGTCCAACGATAATCATACACATCACAGCAAGGTCAAGAAGTCTGAGTAGGAAAAGCCATTACATTGAATAATATTGTTGGTAATTTTTTTTTATAAAATTAAATTTAAATTGTAAATATAAGATTGGGTGATGGGCATTTTTCATAACAATTTATTTTTTTAACAACTATATGTTGTCTAACTTGAACCCATACTCTTTACCAACCCAATTGAGTAAAAATAAAATTAATTAAAAAGAATATTGGAAATTTTTTAACCAATCAAATAATTCAATATATATTTCTTGAGTCCAATAAATTAATTTTGATGACTATTTTTATCATTATCATTTTTTTTACAACTAACTAACTATATGTTGTCTAACTTGGACCCATACTTTTTACCAACCCAATTAAGTAAAAATAAAATTAATTAAAAAGAATATTGGAAATTTTTTAACCAATCAAATAATTCAAGATATTTTTATTGAGTCCAATAAATCAATTTTGATGATTACTTTTATCATTATCATTACAAATTTAATATAAATAATAATAATAATAAAATATTATTATCTCACAATCACAGTAAATGACAAATTCAAATCTTATTTAAAATTAAAACTCTCAAACTTAGAAGTATTTGAAAATATAACCAAATTTGGATCATGGTTGATCAAGTTGGAAAAATAGATGAAATTCTATTTTTAGAATATTGGGCGAAGTCTATTTATAGATCATCAATCTAAAAATAGATGCATGTCGATTATTATTAGCTCTGAATAATAATCAGACTCTAAACAACAACTTATTCTCTTGGAGCACTTCAGTTCAATGCACAAATGTGGCACAACAGCTGACAGAAGGAATTACATTATTCTTAAGAGTTTACTGGAGCTATTGCATGGAGGACTCAGTTAGAACTCAAGTGGCAGAGTTATGACATAGTTGGAAGAAGTAGTTATGGAGTTGTATTTAATTTAACTCAGTTAGACTCAGTTGAGCTAGTTATATCTAGTATAACTGATTGATACACTAGTGAGAGTGGAGTGAATTAATTAGTTAATTAAGTCACAAATAATAACTCATTAATCAACTGAACAATACATCAGTTAACTACAGTGCATGGCATTTTCAGTGGAGACCAATAGAGAGATAAGTGAAAGGGCAACATAGACTATCTGTTGTGACTATTAGTGATGCATTGATTGCATCCAACACACAGTGGAGATGCCAATGAGGATTGCACAGTCAATTCAAGATTAATTCGAATTCATTTAGAGCTATTCTTCAGCAGAGATTGCACAGTGGAGGTAGGCTAGCATATGGCAAATATCGGGGGATGGATTTGCAAGACTAGGCCTGTATAGTGTATGACGACTGTAATGTAATGAGAGCTTGTGATAAGCTATGTATGTTTGTATGAGATTTTCATATGGTCTCAATGTTACATAATATATAGTTGGGGTTTTCAGCTTCAGGCTTTCTCGGTTAAAAACTGTGTTATGTGCGATTGAATATTTTTGTTTATACTTCACATGTGTGTGCAATTAATTTTTCCGCAAAAGATTAACAAGTAGAATAGATTCAGTATCTTGCAGAAAGTTAAATAGTGTGAGATCAGGTGGATCTTGGACATATGCATGCTTAGTGCATATAATTTCTACATGGTATCAGAGCATTGTTGATTGAAGATTGCAATTGTGAAGTGAGTTTGTGCTGGTGGACAATTCGAATTTGCTACAGAAGATTCTTGGTGCAGAAATCAAGTATACATTGAAATGTCTTTTGACGGGTTGATATTGGAGTATCCCCTTGATGGGAGCTCGAATTACATAGCCTAGAAGGACAGGATGGAGGTGGTGCTGGAGGATAATGGGCTGAAGGAGTTCATCGATAACGATGTTCCTAAGACAAGATCTAGCAATGCTGCATTACTTGATGCATGGCAAAAGAAGACTGCAAAGACAAGGAGGATTCTGTTGGAAGGTGTGAAGGACCATATTGTGTCCAACATTCACAGGAAAGCCACTCAATTCTTAATGTGGAAGCTTTGACAAACTTGCTCCAAAGCAGAAGTGACTAGAGGAAGTTGGCGATTAAAGACAAGCTCAGAAAAATAAAAATGGAGAAAGGCGATAGTATTCCAAAATAGCTCACGAAGTTTGTCCATTGCAAGGATGAGTTGGGAAGTGTGGGGATTACTGTTGATGAAGAAGACTTGGTGAGCTTGGCTCTCCTTGGGCTTTTGAAGAGTTGGCATAGCTACGAAGACTTTGTCAATGGACGAGAGAAACTGCCAAGATAGGAGCAAATTTGGTTGGATCTTGTGTAGGAGGAGATAAGGCGGGGTACCAGGGATGGATCTTCATCAAATAATGAAGATGAAGAGAATTGCGCTTTGGCTGCCAAATCAAGGAAAGGGAAGGGGAAGAAAAATCCTTCTAAATCTGGTGCGAAAGGCAAGAAGTGGGACTTGTCTAAAGTGAAGTGTTTTCATTGTCACGAGCATGGACATTTCTCCATTAACTGTCCACAGAAGAAGAATAATAAACAGGCTGCTGGATCTACAGCTGGAGAGGCCTTAGCCTCGCAATTTGAGCTGGATTTTTCCTTGATCACATGCTTGGATTCAAGTTGCATGGGATCGGTGTGGTATCTTGACAATGGTGTGTCTCTCCATATGAGGGGAGACAAAGAGTTTTTTAGTGACTTGGAGGAGAAGGACCTCCAGATACATATAGAGATGGGCGATGATGGTCAGTACAGTGCGACTGGCATTGGGACCATTACCTTTGAGAGGGAGTCTGGTAATCCATTCTTGTTGAAGAATGTCATGCATGTTCCAGGTCTGAAGAAGAACTTGGTCTCAGTCACAATGCTGGAAGTCAGGGCTTATGATGTTGTTTTCAATGAGGGAAAAGCTTTCTTTCGACATAAAAAAATGGGTCAAACCAAGAAGATAGGGGTTCGAATTATGAATCTCTACAAGGTGGAGGTAGATGGCTGCACTGCAATGGTGGGCAAAGCAGAAGAAGTGGTGAGCCGGGATGAGGGCGAGTTATGACACAGGAGATTGGGCCATCTTCACCATGGTGCTTTGAAAATTTTGTAGCAAATTTCTACTGGACTTCCCAAGGGTACTCTTTCACAGTCAGATTGGTGCAAAGGATGTACAATGGGTAAGTTTGTGAAGACAACCTTTCATGAGAAGGAGAACTGTGCTTCAGTGTTCCTGGAGAGAATTCACACAGACGTGTGTGGACCATTCTCGGTTGCTTCAACAACGAAAAACACGTATTATGTGATATTTGTTGATGACTTTTCTCATAGATGCTAGATCTTCTTCATGCAGAAGAAGAGTGAAACATTCTCAAAGTTCTGTGAGTTCAAGGCATTGGTGGAGAAGGAGTCGGGGAAGCAGGTGAAAGCTCTACGGAGCAATAATGGTGGTGAATACATCTTGGGAGAATTCAAAGACTTATGTAGCAAAGAAGGAATTCAAAGAGAACTCATAGCACCTCATAACCCACAACATAATGGGGTCGCGGAGAGAAAGAACAGAATGATTGTGGGTGCTGCACGAGTGATGCTGCATGACTAGGGCCTACCGATGCACTTGTAGGCAGAAGCATGCAACGCTGCGGTTTATGTGCAAAACCGTTTTCCTCATAGATTAATTGGCATGAGTACACCTAAGGAAGGTTTTACTTGTAAGAAGCTTGATATTTCTCATTTGAAGATTTTTGGCTCACCTATTTACATGCATGTGACGAAGGATGCCAGGAAGAAGTTGGAGCTGACTGCAGAAGTTGGTATATTTGTGGGGTACACAGAAACACCCCATAACTATCGTGTGTATTTTCCAAACAGTCAGATGAATGTTATGAGACGGGATATAAAATTCAATGAGGTGAAAGCCATGAAGTTGTCACTTGAGAGGGAGCGACGCTTGCATGCGGAAGAAGAACTTCTTGTTCCCAAAGATGAGCCTCTGGATGTGAATCAGCCACATGAAGAGATTCATGGAGTGGAGGAGTCCACTCATGCAAAACCAAACATCAGAAAAGGCATGAAGCGTACCACAGAAGATGAGAGAATGAAGGTGGATGCAGCACAGAATGTAGGAGTTCCTACATTACAGCGCAGACAGAGACAGTCACTTGACTGATATACTGGATACATGGCTCTTATGAGCAAGTGTATTGTGATAGAGCCATCTTCTTTTGAAGAAGCAGCGTAGGAGCCCACATGGATAGATGCCATGGTGGAGGAGTATGACTCCATTTTCAGAAACAGTGCTTGGGAGATTGTTCTAAGGCCGGTGGGAAAATTAGTTGTAGGATCAAGATGGATCTACAAGGTAAAGCAAACTGCTGATGGGAGCGTCAAGAAGTATAAGGCTATATTTTTTGCCCGAGGCTTCTCACAGATTGAGGGGATTGACTATGAAGAAACCTTTGCACCTTTCGCATGGTATTATTCCATACGGACCATCCTTGCTCTCTTTGTGCAGATGGGTTGGCACATTCATCAGATGGATGTGAAGACTATGTTCCTTAATGGAATCATTGAGAAAGAGATGTACATTGAGCAGCCTGAAGGATTTGAGATCTTCAGTAGCGAGTCGCATGTGTGCAGGCTGAAAAGAGCATTGTATGGGCTGAAACAAGCACCCTATGCTTGGTACACTTGGATCGACAAATATTTCACTGGACTTGGCTTCACCAAGAGTGAGGCGGATGCAAACCTATACCAGATTGTGGTTGAGGGTAAGCTTTTGATCATTGTACTTTATGTTGATGATTTGATACTAATAGGTGATGAGCAGTTGATACACTCATGCAAGGTTGATCTTGCAAAGGAGTTTGAGATGAAGGATTTAGGCCTCCTTCATTATTTCCTTGGATTGGAAATATGGCAGAGGGAAGGTGAACTGTTTGTGTCTCAAGGCAAGTATGCTCAGGAAATACTAGAGAAGTTTCACATGCAAGGCTGCAAGCCTATCGACACTCCTCTTCCAGGAAATTGGAAGAAAGAGGATGCTACATCGGTAGAGTTAGTGGATGCCACTATTTATCAACATTTGGTGGGTTCGCTCATGTATTTAGTCAATGCAAGACTGGACATATACTATGCGGTGAACCAGCTTTCACAAGATATGGTTAAGCCTACTAAGCTCTTTTGGAAGGCGGGCAAGCATGTCCTGAGATATCTCAGGGGCACATCTAAGTATGGTTTATGGTACAGAAAGATGGATGAGGTGAATTTGCATGGCTTCATGGATGCAGATTGGGCAGGAAGCCCAACAGACAGAAAGAGCACATCAGGAGGGATTTTTAGTATCAGATCTACGACAGTTTCTTGGTACAGTAGGAAACAAAGATCTGTGGCACTCAGTTCAGCGGAAGCAGAATACATGGCAGCAAGTTTAGCTGCATGTGAGGCTATCTGGATGAGGAAGATTCTGGTTGGTTTGTTTGGTTCACATTTAGATCCCACGGTTATTCATTGCGATAATCAGAGTTGCATTAAACTCTTTTTTAATCCTGTGTTTCATGATAGATCTAAACATATTGATATCCAGTATCATCATATCAGAGATTGTGTGCAGCGGAAGATCATGTTGCTTCAGTACATTCCCACGGAGGATCAGGATGCAAACATTATGATGAAGGCGCTCACCAGGAGCAAATTTGAATACCATAGAGGTAGAATTGGGGTGAAGGATAATCCCTATCCTGTTGAGAGGGAGTGTTGAGATTCAACAAGATGATGAGCTTAGTGAAAAGAGTCGCCTTCACTAAGTGGGCCCGCAGGCTATTTTTGGTGCAAGTCTATTTTTGGACTATGTTTATTCTTAGACATGTCGATCATATTTCAGAAGTTGCAGGATGCTATTTGTGGATGGTTGATCAAGTTGGAAAAATAGATGAAATTATATTTTTAGAATATTGAGCGAAGTCTATTTATAGATCGTCAATCTAAAAATAGATGCATGTTGATTATTATTAGCTCTTAATAATAATCAGGCTCTAAACAACAACTTATTATCTTGAAGCACTTCAGTTCAATGCACAGATGTGGCACAGCAGCTGACAGAAGGAATTACGCTATTCCTAAGGGTTTACTGGAGCTATTGCATGGAGGACTCAGTTAGAACTCAAGTGGCAGAGTTATGACATAGTTGGAAGAAATAGTTATGGAGTTGTATTTAGTTTAACTCAGTTAGACTCAGTTGAGCTAGTTGTATCTAGTCTAACTGATTGATACACTAGTGACAGTGGAGTGAATTAATTAGTTAATTAATTCACAAATAATATCTCATTAATCAACTGAACAATACATCAGTTAACTACAATGCATGGCAGTTTCAGTGAAGACCAGTGGAGAGATAGGTGAAAGGGCAAGATAGACTATCTGTTGTGACTATTAGTGATGCATTGATTGCATCCAACACATAGTGGAGATTCCAATGAGGATTGCGCAGTCAATTCAAGAGTAATTCGAATTCATTCAGAGCTATTCTTCAGCAGAGATTGCGCAGTGGAGGTAGGCTAGCAAGTGGCAAAGATTGGTGCATGGATTTGCAAGATTAGACCTGTATAGTGTATGACGATTGTACTGTACTGAGAGATTTTGATAAGCTTTGTATGTATGTATGTATGAGATTTTCATATGATCTCCATGTTACATAATATATAGTTGGGGTTTTCAGCTTCAGGCTTTCCCGGTTAAAAACTGTGTTATGTGCGATTGAATATTTTTGTTTATACTACACATGTGTGTGCAATTAATTTTTCCGCAAAAGATTAACAAGTGGAATAGATTCAGTATCTTGCATAAAGTTAAATAGTGTGAGATCAAGTGGATCTTGGACATATGCATGCTTAGTGCATATAATTTCTACAATAAAATAGACAAGAATAATGGTAGTGAGAAAATTTACCTTGAGCGAATACCTTCTACAATATTTATACATAACCAAGGACGTGTAAAAAATCCTATAATGAGTAAGATATAATCCCACATATTATCCTATAATAGGAAGCTAAAATTCACCATTTATATGGGAAATTACAAGATAATTTAATAATAGATATATATTTACTTGAAGGAATGATAGGTAAAGTAGCATAATTGATCTAGATAATACCTATAATGAGTAAGATATAATCCCACATCTTATATTATAATAGGGAGTTAAAATTCACCATTTACATGAAAAATTACAAGATAATTTAATAATAGATATATATTTACTTGAAGGAATGATAAGTAAAGTAACGTAACCCATCTAGATAATATTCCAAATAATCAGGGTTAACAATTTACATACTTAAAAAAAATATACAGAAATTATTTGTAATAACATAGATTGATAAATTCAAAAGTATAATAATGAAACGAAAAATCAAAGACAAGACGAAGTACTTAACTTTGCTAAAATAGGAGTAGTAAGAAAATAGCTAAGATAGATAAACTTTCCACCCAATTGTATATAGTTCCATATGGATCTCACCCCTTATCTATGCTAAAATACCACCAAAGTGAAGACCAATATAATGAAAAACTCTTAGAGCATCCTAAAAAGAAACAAAAAATCAACCAAACGATTCAGCGTTAGGTTCTTTAATTATATCAACTTCTAGCACCACAATGCTTGGAGCACAACAAAACTATGACACTCACCTATTTACTCAACAATCCAATAGCAATTTTTTCCCTCTAGCACTCTTCAGTATGTGTAGAAAGTATAAACTATTATATATTTAAAGTTAATCTCTAATATAATTTATCTTAGTCCCTATGTATTATATGATGAAATTTCTCTAATTTTTTTATGTGTGTCGAGTTATTATATTTTATATCGTTGTACATCAATTCCTTCCCCCTTCTCTTTATGGTTTCATCTTACTTTTCATATTGTTACAAGGCTCTCATACTCTATTTGGTAGCATAATTTGGTAAATCCCTTTTCAAAGGTTAGGCCCCCTTTTTCTATCATCTAAAGCTTTCTAATATAACCCTCTCTTCTATGTTTCAATTTCCTTTATTGCCTAAAATAAATGTGACAAAAAGTCTTAATTTAACTTCTTTTAGTTCTAATAATGTGAGGGATAAATTTCTATATTGGAGGAGAGTGTTGTCTATATTTAGGAGATGGTTAGATTACTCTGCTTAGTTCATCACATGAATAATGCCTAACCTAGGAATGCTTCTAAATAAAAGACATTACATAGAATCATTCAATGCTTATTTTCCATCCTAAACGTGTGTATATGGCTTGTCTAAGTAAGTAACATTGTTTGATTCTCCTATGTAAATCAATAATGAAAATGTCCCCTCGCAAGTGAAGACATCAAATTGTTTAAAATTTAGTCCATTAAGCTTCTTTTCTATGTCTCAATTATGAAAAATATATATTTTTCTCTAGACATATATATTACCCACTCTATCATTATTTATTTTAGACAAATTATTATATGACCTTAAGTTATTATTGTAAGTTATACACACATGCTTGGGCTATGGGTATTGTGATCATTAGATTCAACTTATGACTTTGGTTAATAAGACGATACAAAAAGTTGAAACTATCCAACTATATCTACATCTCCAAGCTTCAAGATTTGTCAATTTTTAAATACTCATACACCAAATTTTACCACATGTGAGATAATTTTAAATTATCTACAACTTACTTACAACATCTAAGCACAATTTCTTAATGTCTTATGCAAGACGTAATACAAAACTTTTTCACCTATAAGCACTATGTATTTTGATAAACTAATTTACATTGTGATATCTAAAAATAACATAAATATACTTAGTGAAATAAGGTGTAGAGCGTGTCCTCTTAGGCATAGCCAGTAATGATTTCAAGTTAAAATCAGAAACATGCATAGTAAGCGAAAAACTAAGAGCTTAGGCATTCATATAAGGTTCACTAGAATCTCTACAAACCTAGATTCAAAGGAATATAATAAAGGAAAAACTAAGAGATTAGGAATTCATATAAGGTTAAGTAGAATTTCTCCAAAATTATATTCAAACTCAAGCAAGGACAATGGTAGTAAGAAAGCTATAATTCACTCAAGAAACTAAGATACTTTTTTAAAAGGATGATTTATAGTGTGACATGGATAATGGTAGTGATAGAGCTGGAATTTACCTAACAAAATACAAGATAATGAGGGATTTTTTTCAGGGTGGAATTTTATCTTAAACTTTAGTAATTTTGGCGGATATTACTAGTCCCTAATATATAAATTTTCAAATGTTTGATGATAATTTTGTAAAAATGTTTATATTTCTAATAATTTTTATATTAGACAATATATAATATTGGCAATTTTTAAGGTAAAATAATTTTATACTATAAAATTTGGGCAAATTCTTTTTTATAAAAATGGAAATTGGCAAATCTTTTTTTTAGAAAAAATATGGAATATTAGCCTGCCTGCAAATATTAGCCCCTAGTGTGACACCTATCTAGAAAACGCTCTAGATGATCACAATATTGAAGCTCAATGTGTAGGGAACCATTATAAATGTCATCAAAATATTCATGTGGTTTTAAAAATTGACTCTGAATTGCTATATGATTGCCACTATTGTTGGTAATCTAGCAATTACAGGGCCACACAAATTTATTGCATTTATTTATAACAACAACCATTTATAATTCAAAACATATAATGAAAAAAATAAGAGTGAGACAAAAAAAAAAAGTATTTATATTTTTCCAAAGTTAAATACCAAACAAATAGCCAAAAATGGTCAATTTTCCAAAGAAACCCTCTATGGATGGCACCACCTACCTAAGCTATGAGATAACAACATTCAAGAAAATGACAATGCAAAACCCTTGCCCCCCACAACATAGGATGATATTTATTTATTTACTGAAGAGTCTCACAAAAATCTCCCATCATGAGTCATAGTTCATTTCAAATTTAACTCTATAATAATTTATTTTTCTTTTTTAGTATTTTTGCGCCAAGAGGCGCATTCTACAGCCCAGTATGACCCCGATGTGTAAGTATGTCCTAAGCCAAAAAAAATGTCAGCTTGAACAATAACTTACATAAACATATAAATGAACAATTAAAAATTCATTAAAAATAAATTTAAAGGATATAAACTTAAAATATGAAGAGGTTTACTAACACTCAAAAAAGATATAGGGTAAATAAATAAAATATGGTAAATAAGTAAAAATATAAATAAACCATAGGTATGGTAAATAAATAAAAATATAGATAAACTAGGGGTATGGTAAATAAATAAAACTGATTTTTATATTTACTCAATAAACCACTTTATATTTACAAAAACTCAAAAAGAGGTTTTATAAAACAGATATGGTACATAAATAAATATAAAAGAGGTATAAAGAGGTAAGGTAAATAAATAAAAATATATCAACTACGATTAGAAATCAACATCTAATTATATATAAAGTATAAGGTCAAATACCATGGACCAAATTATTATTAATACCATGCCAAAAAAACATTATTAACCCTAACATTAATATTAAACTATTAATATTATTAATTTTAATATGTTTAGATTAATACAATATTAAATTTATTATATTGTAATATATATTAATATATCATGATATATGATAGACGTGGAGAAATAGGGGGAGTGACAAGGGAGATATGGAGATAAATTGAAGGAGAGGGGAGAAGAGGAATGAAGAGAGAGAGAGAGGGAGAAGAGTGAGGGAGTTATAGAAGGGTAAGAGAGGGAGAAGAGTGAGGGAGTTAGAGAAGGGTAAGAGAGGGAGAAGGAGACATAAAGATGAAGGTGGGAGAGAGATAAGGAGAGAGGGAGGGAGAAGGAGAGAGGATTGGAGGGTAGAGAGTGAGATAGAGAGAAATAAGGGAGAGGGAGGTAGGAGAGAAAGGGAAAGAGAGAAAGGATGAGAGAAGGAGGAGAGAAGGAGGGATAGCGAGATGTAGTTGGAGGTGGAGCGAGGAAGGAAAGAAGAAATACATATAGAGGGAGTGACAAGGGAGAGATGGAGAGAGAGTGTGTATGCTTATGGCTAAGATAAAGATACATAGGAGTGATGGAGACAAGGGGGGAGAGAAGGATAAAGGGAGAGAAACAGTAAGATAGTTGGAGAGTGAGATAGAGTGATGGGGGAAGAGAGAGGATTGGAGGATAGAGAGAGAGAGAAAGAAAGAGAGCTGGGGGGTCAAATAGAAAGAGGCGAGAGAGGAATGATGAGAGAGAGGAGGAGAGTGATGGGGAAGAGAGGATTGTAGGGGAGAGAGAGAGAGAGAGAGAGAGAGAGAGAGAGAGACGAGGGAAGAGAAAGGGAGGTAGGAGATAAAGGGAGAGAGAGGAAGGAAAAGAGAGGGGGCTTGAAAGAGAGGAGGAGAGAGGGGAGGAGAGAGGGAGGGATATAAATATGGATTTGGAGGGGGAGAGAGGGAGGGATTGAGATATGGAGAGAGAGAAAGAGATGGAGGAAAATAAAGGGAGGTAGGAGAGAAAGGGAGAGAGAGGAAGGAAAAGAGAGGGGAGTTGAAAGAAAGGAGGAGAGAGGGGAGGAGAGAGGGAGGGATAGAAATATGGATTTGGAGGGGAAGAGAGGGAGGGATTGAGATATGGAGCTAGATGATGAGAGAGGGACGAAAGAATAAATACATAGAGAGTGAGTAGTGGAGAGAGAGGGGGAGTGACAAGGGAGAGATGAAGAGGGAGTGTGTATGTTTTGGGGTGAGATAAAGAGAAAAATAAGGAGATATGGAGAGAAGGAGAGAGAGAGGCATATGGTAACAAAGTTGGAAGGTGAAGATAGAGAAAGAGAGGGGGGGAGAGAAAGGAAGAGAGAGAGTGAAGAGAGGCAGGGAAAGAGATATGAATATGGAGAGGGAGAGAGGGGGGAGTAAGAATAAAGACATAGATGGTGAAATATGGAGAGAGAGAGAGAGAGAGAGAGAGGGAGTGATAAAGAATATGGAGAGAGAGGGCGAAAGGGTAGCAGGAAGGAAGAGAGAGAGAGAGAGAGAGAGAGAGAGAGAGAAAGAGAGAGTGATAAATAATATGGAGAGAGAGGGCAAAAGGGTAGCAGGAAGGAAGAGAGAGAGAGAGAGAGAGAGAGAGAGAGAGAGAGAGAGGGAGTGATAAAGAATATGGAGAGAGAGGGCGAAAGGGTAGCAGGAAGGAAGAGAGAGAGAGAGAGAGAGAGAGAGAGAGAGGAGGAGGAGGGAGTGATAGATAGATAGATAGATTGGAGAAAGAGAGTTTATGTTTTGGAGTTGATATAGAGAGATAGAGTGAGATATAGATATAGATGTAAGGTGAAGAGAAAAAAAGAAAGATGAGGAGGAGGTAGGGACAAGGAAATTGATAGATATGGAGTGAGAGAGTGTGTGTGTTTGGTGGGGTGAGATAAAGAGAAAAAGAAGGAGAGATGGAGGGATATATAGATATATATGGGGGAGAGAGGGAAGAAGATTTCTTGCAGTAGATGCATAGATTTCAGTGTAGATGGTGATTTCTAATCCTATTTGATTTCTTGCACTAGATGAATTGATTTTGGTGTAGATGTTGATTTCTAATGATATTTGATTACTTACACTAGATGGATTGATTTTAATGTAAATGATTTATAGTCCCATTTGATTGCTTGTGCTAAATGCATTAATTTCAATGTAGATGATGATTTCTAATCCTATTTGATTGATTTCACTAGATGCATAAATTTTAATGGATTTTTATTTTTGGTTATATTTGATTTCTTGCACTAGATGAATTGATTTCAATGTAGATTATTTTTAATCCTACTTTATTGCTTGCACTGAATGCATTGATTTCAGTGTAGATGGTGATTTCTAATCCTATTTGATTTCTTTCACTAAAATTTGCCTTGATTTGAGTATAGATGGTGATTTCTAATCTTATTTGATTGCTTGCACTGGATGCATTAATTTGAATGTAGATGTTGATTTCTAATTATATTTGATTTCTTGCACTAAATGCATTGATTTAAATGTAGATGATTGAACTAAATGCATTGATTTAAATGTAGATGAGTTATAATCCTATTTGATTTCTTGCACTAAATGCATTTATTTCAGTGTAGATGGTGATTTCTAATCCTATTTGATTGCTTGCACTAGATGCATTGATTTCAGTGTAGATGTTGGTTTTAAATCCTATTTTCCTACTTGCACTAGACTCATTTATTTGAGTGTAGATGTTGATTTCTAATCATATTTGATTACTTGCATTAGATGCATTGATTTTAGTGTAGATGTTGTTTTCTATTATTATTTGATTTATTGCATTAGTTGCATTGATTTCAGTGTATATGTTGACTTCTAATTTGATGTAATTGGACGTATGATGGTACATTAATTTTAAAGTCATTGGATTAATAGTGTGTGTGCAATGATTTCAATGTAAGCACAAAAAATTATTGACAATTTACATTGATTTTTGTGTTATAGTAATTCAACCTATTAATATTGGACATCAAGAGAGACAAAGTATGATGTTTACTACAATAGCTAGAGCTAAATATTTAAATGGTTTACGATTCCAACTATCCTTTTCAAATAATCAATATGAAAATATGACAAAACTAGCATGGCTGAAAATAAGAATAGTAGAAGAAAATAGTTTGAAATCCATCACAATGAAGACTATTGGTAATTGACTACATTCTTATTATTCACAATTTCTATCATTCAATATTATTACATTGTCACTTTACATTCAAAATTGTATTTCATCATTAAAGTTATTTTACAATATTTATCATCTCAATAAACTGAGGTAACTAATCAAATTTAAAATTAAAATGACTCAATAAATCTCACACATATTTAACATATTTAAAATGGTTATGTTAATATTAGATGTATTTACATATTATTGATAAAATTAAGCATATGTTCCTCATATTATCATAAAATTAAACATATGTTCCTCATATTAATCCATCTTAACTCCGGATCTATCAAGCGTCGAGAGGGATCAAATCTCTCGAGGTGAAAACCTTTCCTCAAGTTTTGCACTCAAAAAAGAGGTTTTCACCTCGAGAGATTTGATCCCTCTCGGTGCTTGATAGATCCCGAGTTAAGATGGATCTAGGCTGGTAAGATTTAAATTGTGTTTATTCAATTTCTATTGTTGTACATAGTTCACTCCTCCCTCCTTCATCTTCCTTCTCCTATTGTTTATAATAATTTATCTTTCTTTTTTAATATTTTAGTTGTGTTTATTCAATTTCAATTGTTGTACATAGTTCACTCCTCCCTCATCTTCCTTCTCCTATTGTTTATTGAGTCCCATAGCTTTCAACTTTTTAAGAAATCCAAAGTGTGTGCCTCCAATTACTATGGTTGTATATCAATTGGCTCCTCTCTATGTATATGCTTCATCTTCCTTCCTCTATTTTCTACTAGGTTCCCATGGCTTTTTTGTCCAAACTAAAAACCCATTATAGTTTCGGAATAGAAACCCCCTTCACTTATTAAAATGGTAATGGTAAGATATTTCTTTAATAATGGTAAGATATTTAAGTTAACTTCTTTTAGTTTTAATAATGTGAAACACAAATTTTGACCATTTTTATATCTTCTGCTCCTATCTTAAATTATATTATACTATATGTCAGATTGAACAACAAGGTCACCGGAACAAGCAAACACAGAACAAGTTAAAGGGAATATAAGTGGCCATTCCCTCCAACTCCTTTCAAGTATTAGATAGCAAAAGATGCTCACCTTGCGCTTTCCAAACATTGCCTCTTCAAACGCCAATACTTCCTTATACGTCTTCCCTATAATCTCTGGCCTTTCTAATTTAGACTTGATATCAGACTGCATGCAGGAAATAGTTTGCAATTCAGTTGTGAAATATATATTTTCTTTTCTATATTCCAAAAAATTATAAATGTTAAAAATTAGTCTTTAATGTCTGACTAGTGGATTTTTTCTAACAACGCATCCTAAAAAAAGCTACTTTTGCTCACCCTTGATATTAATGGGCCTTGAAAATCCCTTTTGTTCTTCTCAAGCTTCTGGTTTCCATTCTCATTTGTAACAATTGCACCTTCAAATGCAATTGCTTCCTTGTGCGTCTCTGTATGTTGAAGTTCAGTTTTCATCTTTTCTAATTTATTCTTGATATCAGGCTGCATGCAGGAAATAATTTTCCATTCGGTTCAGGAACAGATTTTCCTTTCCACATTTCATCGTAGTTTGCACTAGATAGTAAAAATGAATCAGGTCCAAAAAATATAAACGTTAAAATTTAGTCTTTCTTGTGCGACTGGTAGATTCTGTCTCACCAGGCTTACTGAAAAGAAGATAGTTTTTCTCACCTTTGATATACCTGGGCCTTCAAAATCCTTTTTGTTGTTCTCAAGGTTCTGGTTGCCATTCTCATTTGCAACAATTTCCTCTTCAAATGCAATTGCTTCTCTGTGCGACTCCTCTCTATGTTGAAGTCCAGTCCTCGGCCTTCCTAAGTTAGACCCAATATCAGGCTGCATGCAGGAAACAGTTTGCCACTCAGTTGCGGAACAGAATTCCCTTTCTATATTTGATGCTAGTTTCTATTGAATAGTAAAAATTTAAACGTTAAATATTAGTCTTTATTGTGTGACTAGCATATTCCTTTTCACTAGGGTTATCAAAAGAAGCTACTTTTGCTCACTTTTGATCTAAAAGAACCTTCAAAATCCTTTCCATTGTTCTCAAGGATCTGGTTTCCATTGACATTATTTAAAGTGGTTTCACTGGGATCCAAAACTCTTCTCCCTGACATTTCTAAACAATAAAAGAAAAACAGGTCAGAACAATTACAACAGACAAATTTAGATGTATTTTAGTCAAACTAGAAAATGTCGAGTAAAATCAAGTATTAATTTCATCCACAATTGGCATAACATATGGTTCATTTCAAACTATTCAAACTGTAAATTCCAGGTAAGAAAGATTGCCGAATGTGACTACATAAAACAATCCAGGGCATGGTAGAGAAACCTTCTTTGCCAAAGAATATTGTAATACCTCTTGACAGAAAAGTATCTTCTGAACTACTGCTGCTATGTCGTGCTGAACTATTGCTTCGCTGCATTGAAGCATATTTTTCTTTTGATATAACATATACAGAACAAGACTTTGAGGGTTTCGTTGCAATATTAGCTGAAATATCATTGCTTGTAAGCCCTTTATCAACGCCACTAAGCTTCCTACTGTCATGGTCTTTATTGTTGCCTTTAGTTTTTCTACAAAGGAATTCAGACCATGAACAATATGTTATGAAAATAACAACTGATTTAGCCAAATGTAAGGAATGGCATTGTATCAGTAGTCTGTGTTCTCAGCTTACTCTGTACAATCAATTAATATCTAATTTAGCCCAATGTAAGAAATGGTATTGTATGAGTACTTTCTGCTCTCAGTTTACTCTGCAATCGAAATTTTGCTGAGGAAAGCATATACAATAAATCAAATTAGATAACAATTGTGATGAACAGGAGAAGTGCTACCAAATAATGGAAGATTTTGTTCAGCAATCGAACGATGTGAGTTTTTTAACTGACATATCTATAAATTTTGCTTATTCTCGCAATAATTTACCCTTTTGCTAGAGGATGCCAAGACATCATAACGAGCTTATTGATTCCGGACTCTGAGATATGTTTCAGAATTGCTCTTGGTATATTATGATCTTCTAGCACAGTGATTTCTGTCTGCACCTAATTTCCAATCACAATGAGTTAATACAACTGCTCCTGTCTGACATGGCTCATAATTAAAAGCCTCGAAGAGGACATAAAGTTTTAAGCTGACCTTTTGGCTGTGACACATCTGCTGGAGAGGCCGGATCAGGTTAATAGTTTGTGATGCAACTTTTTCCCTCTCAGCTGCTACAGCATCACTGCTTGCCAGTGCAATTGGCAGGCGATTTCCCACTACACATTAAATAAAATGCAATCATACAAAACTCAAAACCTTGGAACTTCGCTGTTTATTTTGGAAGTAAAAAAGCTTCAAATGCTCCGAAGATATTTTAGAATGGGAAGTCCATAAATTATCATAGTTTCAGATGAATTTTACTAGTTTATTTTCCTATTTCAATGTCTTTTTTATTTAATGTGGAAAATATTTTTATATTTCAGATAATGAATATATATGTTTTGATTTCTCAAAACTATTAACAATAAGGTGTAAAGCTATTGATCAAAGGCCGACAGAGTCTCCATTATTTTTCTCAATAATTCAAAATAAAAGGTGTAAAGGTATTTATCAGAGGGCAGATAGAGTCTCATTTATTTAAAATAATTCAAAATAATAATGATAATTCGTAAAATTAAAACAATAATTATTATTATTTAAATTATTATATTTATCAAATTTATAATAGAAAGATACTATATTCTTTCATTATAATTTTTTATTTTTTTATATTATTATTATTATTATTAATTATAATTTTTAGTATTTATATAATAAATAAAAAATTTACCTAAAATGTTTTATGTGTTTAATAAAATTTTAAAAATAAATATAAAATCAGTTTAAAATTAAACTTATTAAATTCATTGTAAAATTTAAAAAAAAACAGTGTATATGTTAGACTTAAGATTTTTGTGATCGATAATGTAGATAAAATGTCTTTAGGATTAATCATTGACAGGAAATACTAACTAGTTAATAACAACTAGTTTTTAAAACTAGTTAATAATTAAAATTAAATAATAAATTAATTAAATTAAATATTTTTATTAAAAATGGGTTAAGAATTTTTTATATAAATGATTATTTAATTAAATTAAATATAATAGGTAAAAGGAAAAGATAAAAGATTTTAATTTAATAGATAAATAATAAAGCATAAAATAAATAAATAAAATTAATTATATATATATATATATATATATATATACTTAGTGAGAGTCAGGTCTAGCTTTTACTTAATTTCCAAGCATCATCTTGGTTGAGATTCTTAGTATGTTATTCAATTTCGATCCCCTCCCTTAATTTCCTATGGTGGAAGTGATCTACTTTGGCAACGACTTTGGAGTCTTCAATACAAAGATAGTGACAAGATTTTTCCACATGCTCAGTAAGAGTTGAGGTACGGGATCGATTGTGTAGCATGCTCCCGGATTCTCTGCCTAATGGATAGACCTATTTTTCCAATATAGGGAGTTCCACATGAACAAGGAATCATGTAAACACCTTTCATGTCCTTAGGGTTGATAGAGTCCGTAACAGACCCAAGAGAATTTCTAGAGAATTTCAAATAGTGCATAGAGGTTTGAAATAAGCAGAGACATTATTTCTTCTAAGGACATGGGCAATTTTGTCAGTTGTGCCCTGGATAAATGGGAGATAGACTTTGGAAATAGGATTCACTTGAGTAGATTTTCCACTCAACCCTTTATATGCCTTTTGAAAGGGTTTAAGACCTTGAGATCTATTGTAACCATTATTTTCAAAAACGTCAAGAAGATGTGACTTCTGTGATTTCAAGGAGTTGTTGTTAGATATTCTAAGAGCACGAGTCGCAAGAGTACACAGGATTCTGAGTAGGAAAATGATGGGAATCAGCATGGAGGTACTGTTACATGTAAGTTTTCTTGCGAAAAACTCGGTGAGAAATGGAACCATCCTCATTCCTTGAGAGAAGGATATCAAAGAAAGGGAAGCAACCATCAACCTCCACTTCCATCGTGAATTTGGTGGAATCAGAAAGCTAGTTCAGGTGCCCAAGGAACAGAGCCAATTTCTCCCGACCATGGGCCTAGATGACACAAGTATCATCGATGAACCTATTCCACTTATTAAGGCAGAATGTGCCGAGGATGAACCACATTAGTTGGTTCGAAGAGTCAACCAAATCCTAATGATGTGATTAAGACGTTATATCTAAACTAAATATCTTATAATTTTTTTATTAATATTAATTTTAGTTTTATTAAATTTATATTTTATGAAGAAGTGTTAAGAATCAAAAGTGTTTTTAGAGTAATAAATTGCAGAAACAATCCAAAATCGATTCCCAACTTGATAGACTTTATAAATGATAGACTTTATAAATTTATAAAAGTACTAAAATAATGTTTTATTCAAGCATTATTCACAAAGAGACCTGCGTATAGCGGTGGTCCGTCAAATCTATTATTGGATGTGTTTGACTGAGAGAAACCAGGAGTGGAATGAAAGGAGGTGCATTTTAAAACAAAATCTAAAGCAGAATAAACACAGTTGCCTGCCTGGGGTGGGTGCAGATACATGTAACTTCCGACTCACGGCTATTTTCTAAAAAACAATGTTTCCCTCGGATTGATGTTATGTATTGTATTTAAACAATATCACGCAAAGTTTAGAGGGATTGCACAAAAGCCATGTGCTGTTATGGTTTTTCTAGATATCTGCACGCTAATTGTTTAAGTGACATGTTGCATATTTCTCAACTAAATTGAATAAAACAATAGTAACTTCATCCAACAGAGTGTCCCACACCATAAAAAAAAATTCAGTCAATGCCTTTCTATTATAATGCTTCTTATAAAATTTAAACAATCTCCAGAAATAAACTATCCGAGATACTGCATATTTTACACAGATCGGTCTGGGCTAGTTCAAAACTGTAACAGGCTTTCTATTGGATGGTTTACGTTGTTGCACACTATTATGCCAAACTACAATGTTGTCTTGACTGTTTAATTGCATCTAAATGTTGAAATTTATAATATATTAAAACATTAGTATTATCATTAATGACTTAATGAATTTTTTTGGTTAGAGTTCAAATTTATAAAGTGTTAATTATATATGTATGTGTGTGTTTTGTTATGGGATGGGAAAATTTATGATAATTTAGTTGTTAAAATAGCATTGAGGACTACTATTTTGGTTGTTGACTTATTAAGGTTATTCAAGAAAAATCATTCCACTTAAAATAACGAGTCTAACTAGCAGGTGATTAGTAAGGGACAGACTTTTACTCCTGTAAGCTTCTGGATCTTGGATAGTTAATCTGTTTCCTCAAATAAAGTAGCTTTTAACAAAATAAAAGCAATTTTAAAACATACTCCAAACTTTTATATATATATATTAAATTTTAGCATATATTTATTTTTAATTGTTATTATTTTATTTAATTAAATAGCTTCGCCCAATTTACTAAGCAATAGCTCATATCATATTAGTATGTTATTGTGTTGTTTTCTCTTCTGTCTATCTTTCAGATAATTTCTTTATACATAAGCAACTAATTCATTCCTAGGATGAATCCTGAAAACAATTTTCTAAATAATTCTACGTACAAAAGTGTGGAAAATAAAAACTAGAAATTCATAATAGACGAAAACACGAGAGGTTTAGGTTTAGGATTATCATACTTGGAGTGGGAACGGCAACAATGGGACGCCTGGCATATATCAGCGTCAATTGGCCTCCTTCAGAAACTAAGTTATCTAATGCCCATCTTACTGCAGTTTCGCTTTTCTTCTCCACACATACTGCAACTACAGAAGAAAAAGAAGCAGAAGCAGAATCATCAGCAGCATCTGGAATCTCTTCAATCTCTTGCGACAGTTTATTCTCTGTCAAACCACCCATTTTCCCTGAATTCTCTCCAATCTCTTGCGAAAATTTTCTCTGTGTCAAGTCACCCGTTTCCCCATAATTCTGTCCAATCTCTTGGGACGACTTACTCTCTGTCAGGCCACCCATTTCTTCTGAATAATGTCCAATCTCCTGCGACGACTTATTCTCGGTGAAGCCACACATTTCCCCTGAATTCTGTTCAATTTCTTGCGACGACTTAATCTCTGTCAGGCGACCAATATCTCCTGAATTCTGTCTAATCTCTTGGGATGTCTTTCTCTCTTTAAAGCCACCCAATTCCCTTGAATTTTCCTTCACAGTAATCTCCAAAACACCCTTCCACTTCCGCGTTCGTGTATATAGCATCATTTTGTCCCCCATAAATATTTCAAAATCCGCGGAGCTAATGGACCCCTATTTCTTCCCAAAAACTAGACCATGAAGTTGGCTTCTAACATCTCACAGTCGCCCAACCTACAACCTTCACACGTTTAGGTAAACAGAATTGCCTGTGCGTCTAGCAGTCTCTGGGGCTTTTCCTCTCTCACAGAGAAAGCAAAGCAACCAGACACTTCCTTTCGTAAAATCACGCCAATAACAGCTTATATACTGCGTACTCATTCTTTTATGCCGTGCCGAATTGACATACGTCGTTAGTTTAGAGATAAACGTGCCCCGCCATAATTGGCAGCTATAATCTATGTGAAACATGCTACACTATTTTTAAAAGTGTCACTGTCATGAAACTTTTTTTTTCATTACTTCCTAGAATCACGGGAATATGTGATGCACGGGGACCGACAGAAAATTTCGATCGATTCTTTCACGGCTCACTCATTTAAAATTATATAAAAAATTAAAAATTATTATTATTATGAAAATTTATTAATATATATTTAAAATTTTTGATGGGAGTGTGGTGTTCACAGTATTGACCTAAGAAAATGAAAAAACAAATAATCGATCCTCGGATTCTCCGCATTTCCGCGGCCTTGGTTGGTGGGTGTAGCCCATGTGAAACCTGCCCGACTGGTGGATTTAAATATTGCGTTTGGTGACGGGTGGGCGGGCATATTCAGACGGCGTAGCCCCCCAGTTAATGTCACGGGACCTGAAGGCTGCCGTTTTTAACTGTTGAAAGCTACAGACTAAATAGATGTCACATTTTGGATCATCTTTATCTTCTTTGTATATTTTAAAATCTTAAATTGGGGACGTGTTAAAATTATTATTCGATTGACATAAGTTAATTAGTTAAATAATTGGAGTTGTTTTTAATGCGATTTTATGAAGTTTCAGGTGTTCAAAAATTTTTTGGGTGAAATTTTGATTTCTATTATTTAAACTGATTTTTGAGTGTAAATGTAGATTTAGCATCTTAAAAAACTCTTAGAATTATTATTCGATTGACATAAGTTAATTAGTTAAATAATTGGAGTTGTTTTTAATGAGATTTTATGAAGTTTCAGGTGTTAAAAAAAATTTGGGTGAAATTTTGATTTCTATTATTTAAACTGATTTTTGAGTATACATATAGATTTAGCATTTTAAAAAACTCTTAAAACACTTAAATTGTACAAAGTTACTCATCAAAAATAAATTCTTATAAAATTTTAGAAAAATTAAACCAAAAAATTCACTTGAAAAACCGAAAACAACTAAAACAACTGGTTTAAAAATATTTCCCAAACTTACAATGAAATTAAAATTCAACATAATCCTTATTCTCATTTGATTTTGAATACACTCATTAAAAATAAAATTGATTTTTAGTAATAAAATTTATTCTAAACCTATTGTTTTTGTTTTTTAACTGATGAATCATAATTCGAAGCTATAGTTTGCTTATGGCTAGAAAATCCATTTCGATCAAGCTTATTCTCATTTTTCCATGTTGAGACGGTCAATATATATAAGAACTCGTTTAGCAATGTCAATAAATATCCATTTCCATCAAGCTTATTCACATATTGTAAATAATAAATCGTTTTGGCAGGTTGACATGGCAATGAGCAACTTAGGGAATGAGACAAAGCGGGGGTGTATTATCTTAATCAGTTTGACAATTCGCTATCTTAATATGAATAAAGTATAAAACTATTACGAGTATCACTGGGTATATACCAAACCTGAGGAGCTATTAGATTAACATCATCATAAATTTATTGAAAATTATAATAAAAGTAAAATATATAATACTAATATAAATGTATTGTTTAAGTTACAAATATGTATATATTTTATATTAAAATTAAATAACATTTGAGAGTTTTTTTTTTTTTAAATCACAAATTTTTTTTAAGAGTGTAAAAAATGGAAAAAGAAATTTCAAATTGAGAAATTTGGTTCTCTATGTCATCAATTATATATATATATATATATATATATATATATTCAAATGATTTATTTAACATGGTATTAAAATATTTTATCTATTATATATGTATATATAATTAATTTTCATAAAGATAAGAGTAGACTTTTTTTTGGGTTTAATGAGACTTTTGGAAGGGTTTTTTTATCAATTATTAAGGAGTCTATAACTTTGATTTGAAAGACTAATTTTCCTCTTTCACATGATGACTTTAAGCTAATTTCTCTGTGAAATAATATATTTATGGATTTAACAAGCTACATATTTTATATTAAAATTAAATAACATATCTATGCATTTGAGAGAGATTTTTTTTTAAATCACACTTTTTTTTTTAAGAGTGTAAAAAATGGAAAAAGAAATTTCAAATTAGAAATTTGGTTCTCTATGTCATAAGTTATATATATATATATATATATATATATATATATATATATATATATATATATATATATATATATATATATATATATTCAAATGATTTATTTAACATGGTATTAAAATATTTTATCTATTATATGTATATATAATTAATTTTCAAAAGATAATATAATTTTTTTTTTTGGGTTTAATGAGACTTGGAAGGGTTTTTTATCAATTATGAAGGAGTCTAACTAGGAACGCATAAAATCCCCTTTAATTGCCACCCTTCCCCCTTTTGACTTGGAAAATAATTAATTTTCCTCTTTCATATGATGACTTTAAGCTAATTTCTCTGTGAAATAATATATTTATGGATTTAACAAGCTACATATTTTATATTAAAATTAAATAACATATCTATGGATTTAATCTGTCTTGAGAGAGATTTTTTTTTAAATCACAATTTTTTTTTTTAGAGTGTAAAAAATAGAAAAAGAAATTTCAAATTGAGAAATTTGGTTCTCTATGTCATAAGTTATATATATATATAATTAATTTTCAAAAAGATAAGAGTAGACTTTTTTTTTGGGTTTAATGAGACTTTTGGAAGGGTCTTTTTATCAATTATTAAGGAGTCTAACTAGGAAGCGCACATGCATGCCCCTTTTAATGCCACCTTCATAACTTTGATTTGAAAGACTAATTTTCCCCTTTCATATGATGACTTTAAGCTAATTTCTCTGTGAAATTGTATCTACAAGATAGTAGCAAAAGTCATCTTTAGACATATCAAATCTATCCTCTCTGACTCAGTATCCTGTGAACAATTTGGCTTTTTGGATAGTAGAAAAAATCATGAGGGCATAGGGATTTCCCAGAAGGGCTTCATAGTTTTAAATCTAAAAATTCAAAAGGGGTTTTCCTAAAGCTTGATTTGTCAAAAGCCTTTGACAGGGTGAGATAGATGTATATAAGATTGCTCCTTACCCATCTGGGTTTTGAAGTCTCTTTTATAAATTGGATTATGAGTTTCCTAACCACAATATTTGTTGTAGTTATAATAAATTTCTCTTGCTCCCCCTTTTTTCACGCAGATTGAGGGCTTCAGCAAGGTTTCCCTCTCTCACCCCTTCTTTTCCTTTTGGTGGTAAAAGGTCTAAGCCATGCCATCTTTCATGCTAAAATTTGGGGTGAGTTCCAAGGCATTTCCATCACTCTTACTTTTAGGATCACACATATTCTCTTTGTGGATGATGTGATGATATTTTGCAATGGCCTTCCGGGGGATGCTAAAATACTCCATGAATTGTGATATTTTTCAGAAATGCCACTATGATGCAAATAAATGAAAGAAAATCCTTAATCACAATTCAAAATTTAGCAAAAAAGAAGATATTCATATGTTTAGCATTATGTTTCCCTTTGATATAATTTATTTAGAAAATGGATTAAAATATTTGGGGTTCCATCTCAAACCTAATTGATACAAGAAATGGGATTGGTACTCGCTTATCTCAAAGTTGGAAAAAAGACTAAAAATTTGGAGTGGTATGTGGCTTTCCATGGAAAAGAGATTGATCCTAGTTGAATCAATAATATAACCCATCCTCGTTTATTGGATATCCCTATCCTAGACCCCCAAAGGTGTTTTCGAGAAAATTAGAAGGATCTACTTTAAACTCTTGTGGGCAAGCATGTGATAATTTTTTGTCCTTCCTTGGATAAGGTGGGAAAGACTAGACATTCCAAATTTTTTTAGTGGGTGTGTTTTGAAGAATATATTCTGCTTCTCAAAGGTCTTAGCAGAAAAGGTTGGTTGGAGAGTGGTCAATTATGTAAATATTTAGATTTTGGTGGTCATGCACAAGAATATTCTCTCAGACTCGCTAGTGTAATGGATTTGAAAAGAAATTAAATCCAGTCCAAATTGTTCAATCATTTGGAAATATGTTATCAAGTCTTTCAATGTGATACGAGAAGGGCTTGCCTAGAAGATGGAGAAGGGGAATAATGTAAGAATTGGATCAAACCCATTGCTAGGAAGTGGTAACAATCATCTACTTCCAATTGATATCACTAAACATCTCCATACTCACAAAATCTATCACCTAAACTATATTCTCGAGCCTATCCTCACCACAATTTGGGGTTAGGATTGGAAAAATGCAGTCCATGTTAGGTTAAGGGAGGAGCAATCAGATACCTGGTCAATTTATATTGGTTCTCTTAAATCATCATGCATCAGGATTAGTAATAGAGAGGATGAACTAGTTGTTACACAACATTTTGTCACTATCCCTGCAATCCCCATCTCACCCATTAGAGGGTCGTTTCTATGACCAATAAGCAATGTCATGCCTTGGAAAAACCATCACTGCATTCCTTTGCATGAGAGTAGCATTCCTCTTGTTGACAATTCCCTGAGCAGGACTGTAAAAACCCTTGTTTTTGCCTTGGCGCGAGTAGCAAGTTATACTCCCGCGTCGAGATGGAAAATTAACACTGAGCCCACGCCAGTTGGCGCTCTGTCCCAGTTAAGCGCCCGCGCCAGTTGGCACTCTGTCCCAGTTAAGCGCCCGCGCCAAGCTGTTTATGGAATGCTTTTTAAAAATAGAGGCGGAGGTTCTATTCCAACCACCTTAAGGATGAGTCATTGGGAGTGGTCGAACTGAAACAAACATGGAATCCCTCCTTTAGTTAGTAGTTTCCACCTCCCTTGGAACTCTCCTAAAGGATAGGACTCCCTCCCACCTTTGTAGGGATCCCAACCTCCTCCTTTTCCTCTATAAAAGAAGCTATCTCTCTTAGTACAAACTAGCTAAACTTGGAGTGTTGATACTATAGTTGAACGACTAGAGACGATAGATAGAAGGAATTACATTGAGGAGATCTTGAATCCATGCCCTCATCCCGTCCGAATCCCTTAACAGGTACTGAGACGTGCTTTAGCTGAACTCTGCTAGAGGAGACTGTGACGTCAAAGCATCGGTTGTACCTCTTCCTTCTACTTATATATACATGACTACTGTTTGGTTCCACTATTTTGTTATGATGTTTGTGTAATGCGACAGATTTAGCCCTCTTTGACTGGTTAATATTTATGAGTGAAACTATGATGTCGTGTGTTGTTCTTATTTATTGTTCTATGTGTAGTTATCCGAGCGTAACAACGAACAGATTGTGATTTGCCAAGGCAGGAGTGAGAGACTACTACTCTTTCTGCAACGACAACAACATTGGATTCCAGGTAGGTCGATCTACTGTGTCTCCTGTTCCTTCATTAACTAGGAAGCAACACTTTAGCGTGTAATTTTGTTTCTAGACCCACCCTACGGCTAGAGGGATCATCTCTGTCTGCAGAGAGGATTTACCTACGTAACAAATTGGAGACTCCGCTGGGGATTAGTGCGAGTTTGTCGTTTCATCCTGTTGGGTCAGTTTTGATTATCAATTTCGTTCTCCATATTTTTCTAGTTTGTTTTCTTAATTTCCATCCTCTATTCAGCTCCAGAGTGTCATGGTTGGCCTCTACTCACTAAGTTTTGGGTTTTTCTCTTTTTCCCATAGGTATCTAGCTTGGTGCAGTTTTTGTGTCAATAGTCACGCCAATTGGCGCAGGTTACTCTCTTTGCACTCACGCCAACCCCCATATGGCGTGGATTATAGCCTTATAGTCGCGCCAATCCCTGTAGGTTTTAGTTTGACCTCCTTAATGAGTCTTTTAGTCAATTGTGTTTGCTTCTAGGTATTTTTTGGGTGTGATTTAGCCTTTGGAACCATGTTAACTATTGTAGAATTCTTTCTTTTAGTTGTTTCTCCATTTTCCTGTTAGTGTCATTTAAGGCCTTAGGGTTTCTAAGTGTTCTTGTACACTGAGCCTTCTATTTGAAATGCAAGTTTCTTTGATTTATGTCAGCCTCGTTTCATTTTTCGTCATTAAACTAAGTTTTCCTTGATCCTTTTGAGTGTTTTGGATGAATGGTATTTTCGTTTCATCGATTGATCTTTCCCCTTAGAGCTCCAGGCATTAATTACATTGCTTGTGTTGGGTCAATTTGGGAAATTCTCTCTATTAGATTGAAAGTTTGTTGCATTACCTTGAATGTTTTGTGTTTGTTTCGCTTCGGTTGAGTCATTCAATTCCAAATATCTACATTTGCAAAACTCAAACTAGTGTTTATTTTGTTTTCCATTTGAATTTGTACATTGTGTGCTTTCTACACTGAAAAAAAAAATATATATGTTTTGCATTCTTTCGTTTCATCGAAATTGAAACATTCCTTTGTATAACTAGCCTTTATCATCTAGGAAGGAATTTCGTTTCAATTTATTGCATTAGAAGCATTAGAAGTTTTTTCGTATACTTTCTTTATTTGTTATTGTTTGAAATATTTCTATCCTTCTTATAACTAGCATTCATCGAATTGAAATGATGTTCATTTTCATATTGTTTGCATTTAGGAAGTTGAGCTCCAAATTCGTTAGGGCCTGGAAATTGAAACATAATCCAAATTAACTTTAAAATTTACTTAATGAACCTAAGGCAACATTGAAACCTAACACAATATTTCTAGTGGTCTAGGCTAGAGACGTGTTCTGGAATCTTAAAACCTAGTAGCTATCGCTCTCCTATTCACTTCAGATAGCGCTAGTACAAACTTGTTCTCCCCATACCGTCGCGTATATAAAGGGAGACCCCTCTATGTTGCAATCCTTTTATCCATAGGAAGCCGAGTCTGCCGCCTTGTAACCGTGATACACCAAAAACAACATTCAGGGAGACTACCTGCACGTACGTCAAGTCCTTGGTCATTTATATTTCATTTGATCACCAAGGTGTATATGGAAGTTCACGGAAGCCTGGTACACCCTCTAGCTTAGAATTCCTGAGAAGTCATTTCGATATTTTCGTGACTCTTTAAACAAGAGAGGAGATCATCGAGCACTTGTCATTTCACGCTCGTTTCAAATTGAAAGTGACTAGAGCCATCTTTTGCCTGTTTCTCGACTCTTAAAACATGAAACAGTGAATTTGGGTTTCAGTGTTATAAAATTAATCACCTACGATCACACACCTATTAAAAGTTTATTACTTGGCCCGATTGATTTCTTTGGTTCTTGTTTTGGCACCTTCGATTGGTTATCGCTATTCCTTCATGTTCTGATATACAATCAAAGTGGCAGAACATTAGTTTCATCGTCCTCACTGCCTCCTAGTGGTGGTTATTTTTCGGACATTTCTTTTGAAACCCCTAAGTCCACGAGGTCTTTCGAGTTTTTGTAGCTTATTATTTTGTCTGTCCAACCCCTTGTTACTTCATCTCTGCTTGATGAGCCAGTTGAGTTCAATAGGCCTCCTTCAAGTGCTTGGTCTAGTTTTGGGGAAGAAGGAGAATCTCCTCCTCTTACGTCAGGATCGCCTTTTGTTGCTGTTGTGGTACCTTCTAGTCCCCGTATTATTTTTGAAGATCTCATGGTGGACTCAGATATGGATTCCTCCAGTCTTATTGGAAGTGAAGGAATGCCTATTTCCACAGGAGAATATCAACTCTTTCCTGAAGATCTCTCTCGTGCCTCTATCCAATATTCTCCACCTTCGGTCTCACTTCCGCTTGGATATAGATCCTTGAGTCAGATCATGTCTGGCATTGCCTCAATTGCGCAATCTAATACAATAACTCCTCAGTGTTCGGTCCTACCTTCGTTAGGGCTATCACCTTCGACTCCTGGTTTGTTAGTTACTATCACATCTGTTCCAGTCCAACTGACGGTTTGTGTGGCTTCTAGTTCAGTTTCTGCTCCTCCTGTGATTCTTGGCAGTCTTACTTTTGAAGAATATTTGTTGGCTGTTCCGTAGTAGAGTTCTTAGGGTTCTCAACAGTCTCAGACTCCTGGTAATCCTTGATTCCATCACTATGATATTGTTGGTAATCCCGTGTATATCTATCCACACCATTATGATGTGTATGGTAATCTGGTCTATTTGCCTCCTATTGATCCTTATCAGGCTGTTTATGATCCTCGTCAAACTGTTACTCCTTTGGGACCTACCATGCCTACACAACCCTCTGGATTGCAAGGACAACCCTCATCAGGACAACCTTTAGCTCAGCAGGGCCCTGATTCTGGTCCACAAGGACAACCATACAGTCCACAAGGCCAACTTTCACAAGTTCAACCTTTGGCCCAACATGGACAACCCTCCAGTCTTTCGGGTCAACCTTTGAATCAACCAGGACCATCTTTTGGTCCTAGGGGGAAAAATTATCCGTCACAGGGACAACCAGTTGCACCTCAATCATAGCCACACATTTAGTATGGCCCAAATATTGTGCAACCAAGACAACCTTTTGGTCCTTCTCTGGGTCAACCTAGTTATCAGGGACAACCTGGTCCGTCACAACCATTAAGCCAACCTTTCCCACAAGGACAACCTAGTGGTCCCTAATGATAGTTTCAACAGCTGGTTCAACCAGCTCAGCAGCCGTTTCAACCTACCCACCAGCAGATTCCTTCGGTTCTGTAGTCGGTTCTACCTATTTACCCTGCTCAACAAACTTCTCAACCTGCTCTGCAAGGTCAACCTACTCAACTGTAGGGCGCTTACTACCCTCAAGTTTCATATCAACCGGTATATAGCGCACCTCAGATTCCTTACCTTCAAAATCCACCTGTGTATCATCAACCTCAAAGCCATGCTTACATTCCACAACAGAATCCTTCTACTACTCAACAAGGACCTCTGTGGTCTACTTCGACCCCAAATCCTGGTCCTCAACCCCAATATCAACCGAATTATCCTGCTTCTAATCCCTATGATCCGAATCTTTCGGGACAGAATGTATGGGGAAAAAATCCTGCTCGGACTGGGTGAAATGTACACACAGGTCCTTATCAAAGACCTTCGATGGATTTTAATACTCAGTTACTATTTCTTGCTACGTTGGAATTATCTGATGTGTCAAAATTGACAAATTATCCTATTCTTCATAATCCGTATTGGCCTCTGGTACTGACCAAGATTCCTGGTGATTGTCTTAAATTTGAGGGTAAACCTGGCGAAGACCCCCAAACACATGTTATGACTTACCACTTGTGGTGTTCCTCTAACTCTTGGGTTGAAGATTCTATTCGGATCCATATTTTCCAACAAACTCTTACTAGTGCCACTGCAAAGTGGTACATTGAGCTGTCTCGTGGAGTTTTTCAAGATTTCAATTCCTTAGCTATGGAATTCCTTACACATTTCCAGTTTCTGGTCCACTATGAGACCAGGACGCACCTCCTCACTTAATTGAAACAGGACCGAGCTACTCATATCTCAGATCATATTCATGAGTGGAGGCGACGTCATTGCATGATCAAGTTTCAAATTCTTGATCAGCTTCTAACTCATTGGTTCACTACCTCCCTTGTCAATCATAGCTCCAAAGACATAGCTATGGGGGCATGTGTAACCGAGGAACAAGCCATTACTTACACCTAGTACCTTGATCTTATGTACTCTCAATCTGGCAGTTTATATGATATCTTGCCTGATGCTCCTCGAATTGGAACTTCTAAACCCGCAGCGACTCTGTCAGTTGATGGTATTATTGGTTCCGTATCTCAGACTTCTCAGAAGTCTCCATCTAATTCTGGGAAGAAGAAGTGTACTTCTTCGAATAATGTTGCTTCTTAGTCAGTTCTGAATTCTGGAAAACCCACAGAGGTGAATGCCGTCCAAGCCAATCCTACGGATAATGCTTCTAAAGGTAAGAAGAAGGGTAAAGGTAAGGCCAAAACCGATACCCCAAAATAGGATTCTTCGAAACCTCGTTCTGTTGATAGTCCTCAATGCAAACTGAAGTATCCTTGTTTAATTTGTGACAAAGAGCACTTCACCAAAGACTGTCCTCAATGGTCCGAAGTGAGTTGACTACTCAAAGGCACTCAAGGAGCTTTGACTATTCCTAAAGAACCTTTTCCTACTCAAAAAACTTGGATGGTAGAGAAACCTCAGTCCTCCACCCCATTTGGTTCTCAGGTTTTTATGATGAACGGTTCTGCACCCATTTCTATTACTACTTGATCGAAAGATTATTCTGGTTCACGTCATGCAATGGGGAAGGAGATCACTGATGGTCCTCCTACTCCACCTGTTTTTGGCCCTCTTGAGATTGAATGACCTAATTCTAAATCCGTTGTGTGACCACCTTCCAAAGGTGTCCTCCACAAATCTTCGTATAATCCCAACGCCCGTGCAGCTCAGCATTACAGTATTGTTGAGGATTTGGCTCAGGCGCCATCCGCAATGTCTACATTAGAAGTAATTCAGAGTTGTATGTCATAAAGAAAAGTGTTTTTATCCGTGATAGGTGGGGTTGATCCTGCCGATACTAGCTTTCTTTCTTTCGATTTAGAGAATTTCATCCCGTGACTCCCACACCAAATTGCGCTCATCATTCAAGTTGGTATAAATGGTTTGAACATTCACCGGGCAGTCATGGACGAGGGTAAATCTACCTCTATTATGTAATCTACTTGTTGGAAAGCCATTGGTTCTCCAGCTCTCATCTCGTCACCCAATGCCCTTGAAGCATTTGATGGAAAAGAGTCTAAACCTCTTGGTGTTCTCGCTAGTTTACCGATCACATTAGCAGGGAAGACAGTCAATGTTGAAGTTGAATTTGTTGATGTTAAACTCAATTATCATCTTCTCCTCGGTCTCAGTTGGACTCACACAATGTTATGTGTTCCGTCCACTCTCTTTCGAGTTTTGAAATTCCCGCACGAAGGAAAGATTATTACTGTTGATCAATTATCTTTTTTCACTTCTTCTTCCGAGAACAACGTTTCATATGTGGATAAGATTCCTACTCCCTACGAGAGTGTAGGGCGGGCCTTTTAAAGGATCCTGTTATCATGGGTATTTTCCCTCCTCCACCACCAAATACTGTTCAGGTCAACATGATTTCTCGCACCGATGACCCATGGGTTATCCCTTCCCCTGAATAGATCAATTCTTTCGGAGATTCAATGCTATTGAGTACGATTGAAATTGTGCGAAATGTGCGAAAATTTTGAATGATTTCGCGACAATTTATATTGTCGCGAAATGTGTTTTAGTAGGGGCTCTGCAAAAATTTCCGGCCGACGGAAATTTATACAATAGTTCGATCGAACTTTTGATTAAAATTTCGACCGAACTATTAAGTCGTTAGACTTAACGAGCCGTCGACGCAAAACATAGTTCGGCCGAACTTTGATTAAAAGTTGAGCTGAACTAATGCGTCACCAGTTACGCAAAAACCAGGCTCTGAATACGTTTCTGCAACTTTGGAATGATTAAACTCAATGAAAGGTTGTTAATTAACTATCGGAGCCAATACAAGCATTTTCAGAATTGAATCTACTTTCAGGAAATATAACTTTTATGGAATTTCATAAACGTTTACTAATTTTAATTAATTTTCTAATAAAATGGGGGCAAACAATTTCTAAGGGTCATTGTGATTCAGTGAAATCAAAATTTTGTATCTCCCAAAATACATTGTAAAAAAAATTGAAAAAATTATGGGGCATTACATTGGTCCATCGTCTCTAATGGGTAGCTTTTATATTTTTATTTTATAACTTATATGTTAAGAAATTTCTTGCGTCGCGAAACATATCCAAAATACGCATTTTTTTGTATTGGACCAGTTCAAAAAATTCTAGTAATTATGATATGCATCCATTGACTTTGTAAATATGACGAAACCAAAGTAGATTCTGTCTATATTGTTGTAACAGATTTTGTTTTCTCAAAAACAAAAATTTTCAATGAATACAACATTGTGTCATAACATGACTTCTTATGAATCCTTTGATTGTTAAGAAACACACACTCAAAGAAACGCTAAGTTGACATATCAAATATGCCTAAAAAAGTTTCAAAAAATAAGTAATAGAAAGCTAGCAAAATTTCTCACAATTTTTATTTTTATCGCAAAATGAAGTTCTACACATAAAAATTGTTATAGTTTGCAGAAAGTTGAATAACCGAAAAAAATGAAATTTTTTTCTCAAAAAAGGGCAAAAAGTGTAACCCAGCTTCACATTTTCACCCATAATTGATTATTGTGAACTCATAGCATCGGATACTCTGTCCTCTAATTCTGGTCCTTCAAGCATGTCTCTTAACATTTATTCTCAATCCCCTTGGCTTGGTGATTTTGATTCGCCAGATCCTTTGAAAGAAGTGTTTCCCTCCTATGAGGCCATCATGGAAACCACGTCCCTCGAGGATATCCCATGGGACGATAATCATAGTTGTTCCTCGTTTCTCACAAGTCTCAGGGCCATGTCTACTTGTCTTGAGCGTTTAGATTCTCAGGTTCCTTCTCCTCCGCTTTAAATGCCTGTTAAGATTCATGAAGTTTTTTCGGAACGTAACTTGAGTAACATTACACAGACGATGCCTATTGAAATTTTCGTTAAACTTGGAATTGTTGAGAACATCCATATCAGGGTTACTTGTTCTTCCGTTGAAGTACAAATATATACTAGCCTTTTTCACAAATTTCGTGATGTCTTTGCGTGGTCCTGTGAAGAAATGCCTGGCATTGATCCTAGCATTGTGGTACATGCAATTCCTACTTACCCCAGTTCGAAACCTATTCACCAGTGTCTTCGTCCGGTTCATCCTTGGAAAGCTGCTGCCATTAAAGCTGAAGTGGAAAAGCTTCTCAAAGATGGTTTCATTTATCTAATTCCATTAACAGAGTGGGTCTCTAATATTATTCCCGTAGATAAGAAATAGGGCAATATTCGTGTCTGTGTTGACTATCATGATATCAATCGAGCTTGTCCCAAGGATAATTATCCTACTCCCTTCATCGATCAGATCATTGACGACTGTGGCGGGAGCGAGATGTTTTCCCTTATGGACGGTTATTCTGGTTATAATCAGATAAACATTCTCCCGACTGATCAACACAAGACTGCCTTCATCTGTCCTTGGGGTACCTTTGCATATAAGAAGATTCATTTTGGTTTAAAAAATGCTGGGGCCACATTTCAGCACGCGATGTCCTATGCCTTTCATGATATTCGTCACATCGTATAGCCTTATCTGGATGACCTTCCAGCTCATTCCGCCAAGTGTAGGGATCACCTTGACCATCTTCGTCATATTTTTCTTCGTTGTAGACACTATAACATTCGACTCAATTCGCACAAGTGTGTCTTCTGTGTTGATTCCAGTAGACTCTTAGGGTTTATCGTGTCTCAAGACAGAATTCACCTGGATCCTCTCAAAGTTGAGGCTATTATTAATCTTTCCTCTCCTTCCTCATTGCACTAGTTGCAGAGTTTACAAGGAAAAGCTAATTTTTTATGTCATTTTATACCTAACTATGCCGAAGTAGCTAAAGGATTCACACGATTGTTGAAGCTGGGCATTCCTTTCTGTCAGGAAGAAATCGCTCAGAAATATTTTGATGCAATGAAGAAATTGCTTGTTAATGCTCCTCTACTCCTCCCTCCAAATTATCATAGTGATTTTTCCCTTTATTTAGTTGCCGCTTTCAGCACGATTGCGATGGTTTTGGTAAAATATGATGATGAAGGTCATGAGCATGTTATTTATTTCTTGCCTCATAACCTTCTTGACCCTAAAACTCATTATGCTCATGTCGAGAAGTTAGCATTAGCTGCAGTTCAAACAGTCCAACGTTTTCGTCATTATATTCTCTTATGCATAGTGACAGTGATTTTTGATTGCAACCCCATGACTTACATCTTATCTCGAAAATTGCTGGGGGTGAAATAATCTAAATGGATTGTTATCCTCCAAGAGTTTTATTTGGAATTTACTGCTGCCAAGTCTAATAAATCATTAGTTTTTGCTAATTTTCTTTGTTCTATCCCTTCCGACTCCGCTCCTTTTCGTTTTGTAGAATCCATTCTAGACGAATCTCTTTTCTTGATTAGAACCCTGGATCCATGGTACGGTGATATCATCATTTATCTCTAGACTTCCTATTTTAGATCTGAGTTGACGAAGGATGCCCACCGATGCATTCACCATTAATCGCAACCTTATCGTATAGTCGGGGATACCCTTTATCGTGTCAGAGTAGATTCCATTCTCTGTCAGTGTTTGACCCTCGAGGAAGCTGAGAAAGTCCTCATTATTGTCACAGTGGTGCATGTGGCGGTCACATGTCTGGTTATGCTACTGCTCAAAAAATCCTTCGTGCTGGTTATTTTTGGCCCTCTATTTTCAAAGACTGCATTGTCGCGGTTCGTAAATGCCATGATTACCAAATTTACCAATGCAAGATGCATGCGCCACCTGTTCCTCTTCATCCTGTCATTACCGTTGGTCTCTTTGCGAAGTGGGGCATCGATTTTATGACGTGTAACCCTCACTCGCCCAAGGGGGCATGCTTATATTATCGTAGCCATGAACTACTTCACCAAATGGGCCGAAGCAATTCCTACACTTGCTTCCGACGGTAAGACAGTTGCTCAGTTCATATTCAATCACATTATTTCTAGGTTTGGTGTCCTGCAAGCCATCGTTACCAATCATGGTTCCTATTTTCGGCATTATATGGTGGCAGAGTCGACTTCTAAGTTGGGTCTGCATCATGACAGCTCAACGCCGTATTACCCTCAAGCCAATGGCCAGATTGAAGTTGTGAACAAAGTCCTTATCACTATGCTTTAACATACGATTGGGATCCATAAATTAAATTGGCATCTCATGTTATTTTCAGCTCTTTGGGCATAGTGAACCTCAGTTAAGAGTGCAACCAAGTTCACTCCTTTCCAATTGGTCTATGGCCTAGAAGCTACTCTCCTGATTGAATGTCAAATACCTTCGCTCAAGTTAGTTGTTGAATTACTGCTGAATACTTCGCGAGAGGAAGAACGTCTCCTTTATTTAGAAAGACTGGATGAAACCTGCCGCTTTGCTACTTTGGTTATTGAAGCACAAAAAAAGCGGGTCAAGGCTCATTTTGACCAATCAGTTTCCCCTCATTCTTTTGTTGAAGGAGATCTCGTCCTTCTGTATGACCAAGCTCATAATAAGCCGGGGGTAGGAAAATTTAAACCTATGTAGCATGGGCCCTACATCATTAAACATGTATTGTAGAATGGGGCCTATGAGTTTATTGATTACAAAGGTCATTGTCTTGAACAACCTAGAAATGGGTTGTATCTCAAAAAATATTATGCATGAGTCATCCATGTGTAATAGGTGTACATAGGTGTCATTTTCATTTTCTTGTACATATTTTGGTTTGATGTGCTTTGTGAGAATTTTCCTGCTTATTGGGTCTTCCTTATGGTGCAGATTTCTATTACCCTTTATGTTGGTTTCATGGATGGTGCTTCCCGCAATACCAAAAATTTGTCTTCGGCAACCTAGGTAATTTATGATCCTGCTGGTGAGTTGATAGATCTGCAAGGTATTTGTCTAGGACGAGCTACAAACAATGTCACTAAATATAGCGCTGATATTAAGATATTAATCGAAGCAATAAACCTCGTCATACATGCATTGCTTATAAATCTAGATTCACATCTTGTCATTCTGCAACTCAATATTCATTATTCAGTTATAAATCCACACATTCTGAGATTGTATTTATGTATTCTAGAAATATATTTTGACTTTATTACATACCAACATATTCCTAGATGAATGAATACATTAACTGATATAGTGGCTAACATTGTATTAGATAGACATTTGCGTCATTTGTAAAATCATCATCACATGTAAAAGATCCATGTAGGAAAATAGATGTGTATATATATAGCGCATGTTTCCAGCTGTGTGAATCATAACTTCAAAAAATATATGTGTGTTTCTATTACATCCTGAGACATCACGTCTTCAAAATATGTAGATAAAAATAAAACCTAGGTGTCTAATCAACATGGTTCTCATGATAACATGTCACTGCATGTACAAGCCGCCTCAGCAAACGGTGAATTCGGCTAGGCACCCCTACAGTATGTCTCTGGTAGGCGCATGGAACATCGTCAAATCATGCACAGTCTAGAACTCCTCAAGTGATTCCCTCCAGATGACGCACTATTTCATCTTCCTCGCCACCCTCGCCTTGAGGGTCGAAATCATGAGGGATTCGCCTCGCTATCGGTGACATGCCTGCGGGTCCCTCTAGGCCAACATTTGCAAAGACACGGATTTAATGTTAGAACACACATAGATAAAAAAAATTCTTAGCTGGCATTTCATGTTTATTTCCATGACCTCTACCCAGTTGTAGATGGTCGGTGCCAAGCAGTCTACAACAAGAAGCAACTATGTCTTTGTTGCTTCGTGTGGTGCTTGTGATCTCGCAGCTCATGTGATGGTATGTAGCGCTACTCTGAGTGTCAAGTCTGGGATAGTCTGGATATCAACTTTCCCACTGCCTGATCCTTTCTATGCTCCTAGACATACCCTGTCTATCACCATGGTCACGTTTTCCATGCAGGGCCGAGTGTCAGTTAAGATTGGTGCTATTCCCCTCTGATAATCCTGTTATGAAATAGACATCAGAGACTTCAATCTCAAGTTCATGATCCCAAAGGATGAACTTCTCTTGATTTTCGTCCCATATGCTGATCAGATAGTGCAATAACTCTGGTTGGGCTCGGAGACATGGCGTTAGGAAGAATTTTTTCAGACCATAATTTCTGAGAGCTTCCATGAATCTCTCATTTTCCATGGCAAGCTCGTCTTCTTCACTATGTTCCCGTTCTTTCTATTCTATGACCATTTTTCCTCTTTCTACCTACAAACATATTCATATGAATGATATTAGCCATTTTTGAACCTTAAATTTATGAATAATTGGGGTATTTGGTTAACATTTTACATGAAAATGGTTTGTGTCATTGGGGCGACTGTTTTCCAAACAGTTGCGCCAATGGGCATGCCCTAGTGTAGAAAATTGGGCGGTTGGCGCGACTCCATGCCTGAAACCCGCACCGACTGTTGTGCCCTAATATTTACATTTCCTCCCTCAGAATTCAAAATTGGAAATTGCAGATAGCAGGAAATGACTTAAAATGATAAGAGGGATCTCGGCTCTTACCTGGAATTGACGGATTTGAGATTGGTCTGCTAAATTGACCGCTATTGTTGCCACAATATTGCACAGTGAAATGGGTAACTATTTCTCCATAAGAGGTAACAAGTGAAATGTAATTATTTTTACCATTTTTGGCATTTTATAACTTTTTTCATAACCCTAATTAGGTTTTAAGACATTTTTTTCGATTATTTTATTATATTATTTTCAAGAAATGGGTTTTACATGTGTCTCTTGTGTAGCAACAGGTTTTTATATGACAGTGATGAAGTAACGAGTTAAATTTTATACATTTTTGGACTCGGTAAAAACATGAAAAAGTCACTAATGGGGTCATATTTAAGCTCTTTTCTGACTCTATAAAACTGAAAAGATTGCCGAGACTCTTGTCATTTCAAACTCATTAAATGGTTGCGAAATGATATCTACCCAGTATACGTTTACCCCTTTTTCGGGTTGGGATATATTATTTATGAAAAAGGAATGTCTTAGTCTATCGCGACTAAGAGGTTCTTGTAGACACAGTTTTTTACCTTTTCGGATCTGCGAGACTACCTACAAAAAGCGACTGTTGGATTTTTCTTTTCCGCTTTCTTTTCAAACTCTCTAAACATGAAAAGATGCCAAGTTCTCCCTTTGTTAGACTCGTTAAACACTGATGACATCGGATTTCGTCGCCATGACATTACTCGAGTTCCTCCTTCCTGGGGCTTGTAAAATGTACTAGGATGTAATTGTCCGAAGGACAAACTTACAGCGCTAGCATATGCTATCCCCTTCAAGTCTGTTTTAAAAATAATTGGGGTAGTCGCCAGAAATGGTGGGAGAAAAATGGAACAAATTTTTAGTTATGTTGGCAGTATGTCACCCTTGAACATGGCACTTGTCTGCATTCGTGTCGGGTTGGCGACATCTCATTTCGTCATTTTTTCCTTCATGGGTTTGGGTAATCTCTTTTGACCTCTCATCCGCTCTTTGCCACGTCGTCATGACTTCAGATTCTTTGATGTCAAATACTTCCAAATCCAGTGTCATGTTGCTGATATGTTTAAGAGAGGTTTGCCTCTGCAGTTTTCAACTTCCCTCTGATTCTCTGTTGGTCCTGATTCACTATTATCATGTTCCTCTGTCTCGTATCGATGATGTGGGAAACATTATGGCCCACCTTCGATCAGGTCACTTCCTGTTCACTTCAACTCATTATCTAGGAATTTGATCGAGAGACTCTATTCTGGTACCATGGAGCCTGCATGCTTTAATGGCAGTTTTTTCGCATTCGACGCAAGGTCCACATTATTGGCCTTCAATTGAGTGATTCTGTAGATGTTTGACGGCAGATCACTGTTCAAATCTCGTGGATTGTACCAGTTGTACCTTGAGAGCCATTGTCATTTTTGGTGGTTTCTCTCGTCCCTGTTAACAACTTTCATCATTGGATGGTAATTAGGTGATTTTCTTGCATGTTCGACTTCAGCTCATATAATCGCATGCCTGAAATTTACTTGTTCGGATCGAGATGGAGCGCAAGACCCTGGATTTTGTCTGATAAGGTCCAGGCTGCGGATTTTGGTGGATGTTTATAACTTATTGCATGACTCTTTTGATTAGATGGCTACGTCCATAAGTCTATTTGTTGATCCTTACTGCTTGATGGTTGCGTCTATACCTCGGATGTCAATTTTTATATATACTCTATTATGGATGGCTGCGCCCATGCAACATGTTTATGTATCATAGATATCAGTTGTATTTGTAATTGCAGGTTTTTCGACAGTGGTGTTTGGTTCAAACGCGTTCTCGTAAAGAATTTCACCCTTCCCTCTCCCTCAGACCTCATGATTTAGGGGGCATCTGTTACATAACATTTTGTCACTGTCCCTGCAATCCCCATCTCGCCCATTGGAGGGTCGTTTTTGTGACCAATAAGTAGTTTCATGCCTTGGAAAAACCATTACTACATTCCTTTGCATGAGAGTAACATTCCTCTTGTTGACAGTTCCCTGAGAAGGACTATAAATTGCGTTGGGGGAGATTGGCGCTATAGCAAGTTATATCCCCCCGAGATAGGAAATTGGGCTGAGCTCCGGCGCTGGGTTGGTGCTCCTCAACCCCGCTGTTCCCGTGCCAAGCTGTTTATAGAATGTTTTTTAAAAATAGAGGCGGAGGTTCTATTCCAACCACCTCGAGGATGAGTCATTGGGAGTGGTTGAACTGAAACAACCACAAACTCCTTCCTTTAGTTAGTAGTTTCCTCCTCCCTTGGAACTCTCCTAAAGGATAGGACTCCCTCCCACCTTTGTAGGGATCCCAACCTCCTCCTTTTCCTCTATAAAAGAAGCTATCTCTCTTAGTACAAACTAGCTAAACTTGGAGAGCTGATACTACAGTTAAACGACTAGAGAAGATAGATAGAAATAATTACGTTGAGGAGATCTTGAATCCATGCCCTCATCCCATCTGAATCCCTTGACATGTACTGAGATGCGCTTCGGCTGAACCATGCTAGAGGAGACTGCAACGTCAAAGCATCGACTGTACCTCTTCCTTCTACTTATATATACATGACTACTGTTTGGTTCCACTATTGTGTTATGATGTTTTTGTAATGCGATAGATTTAGCCCTCTTTGACTTGTTAATAGTTATGAGTGAAAATATGATGTCGTATGTTGTTCTTGTTTCTTGTTCTATGTGCAGGTATCTGGGCATAACAACGAACATATTGTGATTTGCCAAGGCACGAGCGAGAGTCTACTACTCTTTCCGCAACAACGACAGCATTGGATTCAAGGTAGGTCGATCTACTGTGTCTCTTGTTCATTCATTAACTAGGAAGCAACACTTTAGCGTGTCCTTTTGCTTCTAGACCCACCCTAGGGCTAGAGGGATAGTCTCTGTCCATAGAAAGGATTTACCTATGTAACACTAGTATGCAAGAATTCTGCTCATGGTGATTATACTCCTAAAATTGGGTACATATAGCTAAATTTGGATATTCATCGAAGGGAACCATGTTGGTCGTGGAAATGCATTCGGAAGGTCAAATTCCCACTCAAATCTAGATTATTCATGTGGTGCATATTGGAAAACAATGTCCCTACATGGGATATTATGAAGAAGAGAAAGATAGATGAACATGATTTTTGTTCTTTATGTAAAAATTAAAAGGTCACTAATTATTTCTCTCTTTCGCTTTTTACAACCAAATTTGGAAGTTATGCCTTCATCACTTTCAATAACCTTTCGTGTGGCAAGGGAAAAAGTTAGAGGAAGCTTGTTGTGATTATTTTTTTATTCCTACGAATGGTCGAATAAAGGCCATGCCTTTTTGATATGGTAGGGGGCTTGGGTGGTAAGAAGTGTTGTTATTTTTTAGGGTAAAGTATCTTCCCTTGAATTAATTGTTGCTCAAGGACTTAAACTTCTATCTCACATCCCATAGGGCAACGAAATTCCATTGATAAGAGTTATAACCCCTGAATTAATATATAAATTTGAACCCTTGAATATCTTTGATGGGGAATCTCAAAACAACAATAAACAATGTGGTGGGGGGCTATCATTTCTATTTAAAACCACTTCTACAAAAAAAAAATATGGGCATTGGTCCAAGAATAAATGAATCTATTAAGCATATGGAATTTAAGCTTCTCCTATTATTTGCAGGGGGGGAAATGGATCAAATTTCTACAGGTCTTTGAAGATTCTATGTTAGTGGTAAATTGGGCTACACAATCTCAAATATGTCATAATATTGTGCTTCTCCCTTCACTTGAGTATATTTTTTGCATACTAGATTCTTTTGACTCCATCATTGTTAACCATGTAAATAAGGAGCGTAATATGGTGGCAAAAACTCTTTCTAAGGAGGCCATTAAGATGGCACTTACGAAGTGACTAGTATCATAATCTTCCAATGATGGACATTTTGAGTTCTATCATAGGTTGTTTATAGAAGAAAATAAAACAATACATTGATGCCAACATACTATTTATTTTGGCATAACTATGGGAGATACCAATGACCATCACTTATATAGTTCTACAAACTATTTTTGTTTCTCCCTAATTGGTTGTTGAATATAAAAGTACACTCTCCAGGCTCTATATTTAAGACTATATCTTCTACTTGTAATATTTTAGATGGAAAGTAATTTTGAAAATATAATATCTACTTGTCTTGACCTTTATTTTCAAACACTAAATTATGAATATCAAATTTGTAATGGGTTGATTAGTAATGCTAAAAATATGCTCCATTTTTTTAAAGGGTTTTTCAGACACATTCTCTGGCTATTTCTCTTTTTATGAGGTTGAGAAACCAAATACATGGTGGCATGTATTTCTAAAAAATGTAAAAAATTTCCTCGTGAATAATTCTCTTTTTTAGGAAAAAAGAAATTATATATATATATATATATATATATATATATATATATATATATAATTTCTTTTTTTATATATAATGGATCATGAAATAGTTAGTTTATATGTTCAAATAGTTTATTTAAGCGTTTAATTTAAATATTTCTAAAAAGTATGATTATGATGATGATGATGTTTTTGTGGTCTATCAGACCTTAAGAAAGTAAGAGATTAACTGAGACTCTTCAATATTTTATTTCTATGATAAAAAAGAAAGGAAATAAGCATCCCCATAGGTCACTATAGTTCTCTTGACTTAACAAGTCAAGAAGGTTGGTGGTGTGACAATTTTTTTGGAAATGAGAATGGATGTGAGTAAGAGTCAGACAATCCAAGAGAAATAATTTTTCATCTTAAACCTTCTTAGGATCACAGAGATGATAGATTATTTCATCCGAAGTTGTTTTTGGAATAGATCAACACCCAATTTCACTTTGAAGCTCATGAGAATTGGTTCTTATCTTCGCAATGTTCATTTTCTTCTTAGTACTCGTCAAGATAGAAAGGTAATTATGGTTACCAAGACTAGGGTTAATCACCGCATTATAATAACTTAGCTTCATTTTCCTTTATAACTCCGTATCATCCCACAACTTATCATTAAATTTGGAAGTAATAGTATTTTTAATAGTATTCTATTCTCTAAGATGGTCTCCTTCTTTATCCCTCAATGGTCAAGCCAAGACTAAGCATCCTTATGCCATTTTTTCTTGAGCTAGAGGTGGGGATTTTGGCTAGAGTTAGAAGGAATTTTTGGGAACCTCGCGACTTCCATGTTTTAAAGCTTCTTCTTATACATTAGATACCTAAACATAGCCATCCTTTCAATGGGGGACAAGCTAGCTTCAATTAAGAGGATAAGATAGGGAGAATTTCTTTTAATCTTGAGGCTGTAGGTTATAAATTGATTTTGTATCAACTCGATCTTCCTCCATTATTTTCTAGATATACTATAACCCCAAACCTCACATCTATATAAAATAAGAGGGGTGAAGAGAGTCTTAAAGAGGAATTTTTTTTTACTCCAAATCCAAGGATTAGTCAACTTACAAATTCAAGATTTTGAGTGCCCCAAAATTTTTTTATAATGTTGAATCCATTTTCACCATAAAAATCATAATTAAACATTGTTACTACAAAATTTCTTGAAAAAAAATTACATGAATTCTAACCACTATGAATAATTCCTCCACATCAATAAACTTCTACCCCAGTTACTGTCATGGAACCGGAAAGCTACGCATTTTTTTTACTCTTGAAAGCTACCAATTAAATAAATGTGACATTTTGGATCATCTTTATCTCCGTTGTATACTTAAGGTATTTTAAAACCCTAAAATTAGGAATGTGCTAAAGTATTATTTGATAGCCATAAGTGTAGTTAAATAATTGACTTCATATTTCAAAATATTTCCCAAAACTCACAACGAAGTTAAAATTCAACATAATTATTATTCTCATTTTATTTTGAATAAACTCATTAAAAATAAAATTTATTCTAAACATATTGCTTTTGTTTTTTAACTCATGAATCATGATTCGATCAAGCTCATTCTCATTTTTCCATGTTGAGACGGTAAATGTAAGTAAGAACTCGTTTAGCCATGCTGACATGGCAATGTCAATAAATATCATATTCCCATTTTTCCAAATTGAGATGGTCAATGTAAATAAGGATTTGTTTTGCCAAGGTGACAAAGCCGGGGTGTATAATCTTAATCAGTTAGGCAATTCGCTATGTTAATATGAATAAAGTATCAAATTATTATGAGTATCACTGGGTATATAACAATGCTGAGGAGGTATTCAAAATTATAGGGAAATTAAAATATATAATTATAATAACGGTTTCAAAAATTATATACCAAACATAACAACATATTATATTAATATGGATATTAATTTATTTTAATTTATGTTAAGTCAGGATTGTATTTTTTTAATTGATGTATTAAATTTTAAAGTTAAAAATATGTATCTATTTTATATTTAAATTAAATTATATATTTATGAATTTAATTAGGGGGATAGATTTTTTTTTTAAATTGTAAATTTATTTTTAAGGGTAAAAATTGAAAAAAAAAAATTGTAAACTGAGAAATGTGTTCCTTAGTATATGCTAAGTTTACTTTTGAATGCATAAATAGATTCAACACTTTGAAAATTCTCTTTTTCATATTAAAAATTTCCTCAGCCATTTAGATTATATAAACTATACAACTTAAGTTTATAATTCCAACAAATCTTTATTCGATTTCATACAAAATTGAAAGAAAAATATACCTCTGAAGCTATGGAAATGTAGAAGAGTAAGAGTATTTAAAATGTTTGAGGTTTTAATTTTTTTAATATTTTTTTTTCAGAAAGAAAAAAACGCTGTTTTATATATTACATGATGATACAGTGCATAGCAGCACTGTATAGAGCATAGATAATGCAATCAGTTACAATATATGATGCCCCATATATACTGGCAGAAAGAAACCAACGAAGGAAAAAATATTATGATGTGTCCACAAATTATATCAAAAAGTTTGGCACCATAAAAATGCCACTACTTAATTCTAGGAACCAGAGTAAACCTGTGGAAAAACCGGCTCATATACCCCATCCGAAGGATACATCCAGGGAAGGGAGTACGTGAGGGAAACAACGTCGCTTGCATATTATGTTCATCCAAAAATTGGCACGTTTGCACCTAAAAAGAAAACAAATATAAAATCTGGCCCGCCTGCACGAGGAGGATATCCAGGTCGTGATGGCCCACGGAATTTGCCATAGCAGCAAACTGACCTCTTATATAGAAGGGGAGAATGTATGTCATTTGGAGGCCCCAAGCGGGTAGCCAGCACCAAGCACCCTGAGATCAGCAGCAGAATAAATTAGTACCTCCCTGAGGTCAAGAAGTTCATCCCGGAAAAGGGATTTTGTTTTTGGCCTCCCTCTGAAGTGTCTAGATGCAGATTTTGATTTTTTCCTCACCTGATATTGTCATCTCGCCATTTTTTTAATATACTGCGTCATTCTTTTCTGGCGTGCCGAATTGGCGTACGCAAGTTTAGAGATAAACGTTCCCCACCATAATTGGCAGCTATAATCTATGTGAAACATGCTACAATATTTTTAAAGTGTGTCACTTGAAACATTTTTTTCATTAGTTAGTAGAATCACAGGAACATGTGATGCAGAGGGACTGACAGAAAATTTCGATCGATTCTTTCACGGCTCAAACATTTAAAACTATATAAAAAAATTAAATTATTATTAAATTTTGAAAATTTATTAATATATATTTAAAATTTTATATGGGGAATATATAATATTATTGTTGGGAATGTAGTGTTCACAGTATTGACTCAACATATATGTTTCCGTTTACGTAACAACTTCAAAATAAAATAAATAGAGTATATGCTTTTATACTGTCACCTTAAAATTAAATAATAATAATAATAATTAAATATTCAATAATTTCATAATATCTAAATAATAATAATAATAATAATAACTTCACAATATTTCGCATGGCTTGCGCGATCTCCGGATTCTCCCCATTTCCGCGGCGTTGGTTGGTAGGTGTAGCCCATGTGAAACCTGCCCGACTGGTTCTCAGGTCACCTGCACAAGTCGTTGTCACTCATATAATACGGCCACGGATTTAAGTATTGCGTTACTGTCATGGGACCTTAAGCTGCCGTTTTTTACTGTTGAAAGCTACAGGCGAAATAGATGTGACATCTTGGATCATCTTTATCTCCTTTGTATACATTAAGATATTTTAAAATTAGTATTTGCGTGTTAAAATTATTATTTGATTGACATAAGTTTAGTTAAATAATTGACTCATATGTCAAAATATTTCCCAAACTTACAATGAAGTTAAAATTCAACATAATCCTTATTCTCATTTAATTTTGAATAAACTCATTAAAAATAAAATAGGTTTTTTTTAGTAATAAAATTTATTATAAACCTATTGTTTTTGTTTTTTTAACTGATGAATCATAATTCGAAGCTATAGTTTGCTCATGGCTAGAAAATCCATTTCGATAAAGCTTATTCTCGCTTTTCCATGTTGAGACGGTCAATGTAAATAAGAATTCGTTTTGCAATGTCAATAAATATCCATTTCCATCAATCTTATTCCCATATTAACATTTTTCCGTGTTGAGATGGTCAATGTAAATAAGGACTCGTTTTGTCAGGTTGACATGGCAATGTCAATAAATACCCGTTATAATCATTATGAGCAACTTGGGGAATGAGACAAAGCCGTGTATTATCTTAATCAGTTTGGCAATTCGCTAGGTTAATATGAATAAAGTATCAAATTATTACGAGTATCACTGGGTATATACCAAAGCTAGGAGAGAGTAACATCGTCGTAAATTTATTGAAAATTATAATAAAAATAAAATATATAATAGTAATATAAATTTATTTTAATTTATATTAAATTAAGAATGTATAGTTTATAATGTATTATGTATTAAAGTTTAAAACAAGTATATATTTTACATTAAAATTAAATAAAATATCTATGGATTTAACAAGTGTTATGTTAGAGGGATTTTTTTTTTTTTAAATGGTAAATTTCCAAAAAAATGGAAAAAGAAATTGCAAATTGAGAGATTTGTTTATACATATATTTATAAAAAGATAAAAAGACATAGAAGAGTAAGACTATACTATAAGATTTTTTTTTATTTGCTATATATAATATTGAAAATTATTTATTTAATATAGTTATTGAAATATTTTTTTGTGATCCAAAATTGAAATTTTTCTGAATTATACATCTCTTATTATTCTTATTAGGAATTAATTGAACATTTTAAGTTTCAATTATTTCATGTTTTGAGGAATTCATATATATAACATTTCTTTATTTAGTTTGATTTTGCAAATGATTTTTTTGGGTTTGAGGACTCTTTTTGGCATAACATTCAAAGAAAATTTCTTGGAAAATGACATTTCTTAGAGGTATGTGATATATTTTTTGGATGTCTTTTGGGCTTCATTTTTTTTGAGGTTATTTTGTTTTTTATTTTGCCATGCTTTGATTTTGCAAAGGATTTTTTTGGGTTTAAGGACTCTTTTTGGCATAACATTCAAAGGACATTTCTTGGAGAAGGAAATTTCTTGGAGGTATGTGAAACATTTTTTGGATGGTTTTGGGCTTCATTTTTTTGAAGTTATTTTGTTTTTAGAGATTCCCGACTTAATTTTTATTGTTTTTTTTTAAGGTATTTTGTTTTTAGAAGTTTTGGGCTTAATTTTCATTGTTTTTATTTAAGGTATTTTGTTTTTAGAAGTTTTGGGCTTAATTTTCATTGCTTTTATTTAAGGTATTTTGTTTTTAGAAGTTTTGGGCTTAATTTTAATTGTTTTTAGAGGTTTTGGGCTGAATTTTCAAAGGACATTTTTTTTGGATGTATTTTGTTTTTAGAGGTTTTTGGGCTTAATTTCCAAAAGATATTTTTTGGACTTAATTTCGAAAGGACACTTTTTAGGATCAATATTCAAAGGACATTTTTTGGAGGTATTTTTTAAAATGATATTTTTTTAGCTTTTTGGAGGTATTTTTCGAAGTGGAATTTTTTAAGAAGTTGGGCTTAATTTTCAATGGACATTTTTTGGAGGTATTTTTTAAAGTGACATTTTTTTTAGAGTATGTGTTTTGGGTTGAAGTAAATCTTTTATAATGATTTTTTAAAATGAGTTTTTGTCTAACTTTTTAAATGCAATTTTTTTGCAGGACTTGGAAGGAAATATTTTGAGCTTCATTTCATTTTTATAAGATATTTTTTTCTCATATTTTTTAAAGTAAGTGTTTTGGATTGAAGTATATATTTTTTGCAAAATTTTTAAAATGAATTTCTTTTTAAATTAAATCTTTTGTGATGTTTTTTTTTTATTGAATTTTTGTTTAATTTTTTGAACTTCATACTCTATTATCATGGGAAATAGAAGGAATTGCACAAGAAAATATGATTAAATAACAGACCCTAAGGAACATAGAGAACATGGGAGAGAATCTTGCAAAATAAAGAGCAAAACACTCTCAAATATTGAAAGGGAAAATCAACCTCAGCTAGAAGTTGAAGCAGGTATGTAAATGAAAATATTATGAATTTGATATTTAAAATTTTCCTAGTGTAAAATGTGAAGTTTATTTTCTATTTGATGAACTAATTTGAAAAATATTTTGCAATGTAAACAGAGAGAGATATTCCTCAAATCATTGATGATGAGATACAAAATTTTGAAAGAGAAAGTGAAAGAGATATTGAACCAATCATTGAATATGGTGAAAATGTTGAAAGAAATTCAAGTGAAGAAACTGAATGACAAGGTATATATATATATATATATATATATATATATATATATATATATATATATATATATATATATATATACGAACACATGCACATATTATTGAAATTATACATATTTATTAATTTAGTTATTTATTGAATATGCAAACTTATTATGTACTATTAATTCAAATATGTAAAGATGAAATCAATATTGATGATGAGATGTTAGAAAATTTTGACACTCACACATATGGAGATAAAAGAGCTAACCATGTTATACGATATCGTGTTAATCACATTTTTGATATGTACTTCATAAAGGAAAATGTGGCAGTTCAAGCCCAAATGTTCAAAAGGTCTCCTATCATTAAGGAAATTAAAAGAAGCTACGACTTTATTGGGTATTCGAAAATCAACAAAAGATTAAAAAAATGAAGGAAAATGTGATACAAAATATAAATAGTGCTATAAATTCAATTAGAAGATGTAGAAAGAAAAATGTTTCAGTTGTATGTAGAGCAATACATATGGCAATGGTTTCATCAAATAATAAAGAGAATCGCTTGGAAAAATCTATGGCACGAGCATTAGGAACCTCACGAAAAACTTTGCACAACATCGAAAATTTTGGTTGCAAATAGATGTAAATGATGAACTCGCTTGTTGGAGAGCTATTTGTAGGCAACCATACAAACATAGAGTTGGAGAAAATGTTTATATATATATATATATATATATATATATATATATATATATATATTGGTAGAAAAATTAGCGTGTTTCGCCAAATGCAAGGGATGTGATGTGAATAAGAATAGCACAAAATCAGTATGAAACACATGCAAAAAATTTCTTGGACACCACTTAGATAGAGTTGTTCAACAATTTCAATGAAGAGAATCGTGAAATTGATGTCTCGATGAATGATTTTGTGTAACAAAAACCATGGTATGTAAAACCTATCACCATACGCAACACTTGTTGTTGTCATTATCATGTGGAATTTCAATTATATATGACACATTCCTTAATTTTGGTAGAAAATTTTGGAGATATTCACCTCCTCCTTCCACTACCTGTGATTTCATATCTCAAATTCTACGTGGAAGAGAAAGCGATGAATTATTTTATGAAAAGAAATGTGTTGGTGGTAAAAAATGCGATGATTGTGGAAATTTGACTAAATTTCAAAACAAATATTGTATTGATATAAACGATCAATCATTTTCCAACATGAAAATGAAATGGAAGAGATATTAATATATCCATACATCAATTCAAGGTTCAAATAGTGCTAAAAGAATTGAATTACAAGAAGAAGAAATATTTGTGATATGTTTTTTGAGAAAGTTTGAGGCAAAAATTTATAAATACACCAAGAATTCCCATAGAGCTCGATGGCAGGACTTGCAATTCAAAAAATCCTGTGAATTTTTTCCACCAGGGACCAATTTGTCAGTAATGGATTTTGTAGAAAACTACACATTTGTTCAATAAAAAGAAATTCAGAGTGAATACTATCATTTTGACCAAGTCTCCATGTTCGTCCATATTCTATATAGACATGCTGAAAAAAATGTTGATCATATAGAAAGCACCAGTGAAAATCGACATGTTCTTAAAAAATATCACTTTTATATCAGTGACGATCATACACATGATACATATTTTTGAGAACACTATTTTGGAAAGATTTATGACTCGAAAAGTTGTAGAATAAAATTCAATGAACATTGGTTATGGTCAGATGGATGCGCAAGTCAATTCAAATCTTCACGATCATTCTTTTGGTTGTGTTGTCTTCATAAGAAAACCTGCATTAAACATTGTTGGAATTTCTTTTAGACTGGTCATGGAAAAAGAGAACATGATGGTGCAGGGGCATGCATAAAACGAGCACTTTTTGGATATCAAATGGGCCCCTCTACAAACCGACTTGTGGACGCTAGAGAAGTTGCTCAATCGTGCATTGCTACACTAACCCATGAGACTAACTGATCAAGGGACGTGCGAAGGTACATTCAATTTAATTTTTATTGGATATCCAGTTTTAAACAGTGTACATTTATCACAATGATTAAATCTTTGATGGAATTTTGATATCATATTTACATTATTCTTTGAATTTCTAATATAGATTTTTTTTGGCATATTGGGGTCGAAGATGTAGATAGATCGATTGGAAATGACGTTGAAAGAAAAAAAGGGACTCGAAAATTGAATTCAATTAAAAAAAAGTTGTCCACAAATATGTTTGCATTGGATAAAATAAAATATTCTTGTTTTTGTCATGTTTGCATAGACAACACAAAATCCAATGATGTTTGTGAAAACAAAATGTATGTAAAAGATTGGAAACATACATAGATAAATACAAAGGGGAGAATGTATGTTGCAATGTTTGAAGAAATGCAATCAGAGGAGACTAAGATATCATCTGATGGTGATTGAGTTTCTGATCTTGTTAGAGAAGGTAACATTTGAATTTTTTTCAAATGATAGAGATCTAGAAATAGATACTAAAATTATTTTAAGGTTATTTTTAAATGTTAATTATGACCTAAATTTAAATACATAAGTTTGTTTTATTATGCAACAGATGTTTTTTTCTGTAATTTCAGCTACTATCAATGATGAAAATGTGAAGTATTATTTGATGCGTTGCAATGAATGAAAGAAGAAATTATTAGAAAACTATAATGATCACAGGTTTCCATATGACAGAGGGTCTCTTATACTGAAAGGTTATTGTTTCAAACAAACTAATAAAAGTGGCGATTTTGTTTACTTTGAAGACTATGAACCCAATTTCACAAGTTGTCAATATAGTCACTTGGTGTGTGCAACACGCATAAAATTGATAGAGGTTCAATCAAAGAAAAAAATGAAAAATTAAGAAGTGGAAAATGTCAAAATTCGATCATGAACAAATCATTGAAAATGGAATTCCATTGGAATTTTTTTTATTGAGCTGTACAACAATTTCTTCTCTTTGGATTCATGTTTTAGAACGTCAAAAACTCAACTAAAAATTGAACTTCCTTGTTATGTTATATGTGCAAGTGTTTGCACATGTACATTGTTTTGGTACATGCACACTAGTATCAACTGAAAGTAGTTTTTCTCTGTGCATTGATGAAAAATGTTCCACATACTATATATATATGTTCTAGAATGCAATTAAATGAAAGTAGCTTTTCTATGAGCATTGATGAAAAATGTTGCACGTACTAGATATATATGTTTTAGAATGCAATTAACTGAAAGTAGCTTTTCTATGTGCATTGATGAAGAATGTTGCACGTATTGGATATATATGATCTAGAATGTAATTAACTTAAAGTAGATTTTCTATGTGCAGTGATGAAAAATGTTGCACGTACCGAATATATATATGTTCTAGAATGAAATTAACTTAAAGTAGCTTTTCTATGTGCATTGATGAAAAATGTTGCACATACTGGATATATATATGTTCTAGAATGAAATTAACTGAAAGTAGCTTTTCTATGTGCATTGATGAAAAATGTTACAAGTACTGGATATATATGTTCTAGAATGAAATTAACTTAAAGTAGATTTTCTATGTGCATTGATGAAAAATGTTGCACGTACTCGATATATATGTTCTAGAATGCAATTAATTGAAAGTAGATTTTCTATTTTCATTGATGAAAAATGTTGCAAGTACTAGATATATATGTTCTAGAATGCAATTAACTAAAAATAGCTTTTCTATGTGCATTGATGAAAAATGTTACACGTACTGGATATATATATTCTAGAATGAAATTAACTGAAGGTAGCTTTTCTATCTGCATTGATGAAAAATGTTGCACGTAATGGATATATATACTTTATAGAATGCAATTTTAAAATTTTATGATTGTTTGAGACATCTAACGAGGCCTAGAATCTTATGATCATTTTGACACACACACACACACACACACACACACACACACACACACGTCGATATGTATTGTACTTCAATAATTTTAACATATATATTAAAACATGTACTTAAATCATTTCTACACGTACATATATTCATGTGAACCTTTTTTTATTTGGAAAATGACAACTTGAATTTAAAAAACAAAACATTATATCATAATCAGTTGCCAAATGTAGTTCAACCATCCAAAACTTGAGTTTAAAAAAAAAAAATTATATCACAATATTAATTCATAGGCCAAATGTAATTCAACTATCCAATAAAAACAAAACATTCTATCGTGCAATCACATGCCAAATGTATTTCAGCCATCCAAAAACTGAGTTTTAGAAACAAAAAAATATATCACAACATTACTTCACATGCCAAATGTAGTTCAACCACCCAAAACTTGAGTTTTAAAAACAAAACATTATATCACAATATAACTAAACATGCCAAATGTAGTTCAACTATCCAATAAAAAAAAAACATTAAATATCACAATCACATGCCAAATGTAGTTCAACTATCCAAAACTTGAGTTTTAAAAATAAAACAAATTATATCACAACATTACTTCACATGTAAAATGTAGTTCATATATCCAATAAAAACAAAACATTATATCATGCCAAATGTAGTTCAACTATCGAATAAAAAAAACACTATATCGTGCAATCACATGCCAAATGTAGTTCAACCATCCAAAAATTCAGTTTTAAAAACAAAACGAATTATAACATAACATTACTTCACATGCCAAATGTAGTTCAACCATCCAAAACTTAAGTTTTAAAAAGAAAACAATTATAACACAACATTAGTTCACATGCCAAATGTAGTTCAACCATCCAAAACTTGAGTTTTAAAAACAAAACATTATAGATCACAACATTACTTCACATGCCAAATGTAGTTCAACTATTCAATAAAAAAAAAATATTATATCACATTCATATGTACCAAATGTAGTTCACACAAAATATGTCCAAAATTTGTATCTCACAAGTATAAGTATATAGTATCAAGTTATATATGACTACATCTAGATAAGACTATATATAAACAAGTAAATTTAAGACTTCTATTGAAAATATAATGTTGCACGTGCATGTGCAGCATCCATCAAATAGTGCATGTGCATCATCAGTCAAATATAGATGGATGTAGTGTCTCTCCCAGCAAAGTCACGATTCTCAAGCTATCCTGCAAAGCATGGGGAACCTGTACACAATGTCTACAAACATTAAAATTTAATGTTTTAAAATTAAATGAGAATATATAGAACTTATTGTTAAAAAAAAATGTAAAACAAAATCGTGCAATACCTCATGAGGTTCCCTCTCCATTTGTTGTTCATCTACTAAAACTTCCCCCATTGGAACATCTTCAACAGTAAACTGTACAATATACATGTTAAGTTATATATATATATATATATTAAAATTTTTTAAATGAAAATGCATATATAAACTTATTTTAAATAATATTAAAAAACAAATTAGACAACTTGTTCAAATGGTTGAAGTGGTGTCGATATTCCTATCTCCATCATACACTCCATCGCTAGAGTCTGTGGCGAAAAGAAATCCTCTCTAGGAACCTAAAATTCAAAAAATTTAAAAGTATAAAATAACTCAAGATCTAGATCTCAATTTATAATAAAAATTTCGAACTTCAATTTATAAGTTATAACATAAAAACATGTATTTAAGTGAAAAATTGAATACTTGTGCTGGTGAATTTGGCACATCTCCTAAGAGAGGCTCCAAAAGAAAATCTCCAAAAACCTAAAATTCAAAAAATTTAAAATAACTCAAGATCTCTATATCTCAATTTATAATAAAACTTTTGAACTTAAATTTATAACTTATAACTTAAAAACATATATATTTAAGTGAAAAATTGAATACTTGTGCTGGTGGATTTGGCACATCTCCTAAGAGTGGCTCGGAAAGAAAATATCCAAAAACCTAAAATTCAAAAAATTTAAAATAACTCAAGATCTAGATATCTCATTTTTTAATGGAACTTTTTGAGGTGGAATATATAACTTAGAAACATATTTAAAAGTGAAAAATTGTTCATACTTGTGATGGTGGATTTGGCACATCTCCCAAGGAAGAAGAAGGTACCGTCATCCCAAAAACATCAGACGAAATCAGAATCTATTAAATTTTTTTATTATATATATACCTATACATGTATTCACAATTATTTATTTTAAAAATATGTCATCATGTTTCGATATCTATAATAATAGATAAAAAATAATTTTACATCATCATGTTCACTTAAAAAACACTAACATTTTCTAACATATCTTGATGGTGAGAACCATCTTGATTGTGTGATGGATGGTGAGACCCATCTTGATTGTTTGAACCGGAGGCTCCGACCGTGATATTAACATTTTCTTCATTCATCAAGCGTGACAACTGCAAATGGTGTTAACATATAATGATACATTTTTGTTAGATTAATGTATACAAATAAATGTATGTATATATGTATATATTACAAATTGTACATGTGTTAAAATAATCACCCTAACTATTAACACATACCGTTCACATGCCCTCTTGCTCATGAACAATTAGGTCCTACCAACAATTGCGACAATTATTTGCATATGTTTTGAGATCTTCAACACTCATGTTGTCAATCTCTTCATCTGTATAATACACAAAATTAGCGCATGCATTCTCACATGCTCTTTGTCGATTTAGAAAAACATTGACTCCACCCAATCCACTGTGAACATTGTCAATGATGGCATCCCTTGCTTTTCGACTAATTTGAGAAGTGGCATCCATCTCTGACTGCAAAGTTTCGACACGAAGAGGTCGACTAACCAATGGTGGCTCAGGGCAAGGCAACTCAACATCACGCCTAGCACCTCTACAGTCATACAACCGACCTTTCCTAGGACCAAAATTTTTAAAGGGAATGTCATTGTAATTGAGTTTCATTTTAAAAAATAATTTTGCAAAATAAAGTGGAACCTCGTCGTTCCATGGGAGTCTTCCATAGGCCACAAGGTGTCTATCATATAAATAGTGATTTATATGAGGATGCTTGAAATATTACACCTTCAACATCTTTCTTTTCAGCCCTTCTTTGAAATTAAATATAAACTTGGCCATTTCTACTGTAACTCTTTGTTTAACAACCTCCCATGTATCAGGACCCATCACTGTTTCCTTTCTTTTTCTCATCACTTCTACAAAAGTATCATTGGTTGGCCCAAGCTTTAAGTATACATCTACTAGTTCACTTAAAGAGTGAGTAACTATTTCCGAGCTTTGTCGACTCCCATCAAGGAGAGTCAAAGCCACAAGATCTCTCTTCGATTTTGCATGAAGATGTTGACACCTCTGTAAGGTGCATTGCTGCACGGAAGACAATTTCAAGAATTTCGAATGGAAGGCAACTCCAAATAGCTAGATCCATGATCAAATAAGGAAATCACCTAACATAAAAAAAAACACATGTGATATCAACAAAAAAATTCAATTGATGTTGAATAAAATTAAAAGTAGCATACATACGCAATTTTCCATTTACAAATATAATAAAATTCACCTATACATATTGTATAAAATCATATGACTCGTAAGAACATTATTAAAATAATAAAAAACAATTCACAATTTTATAAACCTAATGTTTAAAATCGAATATTATTAATGTTAATAAATCTATTTTTGTGTCTCTATTAATGTCTATGTTTAATATTGATGTTAATGTTTTGATGTTCAATATAAATATTAACAAAAAACCATTTTTTTAAATATTAAATAACTTAATGTTATAAACCTCAAGTTATAAAATAACCTAATGCTACATCAACCAAATGATATAAAAATACCAAAATTTTTAATACTAATGACATTGAAGCTAGAAAAAGCTAAAGTTAAATTATAATGTCATTGAACCTAAAGTTATCAATCCTATTCTTTAATGAAATATTTATATTGATGTTCAATGACAATGTTCACATTAATGTATAAATCCAAAATTTAATTTTATATAAATTTCTATGTTTAACATTGACATCTATATTTATTATTAATATTATTAATATTAATATCTATATTTATTATTAATATTATTAATATTAATATTAATTAACATTAAAAGAGATATCGATATTTAAAATTAATATTAATAACTTTTTATTAATTTCAAACATTTATATTTATTATTAAAGTTAGTATTAATCTATATTATTAAATTATTAATGTTAATTTGAACCAATATTTATTTTAATAATATTATTGTTAATCTTCAATAATAATAATAATAATAATAATTTCTATGTGAATTTTAAAAATTTGTGTTTATATTATTAATATTAATAAAAAACATAAATATTGACCTTAATAACGAACATAAATATTGAAAAATTGAGTGATTAAAATTCCGAAATAAAATAATCAATAATATTCTTTAATGAAATATTCATATTAATGTATAAATGAAAAAATTAATTTTATATAAATTTCTATGTTTAACATTGACATCTATATTTATTATTCATATTATTAATATTAATATTAATTAACATTAAAAGAGATATTGATATTTAAAACTAATATTAATAATTTTTTTATTAATTTGAAACATTTATATTTATTATTAAAGTTAATATCAATGTATATTATTAAATTATTAATGTTAATATAAATCAATATTTATTTTAATAATATTATTTTTAAATTTAAATAATAGTAATAATATTAATAATTTCTTTGTGAATTTTAAAAATTTGTATTTATCAATGTTTATTAATATTAATAAAAAACATAAATATTGAAACTTTGAGTGATTAAAATTTCAATATAAAATAAACTTAAACATTTTCAAAATTCTAATGTCATTGAACTTAAATAAATTTAAAGTTATCAATCCTATTCTCTAATGAAATATTCATATTGATGTTTAATGACAATGTTAATGTAAAATTTAATTTTATATAAAATTTTATGTTTAACATTGACATCTATATGTATTATTTATATTATTAATATTAATATTAATTAACATTAAAAGAGATATTGATATTTAAAATTAATATTAATTTTTTTATTATTATTTTGAAACATTTATATTTATAATTAAAGTTAATATAAATCTATATTATTAAATTATTAATGTTAATATGAATCAATATTTATTTAAATAATATTATTTTTAAAATTTAAATAATAGTAATAATATTAATAATTTCTATGTCAATTTTAAAAATTAATGTTTATCAATGTTTATTAATATTAATAAAAAACATAAATATTGAACTTAATAACACATATAAATAATGAAAATTTGAGTGATTAGAATTCCACAATAAAATAAACTTAAAAATTTTCAAAATTATAATGTCATTGAACTTAAATAAATCTAAAGTTATCAATCCTATTATTTAATGAAATATTTATAATGATGTTTAATGACAATGTTAATGTAAAATTTAATTTTATATAAATTTCTATGTTTAACATTGACATCTATATTTATTATTAATATTAATATTAATTAACATTAAAAGAGATATTGATATTTAAAATTAATATTAATAATTTTTTATTAATTTGAAACATTTATATTTATTATTAAAACTAATTTCAATCTATATTATTAAACTATTAATGTTAATATGAATCAATATTTATTTTAATAATATTATTGTTAATTTTGAATAATAATAATAATAATAGAAATAATATTAATATTAATAATTTCTATGTCAAATTTAAAAATTTATGTTTATATTATTAATATTAATAAAAAAAAAATATTGATTTTAATAACACAAATAAATATTGAAAATTTGAGTGATTAAAATTTCAATATAAAATAATCAAACCTATTCTTTAATGAAATATTCACATTAATGTATAAATAAAAAATTTAATTTTATATAAATTTTAATATTTAACATTGACGTCTATATTTATTAATAATATTAATAATATTAATATTAATTAATATTAAAAAATATATTGATATTTAAAATTAATATTAATATTTTTTTTATTAATTTGAAATATTTATTTTTATTATTGAAGTTAATATTAATCTATATTATTAAATTATTAATGCTAATATGAATTAATATTTATTTTAATAATATTATTGCTAAATTTAAATTTAAATAATTATAATTATAATAATAGTAATAATATTAATATTAATAATTTCTATGTCAATTTTAAAAATTTATGTTTATCTATGTTTATTAATATTAATAAAAAACATAAATATTGAAAAAAATGAGTAATTAAAATTTCAAAATAAAATAAACTTAAAAAATTTCAAAGATATCTTTTTAGTGTTGGATATGTGAACAAAATAGGGGATCTTCAAGATTCTTGTCCCAACTCACTCAAAGAGGAAAAAGAACACAAACCAAAAAATGTACTTGGATGATGATGAAGATGATTAGAATGTTGAAAATAAACAAACAAATATCTTTTGATTTTATTAATCATTTGGTTCATATAAATACAAATATAGTCTATTTATATTCATAGAAAATACTCAACCAAGAAAAAAACTTAAACATGTTTACATAATATAAAGAAAAGAAACTCAATGTCCCAAGGGCATTCTCTTGTTAAAGGGCACATTGTTAAGTTTATCTCGAATAAGAAAATTAGTTTTTATAGCTAAATTGGACATACATACCAAATAATTTAATGATAGTAATGACACTTGTTCAAATAATATTTGGGGAAACGAAATTTTGCCTTGCATGACATGGAATGGAACCTATGGGAAACTTCTCCATCAAGAATAGTATTGTAAACATAGCCCCACTTAAAAAATAAAAATACTTTATGAATCTAACAATTTCAATAAATTAATGAAATAAATAAAATCAAAGAACAAACAAAAAACCAAAAAAATATATTTAACATTAAATACAATATACAATAAGTTATGATAAATTCCATGAAGGAAAAAAATAAAATATCTATATAATTTTTTTTCTTTTTCAAAAGGTTTTATAAAAGTTGGGTATACCATAATATTTTTAATCCCAATGTACAATTATAAAAACATCAAGAGTGTGGAATTATCAAAGTGTGTAAAATTAGGGAAAATGAATTTCAATTGTGCATCTCTCATTAGCTTTGAAGGCTGACATAATGACTTTTGCTCAAAAGAACATAAACCAAAAATGTACATGGATGATGAAGATTATTAGAATATTGAAAATAAACAAACAAATACTTTAGAGATAGATAATGATGCTTGTTTGTGTTCTTTGGTTTGTGTAATTGGAATGATAGTGTAAATGTAACCCCACTTAAAAAAAACAAAAACACTTTATGAATCTAACAATTTCAATAAATTAATAAACTAAATTAATGTACAACAAATTATTGTAAATTTCATGAATGATAAGAAGTAATTTTTTTTTTATAAAATTGTTTTCTTTTTCAAAATGTTTTCTAGAAATTGGGTATACGATATCATTTTTAATTCCACTGTAATATGTGTAGAGATTTTTATTAATGATTGTTTACTAAACAAGACGATAATACACATTTAGACAATTCTATTTTATATGGAAGGTCATATCTCATTGGTGATGAAATGCTTACCCCAAAACTGTCAATACATAGGAAGATTTCAGGTTTTGTTACTTAGTTTTCTCAAGTTAATGATGGCACAAAAAGTGTTTTCCAAGTGAGTTAGAGGATTTGAAATATGTGACAATGGAAGTAGCACATAGCCAACTATAATAGGGGAAGTGAAAATATCTACAAAAGGATTGGAAATTTTAAAACTTGTGGCCAATATTACTAAAGAAAAAGGAAAGGATTGACTCTCTTGATCTGAAATTATTTTTGAAAATATTACAAATGTTATTAAAAATATGGAGTTCAATTTCTTATCCATTGAAAAACATGAATGAAAATAATAATTATCCTTAGTTGATGGGTTTTGTATTTATAAGTTTAGGGAGCCAAAATATTTCAAGTTACTACTGGAATTCATTTCCCAACCCCTCGCTTTTATTGTAGGAAGCTGAAATATTTATTTACATTCGGTAATGGAAATTACGATAATCCAATGTCGATCAATTAATAAAATCATTAAAGGGATCAAATTTGTTATCTCTTTTTGTCTTTGATTAAGAATAGTTTTTTTCCATCACAACTACATCTGAGCAAGCAAATAAGTTGGCGAAGAGGTTGGCATAAACAATAGATGTATTAAGAATTGATTGTGGAGTTGGTTTGCATACTAGCACAATATTAAACAAAAAGCTTTCATAAAAAGATGTGGCATTGGTTTGCATACTAGAACAATATTAAACAAACAACTTTCATAAAAAAACGAACATTTTGAGAGAAAATGGATGAGCAATTCTACCCGAGGAATTTTGTTACAAGAAATCCTATAGCTTAGTTCACCAATCAGGTAGAACTTTAATCATTGAAACCTTTGTAGTAAAATCTCTAATTTTTTCAAAAAATAAATAATGGTTGTCAAAATTTCTACCAATGGCAACCTCTATATTGAACCTCTACAAACCTGCAAACCAAAATCAATTTACTAAAAATTATTAACATTAAAAAATTCAATAAAATATAAAAATAAACAAATATACAATTATAAACAACCCAAACCTAAATGAAATTTGAAGAAGGAGAACATGGGGTTTCTGAGAAAGCGTTCAAATTCTATTGAGAACAATGTATATATACTTTGGTATAAAGTTATTTTCGGGGAGCTTAAAGAACATGCGTTTGAAATATATAAAATATTAAATGAAATGTAATTAAATAAAAAATAAAAGCGTGGTAGCATAAATATGAATAGCCAATGAGTTGACACAATAAATCCAATACATCTTTACAAAGATGGTTGCCATGTGTCCAAAAATTTGCATAGAAAACCATTGGATACCACTCACTTAATGAAATGAATTCATACGATTACATACCACTCAATTAATGAAATGAATGAGCTTACAATGCATATTATTTATTTATTTATTTATTTGTGAGAAGTTAATCATGGATTTGTCTTTAGTGCGACTTTTTGGAGTTTCAGGTGCCGAAATCTGGTGAAATAAATTGAGGTAAAATCTTGATTTCTGTTATTTAAACTGGTTTTTTCACTGTATATATGGATTCAACACCCCTAGGGCCCTTGGATTGTGCAAGGTTACCCATCAAACTTCTATTTTCAATAAATTCCTGTCGGTATTTGGAGAAATTAAACTAGAAAAACTACCGTAAAAGCCTTCAAAAAGTCACACTATAGACTACTCGGTTAATCATTCTCATTACAAACATGGTTGTCATGTGGCCATGCCTATTTATTTTATTTTTATTTTATATTTGTGGCTATGTGGCCATGGGGTTATTAATAGTGTTCATACAAACATAACGGCTAATTCCATTTGGCACATGCAAACCCAACTCTTCCCATACCACCATCTCAAATTCTAAATTACATAACACACACATCTCAACTTAGATAGCCACGTTTCAATACAATTTTTTATTTTTTTATTTTATTTTCCCTTAATCCGTGGTACTAATCATTATATGTGGTGATTAAGGGTAGGTCTAGTAAATTTTTAATCATACTTGAGTAAAAAATTAATTTAAACATGGTTTAAACACATTATTTAGATATGCAAGGAAGTTATCACTTGCAATTTGATTCGTTGATGTGTGGAAACTACGAGAATAGACTGGCATCTTTCAATTTAGACCATTAGATTAGGATGATTAATTAAAAAAATCATTAAAGTAGCCAATTCCAACAAAAAGATGCCTATCGACGTAATTATCATACTGGGAGTGAGAACAACAATAATGAGACGCCTGGCATATATCAGCACCAATTGGCCTCCTTCACAAACTAAGGTATCTAATGCCCATCTTACTGTAGTTTAGCTATTCTTCTCCACACATACTGCAACTACAGAAGAAGAAAAAGAAGCAGAATCATAAGCAACATCTAGAATCTCTTCAATCTCTTGGGACAACTTACTCTCTCTCAAGCCATCAAGCCACCTATTTGCCCTGAACTCTCTCCAATCTCTTCTGAAAATTTTATTTCTCATGTCACCCATTTCCCCATAATTCTGTCCAATCTCTTGCAAGCCACACATTTCCCCTTAATTCTGTTTAATTTCTGCGATGACTTACTCTCTGTTAGGCAACCAATATCTCTTGAATTTTCTCCAATATCTTGGGACGTCTTTCTCTCTATCAATCCACCGAATTCCCTTGAATTTTCCTTGGCAGTAATCTCCCCTACACTTTTATTGACACTGATTTTCTCCAAAACACCCTTCCACTTCCACATTCGTGCATATAGCTTCATTTTGTCCCCCATAATTTCAAAATCCATGAAGCTAATGGACCCCTCTTTTTCCCCCAAAACTAGACCATGGGTTTGGCTTCTAACATCTTAGTACAGTCACCCAACCTGCAACTTTCACAAGTGAAGGGAAACAAAATTGCATGTGCATCTAGCATTCTCTGGGGATTTTCCTCTCTCAACGAGAAAGAAACTGGAGACTTCCATTCGATAAATCATGCCAATAACTTATATACGACGCCATTCTTTTCTGGCATGCTGAATTGGCATACGTTATTTTAGAGATAAACGTTCCCCACCATAATTGGCAGCTATAATCTATGTGAAACATGCTACACTATTTTTAAAGAGTGTCACTGGCATGATGTAACATCCATAGACCCACATGTTTTCCTTTTTCATTGATAAAAAATATTGTTAATTTAATGGAATTAGTTTTTCAAGAAGTCGTTAGGGTTTCGTGCAGTGCAATTGCCAAGTCTTATCTGATATAAAATACAATCTCGAGGGAGAGGCAGTGAGGGTTTTGCTATGTTAATATTGACATATATTCTATTCTTCTTGACAGAATTGGATGCATTTTTTATCACTTGGGCTCGTCGCATGGAGAAGTGGTCCTGCTGGCCCATGCTACCTACTATGAGCTAGTTGAAATTGACATGGAGAATTCCGGCCATGCTATGGCAGATGGATAAGCCCTGACGGCTACGTCATGGCATTATGGCAGGGGTTAACTTGCTAAGTCCTCACATATGGATTTTCTCTCCACTGATGATCTCACATCATACAACTAGCCCTAGTCCTCCGTATTTCACATGGAGACGTGTAGGTATTCTCATAGTATTTGGATGCATGCTTTTATCATAGTATTTACATGCATGCTTTTATTGCAGATATTTTGATAGTTTCTTAGAGATGTATTTATGTTGAATTATGGTGAGCCATAAAAGTATTCTCTTTGATATTTTTTAAGAGATATACTTTTTGAATTAACCTTGGAGATATTTAGGTGAATGAGAAATTAAGCATAATATTTCTTGAAAAAGTTAAATATGTGTTTGCATAAGACATGCTTAATTTTATTTAGGTTTTTCTTGAAGAAAATAATAATATCTATTTTCTTGATTCCTTGGAAGGAACATATTTGGTGCTAAATTCCTGGAAAAAGGAATATGGGTTATTTTTCTTGAAAATAATTTGGTAGTTACTTCTTGAAGATATTTCATGGGTTGGAAGATAAGTTAAGGATTTTCATGAAGAACACATGTTAGTTCTCATAATATTTTCTTTGGAAAAAATCATAATAATTACTTGGTAAAATATTATGTTTTTTTATATATGTTTCTTAATTGAAAATAATGAATTCTTGAGAATATAAAAATAATAATTACTTTTTGGAAAATAATTGTTATGGTAAATAGCCCTCTTTTGGAAAAGATGCTTTTTGGAAAAGAAACATAACTTGTATACACCAGCCTAGATCCATCTTAACTCCAATTCTATCAAGTGCCGAGAGGGATCAAATATCTCGAGGTGCAAACCTTTCCTTAAGTTTTGTGAAAGATTTTATCCCTCTCGGCCCTTGATAGATCCAGAGTTAAGATGGATCTAGGCTGGTATTGCCAATAACGCGGTAATAGTAAATTACTTTTAGATTGAAAAAAAAACCAACTTCGTGTCACATCGTGACAACGGATGGTAGATATTTAAATGTATTGGATAACGAAGTGAGGTGAAGTGCACAAATCAAATCCATTCATTACAAAGCTCTCTGTTGTGTGTACGCATTTTGCGGAGATGGCCACCTCGTCACAAATTTCTTAGAGAAAATGAGGGAGAGATGAGCTTTGGAATGGTGGATTCCCTTTTCCAGATGCGAAGATAACCAACAGTAGAACGTTGGCTCATGACACTGCTCTCATGTCATTGATCAAGAAGATCGATAGCATGGGCAACAATGATAGTAACCCAGATGTTGGGATCAACAAGATTATAAATTCTATGGAAGATAAAATTCAGTTAAAGAGCCAAATAGATCATTACATTGCTTCCACTGATGAGAAGTACAATAATGATCACATGGGTTCAATTAATCAAGGCAAGATAATTGAACACGGGAGTATCGAAGCGATCCCGTCTGATATAGGGGACTTCACATTTTATGACAATGTTGGCGGAGAGCTTGGTTTCTTCGTAGACATTATTACTCCTCATGAACTTGGAATCATGATCAAAGACATCTATCGATATTCAATGCCCCATATTATGTATTCAGATGTTGTTTCTGGCTTTTTTGAGACTGCGGAGGTTTTCTATGGGTCTCTATGGGAGGATGATATTCGGTTTTCTATGGGTCTCTATGGGAGGATGATATTATTTTTTGAGGACGTGACATACTTGAGATCAAGGTCATACTGGGCTGTAGATTGTGCCTCTCAACATAATAAGGGGATCAAATATGATATTAGCTTTCCTTGGGAGAAACTACATGCTTTCCTTTGGGAGAAGCTACATGTAGAAAGACAAAGAATATAGGTTATAGTGACTTCCTTTTGAGGAGGAATTATGTATTTGTTTACAGGAAAATATTAGCTAATGATGATGTAATTCCAAGAAGGGAATATGTCCTATGTGTATTAAAGAAGAGTTGTTATGACAAGCTCTTGCATGCACAAAGAATAGTGATTGTGTTATGTGTTACGTAAATTAAAGAAGAGCTATTATGATAAGCTATGGCATGCGCAAAGAATAGCCATTGTGTTATAGAGATATATTCTTTTCATGGATAGAAGAAATATTGAGTTATAATGTTTCTTTAGGAAGAATTATTTTTGAGTGCTTTGTGCTATCATAACTATTATGTTAGTTTCATTTGGAATAAGATTGTGCAAATGCATGCAATATTTGTATTATCTTTCGTTGGAAAGAATATACATGTTTATATGTGGGAAAAGATAGCATGTTGTGGTAGACAACATTGGAAAGGATTGTTAGTATAATCTTTGAAAAATAAGACATGTATTGGTATGCTTTATTACATTAGTGTTACATAAAGAAAACTTGTGTTTGCATGCTCTTTTGTGTTAAGCATTCCTTTGGGAAGACTCTTTTGGAAGCTATCTACTTTGTTGTGTAACCATTCCTTTGGGAAGACCCTTTTGGAATCTATATGCATTTGCATGCATGGGAGAAACATTTGTTATGTTAGCTTTCCTTTCATGCACCAAAAGTAATAGCTTAAGGGTTATTTATTTTGATTAAATTTATGTAAATCGCATGCACGAATATCGTAACTAATGTATCAGTTTCTTTTAAAGAAAAGCTTGGGATATGTAGCTATTGTCTTGTAGGAATGTGTGCTTATGTGAGGGAAACATTATTTAATGTGATGACTTATAACTAGCACATATGCAATATGTGCTATTAAAGGGAGGATGGAAAGGAATTTTACTTTCATGTCATGAATATACATGAGTAAATGGAGAAGCTTCTCTAGTATATATTTATGAAATGGTTGATTAATACTTTATGAATCTTGACATCAATGTATGTTGAAGGCATCAATAGCAGGGAACGATGGTGACATGTACAAAGGAAATATTTTGTTTAACCTAGTGGCAGGTAAATGATTATTTTTCATGCAGATGAGTGCGAGCTATAGGATGATCCAATGTACGATGGTCCATTGTAGGTACATTCATGCCACCGAGATATGAAGATATGAATATTAGTGGGTAAATACTATCATATTTATTGTAATGGCTTAAGCTAGATATTTGTATATTTCCTTGTAAGATTTATAGTGATGGTTAAGGGATGGTCTCCCTTATAAGCCATTGAGTGAGGGCTGAACACCCTCACGAGTGTCTAATAATAAAATTAAATGTTTGTTGGTTTTCACCCTACGGGGTTTCTAGGGTAAATTGGTGTTCAATCATGTGATTGATTATGGTGTCAAGATGGTGATGTTGATTCCTTTCTTTTTGTGATGTTCATAATGTCAAGTATGCGATGACCACATGAATAATGAAATGAATGCAAGGTTACATCATACAGTTTTATCTTAAAGTACTACAATAGAGGTTGGTAATGGTTAGGCAACTTACTATTCTTATATTGATGTTACACTATGAACTGGTGAACATTCTATCTAATGATTAGTAAGGAATATTTAATAGTGATTTGGATAGTTACTCGTGGGTAACTTATATAAAAAAATTTAACTCCTGCATTTCCATGTGAAGTTATCGGTGTATGTTACAAGTGGTATCAAAGCTAAAGGTTGCAACACTGGCGCCGTTGGGATTTGTTAAGAGAAAAGAAATTGAGGTATGCTACTAATGGACATCAGTTAAGGTATGATTCTAGAAATCTACATATTGATTGATATATGATTCTAGTAATCTACATCCTGAATGATATATGAAGTAGTATACTCTTGAAATGAGATGTGTGATTCATGTTTATAACTACATTGGAGAGTAAAAGGTAATAAATGTTGTTTCAAAACGGTTTTCATAAAATTGGAATCCTGTTGAGGATAAAGGACAATAAAACCTTTGTTTTACTTATGAACAACCTGAGTCCTCACTAGTGAAAGTGAGAGTTGACTATTAACATTTGGGTATATGACATATTATTCATACATTTAATAAACATAATTAAAGCTAACATACACTAATTGAAAAGGTGAATATGTATAGTGATAGTGTGTGAAACTAATGCATGAATGCAAAAGACAGGGAAAGTCCTTGAAGATGATGAGAGTGTTTTAAAATGAAATTGAATGAACCCTTTTAGATGTTAGAAATACACAATGGGTCAAGTAGTAAGACTCGACTATAATGACTAGTTGTTAAATGACTAGTTTTTGAATGACTCGTGTCATGGATGCATTAATATTATTAATGACATTGATTAGTTAGTGTTGTATGAATAACTAATAAAACCTATATGCATGAATTGGTTTTGATTAACGATTATTGCAAGTTGTGAAAAGTAGCTACTTCACGTGTCTATCTGTTGGTAACAGAACATTGTGGGAAATGGAAATGTTTGGAATGTTACCCTAACCATTATTTATATATACACATTAATGAATATTTGTATATAAATATATGCATGACAACATTGTATGTAGGAAATTAAATGATTGCGTAAGATAATGCGTGCTTAAGAAATGCATATTTATGATTAGCATTGTTGCTTATAGTAAGCATGGGTAGCTTAATGGCAACAAAAAACCTGTGAAAGTAAAGCATCAAAAACATTGCAATGCGAACTGCTACAGTAAATGTTAAAGTATCATGTTATAATGTGCATGATTGCATTGTTTGGGAAATAATAATGTATAAACACATGGTATCATGTTTTAATGTGCATGATTTTGTTATTTGGGAAATAATAATGTACAACACATGTATGTTAGTCATGTTTCCTTTTAATCTAGATATCATTAGATCCATGTGGAGGGCCAAGTATGATGTATGATGTACATAAAGTTTCTTTTTCTTTATGTACAATGTGCATATAGATAATTATGTAATTTACTATGGGAAACAATGCTAAAAGAGAAATTTAACATGCCAGACAGTTTTCAACAATTGTGAAAGGCTAGAAGGCCTTGGGTTGATGGTGGTTTCCTGCCGGAGGGGTTGATGGCGCTTACCTACCCGGATTTCCTCTCCCTAGATATATATGATCTCATTAACGAAAAAGAGTTGGCCAAGATGGTGAAGAGGGGAAAACCTGAGGCAAATCTATTCATTTTGTAGCCTATTGGAGGTGGCCCAAAATTCCTCATAGACGGGACACTGTCAAATGAATAGGCATGATGTTTCCAAGAGGAATCCTATATTGGACCTTGAGTGGTCATTGGAATTCTCGAGCTGGCTTTCTAGTGGAATTCCATACGGGACTTGGAATGGTTTTTTGTCAAATAACTATCTAGATGTGAAAATGAATCGATCTGGTTGTGGAAACTAACTCCCATGGGTTGGGAGGAGCATTTATTTTACCATTGTGGTTCTTATAGCGGAACAAGTTAAGTAATCAATTATTTTTATATTAAAATGAATTTTTTTATGATTATGTAGATATCTTATGTAGATATTGAGAGGAAAGGATCCTAGCACTTGAAAATGAATTACTAAAAGTATAAGCTCATTTATTTTATTACTAATTTGTTTGAATGTCTTAGCAGAGGCTAGGATATGCACATGGTGCATTGATTGACCATTGGTACGATTAGAGAGCTAGGTGCTCTCTAAGTACTTTTTGAAGTACTGTGTGGATGTCTTTAGCGGGAGATAAGGCAATGTGCACATGTTGTAGTGATTTATAATTTTTATGATTTATCATGAAGAGAGGGTTGGTGCTCTCTAAAGACTAGAAGAGTAATGTGACTAAAATATCACTTGAAATTGCATGAATGAATGTTTAAAGTTTTTCAGTTGATTGCAAATGGTGTGACTAATGTGATTGAATTTGTTAGTCATACATTACAGGCTACTTTCCATGGAGTGTTTATGGGTTGTTCAACCATTCTTAGAGAGCTTGTGTAAAATTCATCACTACTTCCAATAGTAATTGGTAAGTAATGGTAAGTTAGTATAGATATTTTTTTTTATAATTTTATGGAATTGAATAATGGATAACTGGTTAAAAATGGATAAGGAACATTTTTTGAATTATACATGCTTATGACTATGGATAAAAAAATTATTTTTTCAATTAATGGCATTTGAGGAAAAGAAAGTGTTTCATTGTGAAGGAGAAGTATCCCCTTTGGGTTGTTTATAATATTATATCACGAGTATAAGGTTAAGTTTCAGCGAGAGAAGCACACTGAGGACGATGTCCTCATAAGGGGGGGAGTATGTAACATCCATAGACCCACGTTTTTTCCTTTTTCCTTGCTAAAAAATATTGTTAGTTTAATGGAATTAGTTTTTCAAGAAGTCGTTAGGGTTTCGTGCGGTTGCAACTGCCAAGTCTTATCCGATATAAACAAAAATCTCGAGGGAGAGGAAATGAGGGTTCTGCTATGCTAATATTTACATATATCATATTATTTTTTATGGCTTTGGATGCATGCTTTTATCACTTGGGCTTGTTGCATGGAGAAGTTGTCCTGCTGGCCCATGCTACCTACTATGAGCTAGATGAAATTGGCATGGAGAATTCCGTTCATGCTACAGAATATGGAAAAGCCCTGGCGGCTACGTCCTGGCACTATGGCAGGGGTTAACTTGCTAAGTCATAGCATACATATTTTCTCTCCATTGATGATCTCACATCATACAACTAGCCCTAGTCCTTCATATTTCGCATGGAGACGTGTAGGTATTCTCATAGTATTTGGATGCATCCTTTCATCATAATATTTGGACGCATGCTTTAATCATAGATATTTTGATAGTTTCTTAGAGTTGTATTTACGTTGAATTATTGTGAGCCGTAAAATTATTCTATTTGATAGTTTTTAAGAGATTTACTTTTTGAATTAACCTTAGAGATATTTAGGTGAATGAGAAATTAACCATACTATTTCTTGAAAAAGTTAAATATGTCTTTGCATAAGACATGCTTAATTTTATTTAGCTTTTTCGTGAAGAAAATACTAATATCCATTTTATTGATTCCTTGGAAGGAACATGTTTGGTGCTAAATTCCTGGAAAAAGGAATATGAGTTATTTTTCTTGAAAATAATTTAGTAGTTAATTCTTGAAGATATTTCATGGGTTGGAAGATAAGCTAAGGAGTTTCATGAAGAACACATGTTAGTTCTCATAATCTTTTCTTTGGAAAAAATCATAATAATTAATTCTTGGTAAAATATTATGTTGTTTTATATATGTTTCTTATTTGAAAAGAATGACCTCTTGAGAATATAAAAATAATAACTGCTTTTTGCAAAATAATTGTTCTGGTAAATAGCCCTCTTTTGGAAAAGATACTTTTTGGCAAAGAAACATAAATTGTATACATAAGGGGATCAACTATGATATTAGCTTTTCTTGGGAGAAACTACACGCTTTCCTTTGGGAGAAGCTACATGTAGAAAGACAAAGAATCTAGGTTATATTGACTTCCTTTTGAGGAGGAATTATGTATTTGTTTACAGGAAAATATTAGCTAATGATGGTGTAATTCCAAGAAGGGAATATGTCCTATGTGCATTAAATAAGAGTTGTTATGATAAGCTCTTGCATGCACAAAGAATAGTGATTGTGTTACGTGCTACGTAAATTAAAGAAGAGCTATTATGATAAGCTCTGGCATGCGCAAAGAATAACCATTGTGTTATGGAGATATATTCTTTGCATGGATAGAAGACATATTGAGTTATAATGTTTCTTTAGGAAGAATTATTTTTGAGTGCTTTGTGCTATCATAAATATTATGTTAGTTTCATTTGGAATAAGATCATGCAAATGTATGCAATATTTGTATTAGCTTTCGTTGGAAAGAATATACATATTTGTATGTGGGAAAGGATAGCATGTTGTGGTAGACAAAATTGGACGTTAGTATAATCTTTGAAAAAGAAGACGTGTATTGGTATGCTTTATTACATTAGTGTTACAGAAAGAAAACTTGTGTTTTCATGCTCTCTTGTGTTAAGAATTCCTTTGGGAAGACTCTTTTGGAAGCTATGTGCTTTGTTGTGTATGCATTCCTTTGGAAAGACTCTTTTGGAATCTATATGCATTTGCATGCATGGGAGCAACACTTGTTATGTTAGATTTCCTTTCATGTACCAGAAGTAATAGATTAAGGGTTAGTTATTTTAATTAAATTTATGTAAATCGCATGCACGAATATCGTAACTGATGTATCAGTTTCTCTTAAAGAAAATATTGGGAGATGTAGCTATTTTCTTACAGGAATGTGTGCTTATGCGAGGGAAACATTGGTTAATGTGATGACTTATAACTAGCACATATGCAGTATGTACTGTTAAAGGGAGGATGTCAAGGTATTTTACTTTCATGTCATGAATATACATGAGTAGATGGAGAAGCTTCTCTAGTACAGATTTATGAAATGGTTGATTAATACTTTATGAATCTTGACATCAATGTATGTTGAAGGAATCAATAGCAGTGAATGATGGTGACATGTACAAAGGAAATATTATGCTTAACCTGGTGGCAAGTAAATGATTATGGTTCATGCAGATGAGTGCGAGTTACACGATGAGCCAATGTACAATGGTCCATTGTAGGTACATCCATGCCACCGAGATATGAAGATATGAATATTAATGGTTAAATGTTATCATATTTATTTTAATGGCTTAAGGTATATATTTGTATATTTCCTTGTAAGATTTATAATGATGGTTAAGGGATGGTCTCCCTTATAAGCCATTGAGTGAGGGATGAACACCCTCATGAGCGTTTAATAATAAAATTAAATGTTTGTTGGTTTTCACCCTATGGGTTTTCCAGAGTATATTGGTGTTCAATGATGTGATTGATTATGGTGTCAAGATGATGATGTTGATTCCTTTCTTGTTGTGATGTTCATAATGTCAAGTATGCGATGACTACATGAATAATGAAATGAATGAAAGGTTACATCATATAGTTTTATGTTAAAGTACTACAATAGAGGTTGCTAATGGTTAGGAAACTTACTATTCTTATAATGAGGTTACACTATGAACTGGTGAACATTCTATCTAATGATTAATAAGGAATATTTAATAGTGATTTGGATAGTTACCTGTGGGTAACTTGTATTAAAAATTTTAACTCTTGCATTTCCATGTGAAGTTATCAGTGTATGTTACACATGAAACTTTTTTTTTTTCATTAGTTAGTAGAATCACAGGAATATGTAATGCATAGGGACTAACAAAAAATTTCGATCGATTCTTTCATGACTCAATCATTTAAAACTATATAAAAAATTAAAAATTATTATTACATTTTGAAAATTTATTAATATATGTTTAAAATTTTATAAGGGGAACATATAATATTATTGATGGGAATGTAGTGTTCATAGTATTGACTTAAGATATGTTTCCATTTAGGTAACAAGTTCAAAAATAAAAAAATAGAGTATATGCTTTTTATACTTTGTCACATCAAAATCAAAAATAAAATAAAATAATAATAATAATAATATTTTGTCTATGCGTTTTGAACTGGCCAGCGTGGTTCATCATCAGGACAAGATGAGAAATCTGATCAAGAAACCCGTTTAAATAGATAAGGAAAGCTCCAACTAGCTGTTGAAAAAAACGACTAGTTTGATTGGAATGAAAAAATTGAATAAAAATTTTGTCATATTTTATTATTTTTTAATTTTAATTCTATTATAGTTTTTAATTTAGTTATATTTTAATTTCAATTTGACTATATTTGAATATAATCTAATATTAATACTTTTTCAATATAATTTAATATTTAATTTTTTTATTATTTTTTACTTTAAATTATATGTTATATAATTAAAATTCATTAATAGTTAAAAGAAATAAAAAATATAAATTATAAATATAAATAAAAAATAAATAATAATAATATTAATTCATTAATTAATAAATTTAATATAAGTAAATAGGTAATTTTCAAATTAAATCATAAGGATAAAACTAATAATAAAAATAATACTAATAACAATCAAATATTAATACAAAAAGAATAGACAGGGAGAGAGGAACTAGGAATGAGAGAAGAGGGAACGACCAGATGGAGCAAAGTGGATGGGGGAAAAACCAACTAAGAGTGAAGGACATGAATACAACATTTGCTAACACTCCACCCATCATCCCTGTTAAGGTTAACTGACCTCTTTTGGATTTTCAAGGCTTCCCTCAACTTTCGGTGGTTGAAATGGTCAATCCTCGCAATAACCTTAGTATCTTCAATACAAATGTGCTGATGATTTGTTTTTTCAGCATGCTCTGCTAATGCAGTGGACCGAGATCTACCATGTCTATGGTCAACGACATGTTCTTGAATTCTTTGATAGGTGAAACTGGTCGATCAATTAGTCAAATATAGTCAAATTGAAATTAAAATATAATTAAATTAAAAAATATAATAGAATTAAAACTAAAAAATAATAAAATATGAAAAAAAAAATTATTCAATTTTCTCATTCGCGTCAAACTAGCCTTTTTTTCAATGGCTAGTTGGAGCTATTCTTATCTATTTATACAGGTTTCTTGATCAGATTTCTCATCTTGTCCTGATGATGAACCACACTGGCTGGTTCGAAACGCGTCGACAAAATTTTATTACATGTGATTTTCACCGAAAATTATTATACACAATTTATAGATCACATAAGCCAAATTCCTAATAATAATAATAATAATTAAATATCCAATAACTTCACAATATTTCGCATGGATTGCTTGATCTTCGGATTCTCCCCATTTTCGCGGCCTTGGTTGGTAGGTGTAGCCCATGTGAAACCTACCCGACTGGTTCTCAGGTCAACTACAGAAGTTGTTGTCACTCATATAATACGACCATGGATTTAAATATTGCGTTTGGGGATGGAATGACCTAGCCCCCCTAGTTACTGTCATGGGACCTAAAAGATACCATTTTTAACTATTGAAAGCTACAGACTAAATAGATGTGACATTTTGGATCATCTTTATCTCCTTTGTATATTTTAAGATATTTTAAAATTGGGGACGTGTTAAAATTATTATTTGTGTGTTAAAATTATATTTTAAGATATTTTAAAATTGGGGACCTGTTAAATTTATTATTTGTGTGTTAAAATTATTATTTGATTGACATAAGTGTAGTTAAATAATTGACTCATATGTCAAAATATTTCCCAAACTTATAACTAAGTTAAAATGCAACATCATCCTTAATTCAACATAATCCTTATTAGTCCCTGCCGCCTGTGGCATGGCAGGGACTATTGTAATCGAAATCTATTTTTTCATTAGTCCCTGCCGCAAACCGAAGTTTATAAACTTAATTTACACTAATGCTTTTGAAATGTTTTTGAATCTAGATCATGTTCATCATTTGGTCAACCGATGAGCTTCCTCCCACTGTTATTTCAGCTAATAGGAAACTTTAAAGTCTTATTTGTCCTTATATCGAGGCAAATTGTTATGAAACTTAGGTTAAATAGCGAATGGTCTCGAAAGTTTAAGTTTCAACCAAGTAATGCTGACATTAATTTGTCAAAATTTTATGTTTATAATCTTATACCACCTACGCTCAATTAGCTACCACTTGCATGTAAGCAATGTGGCTATGCATGTAAACAACGTGGCTTGACCAGTGTAAATCTCTTTGGATGCTGGCAAGAGATGTTGGCTTCTTGATAGCCGATATATCAAGATAGCAGATGAAAGTTTTTCGCTCTTCTCGTAAACATTATTTTTACGAAAACTCGGGGCATTGTTTCATTTTCTTGACAGTTGGATGAATGGGCCACAACAAAACTACCATGAATACTATTCTCAGAGACGTCCCCAAGCTCGGCAGCTCACAGTGTAGGCTTCAACTTGTAATTTTCTTCAATCTTTGCCTTTTTCAGGGAGGATTTTCCATTCATTATGGTTATAAAATGCATTCCAGTGGTTTCTAGGAAGGAAAATTATTTTTATTTTTAAAAAAATCGGGGCATTATTCCATTTTCTTGACAGTCAGATGAATGGGTTGCCGGTCCTCCTCTATCTAGTTTGCTCTCCTCGTTGGTTAAGCTATTTTGTTTAGCTTCCTTCCTTCCAGAACTATGCCCAGATTTCTATATAATAATAAGAGAAGATCCAAGTTCTGTGTTCATTGAGCTAGTTAGAAAGATGTTATATAACGACTCCTTTTTTTTTATTTTTGGTGGTATGCCAAACACTTATTACTACACACAGTTCATGTATATTAATAGAAAAGTTATTTCCATTAACATAATCATGCCAATGTATAGGAAGAAAGTTTTAAAGCAAGGGTTTAGTAGAGGAACAATTTCTGTAGTTAGGGCTTTTGATATGTATAACCTAGGGGAGACTTTTGAAAAATGAACAAAATAAGAATCAAATCCAAGATCTGCCCCTGGTAGGCAGGTTACTTCACCACTGAGCTACATCATCCATTCTATGACAGGTGTAAATAAAGTTGCAGATCGCAAGTTCCAATAGAGACATATATGAAAGAACATGCCATGAGTCAATAAAACAACAGAAATCGTGGATTTAAGAAAAAAATTCCTAAGTAATATTATAATGCATCAACAATATTCTTTGGGCATTGATGGCGTCAAATGATGAAAAAGAATGTCTGTCTTGAATCTTGACTTTGATGTATTCTATTTGCTCCTAATATTGCACAAGAATTCAATCTAAAGAATTTAGAATCATATATCTCATCCCAACATGTTACAATGTATATGCTTGAAATCAACCATTGCATTTGCCATGAAAGTACTAGAATAAGAAAATGAGACATACTGATGGACTTCTTGAAAAATCATATAATCAGTAAACAAACCAAATACTAAATAGCATGTTACATGACAAAAAAAAATAATATAATGAGCCATGGAAGTCAACTAGATATATAGCCATGGATCTGCTCTTATGGTCTTATGAATACCCAAAAAATGACTAAAAAGAATGATTTAAAAATACCCACATAGCTTGTGGAGGAGAAGATGCATCAGGCCATCAATAAACCCTATTCAAGCCAAATATCTTTACTACATCATGGGGATGTATCAACTGATGTGCTCTTCTTACGTTATTAAGACATATATACACCTAAGACTCCAACACTGTAAACTGAAATACAGAGCAAATCTCTGAGCCCTGAGGCTAACAATGCATCATGGATGTCTCATGAAGGGTCTTCCATTAGGAGCCAGTGCTACCTCATATTTTCCACTGCAGTCATGAAGACATTTCTCTGCATGGTGGAACGCTCGTTTGAAGAAACCCAAACCAAAAAAGGGACCTATCAGAACAACCAGAAAAATAAGGCATGAACACACCTTACAGATAGTGCCACAACACATTTTTGCAGAGCCCTCGTAACTCTCACTGAATGCTCTTTATCACAATCTTTGTGTAAATCCTTTCACCCACAAAGCTCTAGTCAATGCAAGCTCTTTTCTTATACTTTGGACAACAATTCTCTAATCAGTTATAAAGACTCTCCGCCCTACTATAATTAATGTTTGGTCTGGGATATGCTTCATGTAACCATTGCATTAGGAAACACACATAGAAAGCAATTTCGCAGAAGATTTGATTTTATAAGTGGCCTATAAGTGGTTGGCCTGTGGGATGAATTAGGTAGGGGCTTCCAAAATTACAAGGTAGGCACTTAGTTAGAGTAAAGGAGAAAACAATTCCCCAGCATAACTAATTTTATAAGTGGGCTGTGAGATTAGCATCGATGCCTTGGTCTGTGGTCTAGAACTACACAAGATTATGCGAAGCACGTGTAATTCATGCAAGTTGGTCCTCGTGCAATGCATGCAGGCTAGTCCTCATGATCGTGGCCACGATCCTTTTCTTCCATCATGACATGGGTGTTTAGTGATTTTTGGTAGCCCGTGTCGATTACTGGAGGGTGGGGGTATGACTCTGTTTGGAACATCGGATATTTCAGAGGGAATCATCAAGGAGCGAGAGATGGTCGCCAACGTCTCCAGCATTTATTTAAACCACTTTCCTCAACTACAAATGAACAAGTTGTACCCTTTTACATTAGCTTTCTAGTTCATTAATTTGTGGAAAAATATTGCAAAGTCGTAGCCTTGGAGACCCGAAATTTGATGTTTCACCGTATTTTCCATAGTGTTAGTTAACTATGTTTTCACATCCGAATTTCAATGACAAGAGAAAATTGCTTTAGGTTTTATCTTTGTTTGTCTTGAATGAAAAACAATTTACAGTTAGGAGCATTGGAATATCCCAAAGACATGATAGTTGGAGTTCTATTTTACTTAAATTTTATCTGGTAAAATATGTTATCCATGTTGGAAGGGTGGGACTATTATAGCATCGTAAATTTGTAAGAACCTCGGAGCTTTTGATTTTTCCCCCTTTCCAGGTCTTCAGAGATGCTGTTTTTAGCGTCAGTGATTTCAGAACTTCTGAGTTCATTTTTGGAAACTCGTAGACATTATGTTTATGAAAAATCTTCGAGAACAGTAAGGGTATTTTGTGAGATTTGAACGTAGACTATAGAAACATAGCCAATATTTATTGATAGATTGTGAACGTAGAAGTTTTTTTTAGGTCAATGTAGATATCTTTTACCTGAAAGATGTCACTATTTAGAAGTGTCTTCCTTGAATTCTTTCGCAATTTTTTTTTGGGGTAATCTCGTAATAACCCAAAACAATGGTAATTCGAACTTTTTCTTGTTTTAACTTAAAAACTTTGAGTGAGGTTTTCACCTCGTGTTTTTTTTACCCTTTTAGAGTTTAATAAATGTGGGTTAAAATGGATTGATACAACGGACAAAATGTGTGTCAAATATGCAACTCATTAAGGAATATTCAACAATAAAATTCAGCAGAGACACAAGCATAGCCTCAACAAGTAAATATGAAAAGAAGTTTTTTCTTTTCTATTCTCTCCACAGACTGACTTGTTTCAAATATAGTAGTCTGCACTTTACAAGTATATTCAGATTCTTAGACTCTTTGAAAAACATGGCTCTCTGAGGCTTGGTTTATTTCAAATTTTTTTACTAGTCTTCACCTCGAACTCCTGTTCCTCAAGGCAAGGCAAAGTAGGGACTAGCTGCCTTGCAGCCATCCTTGTTCTCATTTGATTTTTAATGAGTTATTCTAAACCTATTGTTTTCGTTTTTTTAAACCGATGAATCATAATTCGAAGCTCTAGTTTGCTCATGGCTAGAAAATCCATTTCAATAAAGCTTATTCTCATTTTTCCATGTTGAGACGGTCAATGTAAATAAGAAATCGTTTTGCAATGTCAATAAATATCCATTTCCATCAACCTTATACCCATATTAACATTTTTCCATGTTGAGATGGTCAATGTAAATAAGGACTCGTTTTGTCAGGTTGACATGGCAATGTCAATAAATACCCGTTGTAATCATCATGAGCAACTTAGGGAATCAGACAAAGCCGGGGTGTATTATCTTAATCAGTTTGGCAATTCGCTATGTTAATATGAATAAAGTATCAAATTATTACGAGTATCACTGGGTATATACCAAAGCTGAGGAGAGAGTAACATCGTCATAAATTTATTGAAAATTATAATAAAAATAAAATATACAATAGTAAAATAATTTTTTTTTAATTTATATTAAGTTAAGAATGTATGGTTTATTATGTATTAAAGTTTAAAACATGTATATATTTTATATTAAAATTAAATAAAATATCTATGGATTTAACGAGATTTTTTTTTTTTTAATTGTAAATTTCTTTTTAGAGTGTAAATGAAAAAAGAAATTGCAAACTGAGAGATTTGTTTATATATATACCTTGAAAAAGATTAAAATGTAGAAGAGTAAGACTAGATTATAAGAATTTGTTTTTATTTTCTATATATAATACTGAAAATTATTTATTTAATATGGTCATTGAAATATTTTTTCTATCATTTACATTCAAATTTTTCATTTTTAAAATACCACATATTAATTTTATATTATTAATTAAATGAATTATACATCTTTATTATTATTATTATTAGGAACTAATTGAACTTTTTAAGTTTCAATTATTTCATTTTTTGAGGAATTCAAATATATATAAGTTTCAATTATTTCACACATTTCTTCATTTGGTCTGATTTTGCAAAGGGTTTTTTTGGGTTTAAGGACTCGTTTTGGCATAACATTCAAAGAACATTTCTTGGAGGTTTGTGATACATTTTTTGGATGTTTTTTGGGCTTCATTTTTTTTTGAAGTTATTTTGTTTTTTATTTTGCAAAGGATTTTTTTGGGTTTAAGGACTCTTTTTGGCATAACTTTCAAAGAACATTTCTTGGAGAAGGAAATTTCTTGGAGGTATGTGATACATTTTTTGGATGGTTTTGGACTTTATTTTTTTTGAAGTTATTTTGTTTTTATAGGTTTTGGGCTTAATTTTCATTGTTTTTTTTTTAAAGGTATTTTCTTTTTAGAAGTTTTGGACTTAATTTTCATTGTTTTTTTTTTTTTTTAAGGGATTTTGTTTTTAGAAGTTTTGGGCTTAATTTTAATTGTTTTTAGAGGTTTTGGGCTTAATTTTCAAAGGAAATGTTTTTGGAGGTATTTTGTTTTTAGAGGTTTTTGGGCTTAATTTTCAAAAGACATTTTTTGGACTTAATTTTGAAAGGACTCTTTTTAGGATTAATATTCAAAGGACATTTTTTGGAGGTATTTTTTTAAATGGTATTTTTTTAGAGGCTTTTTGGAGGTATTTTTTAAAGTGGATTTTTTTAAGAAGTTGGGCTTAATTTTCAATGGACATTTTTTGGAGGTATTTTTTGAAGTGACATTTTTTTAGAGTACGTTTTTTGGGTTGAAGTAAAGCTTTTATAATGATTTTTTAAAATGAGTTTTTTTCTAACTTTTTAAATGCAATTTTTTTGCAGGACTTGGAAGGAAATATTTTGAGCTTTATTTTATTTTTATAAGACATTTTTTTCCTGGATTTTTTAAAGTAAGTGTTTTGGATTGAAGTATGTATTTTTTGCAAAATTTTTAAAATGAGTTTTTTTTTTTAAATTAAATATTTTGTGATGTTTTTTTTAATTGAGTTTTTGTCTAATTTTTTGAACTTCATACTCTATTATCATGGGAAATCGAAGGAATTGCATGAGAAAACATGATCAAACAATAGACCCTGAGGAACATAGAGAACATGGGAGAGAATATCACAAAAGAAAGAGAAAATCACTCTTAAATATTGAAAGGGAAAATCAACCTCAGCTAGAAGTTGAAGCAGGTATGTAAATGTAAATATTATGAATTTGATATTTAAAATTTTCCTAGTGTAAAATGTGAAGCTTAATTTTTATTTGATGAACTAATTTGAAAAATATTTTGCAATGTAAATAGAGAGAGATATTCCTCAAAACATTGATGATAAGATACAAAATTTTGAAAGAGAAAGTGAGAGAGATATTGTACCAATCATTGAATATGGTGAAAATGTTGAAAGAAATTCAAGTTAAGAAACTGAATCACAAGGTACACACACACACACACACACACACACACACACACACACACACACACACACATATATATATATATATATATATATATATGCTAAACACATGCACACATTATTGAAATTATACATATTTATTAATTAATTTATTTATTGAATATGTAAACTTATTATGTACTATTAATTCGAATATGTACAAATGAAATCAATGTTGATGATGATATGTTAGAAAATGTTAACACTCACACATATGGAGATAAAAGAGTTGACCATGTTATACGATATTGTGTTAATCACATTTTTGATACGTACTTCATAAAGGAAAATGTGGCAGTTCAAGCCCAAATGTTCAAAAGGTCTCCTATCATTAAGGAAACTAAAAGAAGCTACGAATTTATTGGATATTCGAAAATAAACAAAAGATAAAAAAATGAAGGAAAATGTGATACAAAATATAAATAGTGTTATAAATTCAATTAGAAGATCTATATAGAAAAATGGTTCAGTTGCACGTAGAGAAATACATATGTAAATGGTTTCATCAAGTGCTAAAGAGAATCGGTTGGTTAAATCTATGGCACGAGCATTAGGAACCTCATAAAAAACTTTGCACAAACATAAAAAATTTCGGTTGCAAATAGATGTAAATGATGAACTCACTTGTTGGAGAGCTATTTGTAGGCAACCATACAAAGATAGACTTGGAGAAAATGTTAATATATATATATATATATATATATATATATATATATATATATATATATATATATATATATATATATATATATATATATATATATATATATATGAATATTGGAAGAAAAATTCACGTGTTTCACCAAATGCAAGGGATGTGATGCGAATAAGAATAGCACAAAATCAGTACAAAACACATGCAAAACATTTCTTGGACACCACTCAGATAGAGTTGTTCAACCAGTTCAAAGAAGAGAATTGTGAAATTGATGTCTCAATCAATTCTTTTGTGCAACAAAAACCATGGTATGTAAAACCTATCATCATACGTGACACTTGTTGTTGTCGTTATCATGTGGAATTTCAGTTATATATGACACATTCCTTAATTTTGGTAGAAAAATTTGGAAAGATTCACCTCCTCCTTCCACTATCCGTGATTTCATATCTCGAATTCTATGTGGAAGAGAAAGTGATAAATTATTTTATGAAAAGAAATGTGTTGGTGGTAAAAAATGCAATGATTATGAAAATTTGGCTAAATTTCAAAACAAATATTGTATTGATATAAATGATCAATCGTTGTCCAACATGAAAATGAAATGGAAGAGATATGAATATATCTGTACATTGATTCAAGGTTCAAATATTACTAAAAGAATTGAATTACAAGAAGAAGAAATATTTGTGATAGATTTTTTGAGAAAGTTTGAGGCAGAAATTTATAAATACACCAAGAGTTCCCATAGAGCTCGATGGCAGAACTTGTAATTCAAAAAATCCCATGAATTTTTTCCACCAGCGACCATTTTGTCAGTAATTGATTTTGTAGAAAACTACACATTTGTTCAACACAAGGAAATTCATAGTGAATAATATCATTCTGACCAAGTATCCATGCTTGTCCATATTCTATATAGACATGTTGAATAAAACGTTGATCATATAGAAAGCACTAGTGAAAATCGACATGTTATTAAAGAATATCACTTTTATATCAGTGACGATCGTACTCATGATACATATTTTTTACAACATTTTTTTGGAAATATTTATGACTCCTTTAAAATTCATGGAATAAAATTCAATGAACATTGGTTATGGTCAGATGGATGCGCAGGTCAATTCAAATCTTCACGATCATTCTTTTGGTTGTGTTTTCTTCATAAGAAAACCTGCATTAAACGTTGTTGGAATTTCTTTGAGACTGGTCATGGAAAAGGAGAACCTGACGGTGTAGGGGCATGAATAAAATGAGCACTTTGAAGATATCAAATGGGCCCCTATGCAAACCGACTTGTGGACGCTAAAGAAGTTGTTCAATAATGCATCGATACACTAAGCCATGAGATTGATCGATCAAGGGAAGTGCGAAGGTACATTAAATTTAATTTTTATTGGATATCCACTTTTAAACAGTGTATATTTATCACAATGATTAAATCTTTGATGGAATTTTGATATCATATTTACATTCTTATTTGAATTTTCGGTATAGGTTTTTTTGGCATATTAGGGTCGAAGATGTAGATAGATCGATTGGAAATGATGTTGAAACAATAAAAGGGACTCGAAAATTGAATTCAATTAAAACAAAGTTGTCCACAAATGTGTTTGCATTGGATAAAAGAAAATATTCTTATTTTTTCATGTTTGCATAAACAATAAAGAATCCAATGATGTTTGTGAAAACAAAATGTATGTAAAACATTGGAAACATCCAAAGATAAATACAAAGGGGAAAATTTCCGTTGCAATGTTTGAAGAAATGCAATCAGAGGAGACTACAATGTCATTTGATGGTGATCAAGTTTCTGATCTTGTTAGAGAAGGTAACATTTGAATTGTTTTCAAATGATAGAGATCTAGAAATAGATACTAAAATTATTTTAAAGTTATTTTTTCATGTTAATTATGATCTAAATTTAAATACATAAGTTTTTTTTATTATGCAGGAGATGTTTTTGATGTAATTTAACCTACTATCAATGATGAAAATGTGAAGTATTATTTTATGCGTTGCACTGAATGAAAGATGAAATTATTAGAAAAATATAATGATTACGGTTTTCCATATGACAGAGGGTCTCTTATAATGAAAGGTTATTTTTTCAGACAAACTAATCAAAGTGGGGATTTTTTTTTATTTTGAAGACTATGAACCTGATGTCATAAGATATCAATATAGTCACTTGGTGTGTGAAACACACATAAATTTGATAGAGGTTCAATCAAAGAAAAAAACAAAAATTAAGAAATGGAAAATGTCAAAATCCGATCATGAACAAATCATTGAAAATGGAATGCCATTGGAATTTTTTTGATTGAACTATCCAATGATTTATTCTCTTTGGATTCATGTTTTAGAACCTCCAAAACTCAACGAAAAATTGAACTGGCTTGTTATGTTATATGTGCAAGTGTTTGCACATGTACACTGTTTTGGTACATGCACACTAGTATCAGCAGAAAGTAGCTTTTCTTTGTGCATTGATGAAAAATATTCCACGTATTGGATATATATGTTCTAGAATCAAATTAACTGAAAGTAGCTTTTCTTATGTGCATTGATGGAAAATTTTGCACGTACTCGATATATATGTTCTAGAATGCAATTAACTAAAAGTATATTTTCTATTTGCATTGATGAAAAATGTTGCACATACTGGATATATATGTTCTAGAATGAAATTAACTTAAAGTATCTTTTCTATGTGCATTGATGAAAAGTGTTGCACGTACTGGATATATATATGTTCTAGAATGAAATTAACTTAAAGTAGTTTTTCTATGTGCATTGATGAAAAATGTTGCACGTACTGGATATATATATATATATATATATATATATATATATATATATATATATATATATATATATATATATATATATATATATATATATATATATATTCTAGAATGCAATTAACCGAAAGTAGCTTTTCTATGTGCATTAATGAAAAATGTTTCGAGTACTAGATATATATGTTATAGAATGAAATTAACTGAAAGTAGCTTTTCTATGTGCATTGATGAAAAATGTTTCACGTACTCAATATATATGTTCTAGAATGCAATTAACTGAAAGTAGCTTTTCTATTTGCATTGATGAAAAATGTTGCAAGTACTAGATATACATGTTCTAAAATGAAATTAACTAAAAATAGCTTTTCTATGTGCATTAATGAAAAATGTTTCACATACTGGATATCTATATTCTAGAATGCAATTAACTAAAAGTAGCTTTTCTATGTGCATTGATGAAAAATGTTGCAAGTACTAGATATATATACATTATAGAATGCGATTTTAAAATTTTATGATTGTTTGACACACCTAACAAGGCCTAGAATCTTATGATATATATATATATATATATATATATATATATATATATATATATATATATATATATATATATATATAGTACTTCAATTGTTTTAACATATATATTCAAACATGTACTTAAATCATTTCTACATGTACATATATTCATGTGAACCTTTTTTTTTTTGGAAAATGACTACTTGAATTTTAAAAACAAAACACTATATCATAATCACATGCCTAATGTAGTTCAACCATCCAAAACTTGAGTTTTGAAAACAAAAGATTATATCACAATATTACTTCATAGGCCAAATGTAGTTCAACTATACAATAAAAACAAAACATTATATTGTGCAATCACATGCCAAATGTAGTTCAACCATCCAAAACATGAGTTTTAAAAACAAAACATTATATCAAAACATTACTTCACATGCCAAATGTAGTTCAACCATCCAAAACTTGAGTTTTAGAAACAAAACATTATATCATAATATTACTAAACATGCCAAATGTAGTTCAACCATCCAAAACTTGAGTTTTAAAAACAAAACAAATTATATCACAACTTTACTTCACATGTCAAATGTAGTTCATCTATCCAATAAAAGCAAAACATTATATCATGCCAAATGTAGTTCAACTATTGAATAAAAACAAAACATTATATCATGCAATCACATGCCAAATGTAGTTCAACCATCCAAAACTTGAGTTTTAAAAACAAAACAAATTATAACACAACATTACTTCACATGCCAAATGTAGTTCAACCATCCAAAACTTAAGTTTTAAAAAAGAAAACAATTATAACACAACATTACTTCACATGCCAAATATAGTTCAACCATCCAAAACTTGAGTTTTAAAAACAAAAAATTATAGATCAAAACATTACTTCACATACCAAATGTAGTTCAACTATTCAATAAAAACAAAACATTATATCACATTCATATGTACCAAATGTAGTTCACATAAAATATGTCCAAAATTTGTATTTCACAAGTATAAGTATACATTATCAAGTTATATATGACTGCATCTAGATAAGACTATATATAAAAAAGGTAAATTTAATAATGTTGAACGTGCATGTGCATCATCCATCAAATAGTGCATGTGCATCATCCATCAAATACAGATGGATGTAGTGTCTCTCCCAGCAAAGTCACAATCCTCGAGCTATCCTGTGAAGCATGGGGAACCTATACACAATGTGTACAAACATTAAAATTTAATCCTTTAAAATTAAATGAGAATATATAGAACTTAATGTAAAAAAAAAAAAAAATGTAAAAAAAAAATAAAAAAATCATGCAATACCTCATGAGGTTCCCTCTCCATTTGTTGCTCATCTACTAAAACTTCCCCCACTGGAACATCTTCAACAGTAAACTATACAATATATATATATATATATATATATATATATATATATATTAAAAAATTTTAAATGAAAATGCATATATAAACTTATTTTAAATAACATGAAAAAAAAAATTAGACAACTTGTTCAAATGGTTGAAATGGTGTGGATATTCCTATCTTCATCATACACTCCATCTCTAGAGTCCGTGGCAAAAATAAATCCTCTCTAGGAACCTAAAATTCAAAAGATTTAGAAGTAAAAAATAACTCAAGATCTAGATCTAAATTTATAATAAAACTTTTGAACTTCAATTTATAACTTATAACATAAAAAAACGTATTTAAGTGAAAAATTGAATACTTGTGCTGGTGAATTTGGCACATCTCCTAAGAGAGGCTCCAAAAGAAAATATCCAAAAACCTTAAATTCAAAAAATATAAAATAACTCAAGATCTCTATATCTCAATTTATAATAAAACTTTTGAACTTAAATTTATAACTTATAACTTATAAACATATATATTTAAGTGAAAAATTGAATAGTTGTGCTGGTGGATTTGGCATATCTCCTAAGAGTGGCTCGGAAAGAAAATCTCCAAAAAAATAAAATTCAAAAAATTTAAAATAACTCAAGATCTAGATATCTCATTTTTTAACGGAACTTTTTGAGGTGGAATATATAACTTAAAAACATATTTAAAAGCGAAAAACTGTTCATACTTGTGATGGTGGGTTTGGCACATCTCCCAAGGAAGAAGAAGGTACCATCATCCTAAAAACATCGGATGAAATAATAATCTGTTAAAGCATTTTATTATATATACATGTACATGTATTCACAATTATTTATTTTAAAAATATCTCATCATGTTTCAATATATATAATAATAGATAAAAAATAATTGTACATCATCATGTTCACTTAAAAAAAATTAACATTTGCCAACATATCTTGATGGTGAGAACCATCTTGATTGTGTGATTTATTTTGAGACCCATCTTGATTGTTTGAACTGGAGGCTCCGACCATGATATTAAAATTTTCTTCATTCATCAAGCATGACAACTGCAAATGGTGTTAGCATATAATGATACATTTTTGTTAGATTAATGTATACAAATAAATTTATGTATATATGTATTTATTAAAAATTGTACATGTGTTAAAATAATCACCCTAACTATTAACACATACCATTCCCATGCCCTCTTGCTCATGAAGAATTAGGTCTTGTCAGACAATTCTTTGCATATGTTTTGAGATCTTCAACACTCATGCTGTCAATCTCTTTGATGCAGGAGCATCGGGAACCTAGCCAGCAATATGACGTCTTTGGTCACATGTTGTGGCTAATTTATTTTATTAATTGGAAATAAAATAAACTTAGGAATAGTTTAATAATTTATTTTATTAAATTTTTTATTTATTTTTAGAGAATTGTTAGTTTGTTTTATATTTAATTAAATTTGGCATAATTATGGAATTGGTTTCTTTCCCTGCGTGGAATAGATCCAATATAGGGGCAAATTCTTAATAATAGGAAGGCATTGGTTTGTTGAGGTTTTCTAGAAGAATACTATTCCGAGAAGATTAGTTTCACATATTTGTATAAATTAGAGAGAGCTAAAGATGAAAGTGTGTGTGAGAGAGAGAAGTATTAGCATAAGAAATATAAATGCAGTGGGGCAATTAACGAATTATTAGCCTATGCCGTGATGAATCTCATTGAGGATTGTTGATACGTAGATTGCAAACTCATGTGTTAGTAAATTCAGATCATTTCGATTATAGAGATATTATGAGTTTTATTTAAATCTGTAATTTATCTATATTTGGTATGTGTATATTCTGTTGGAGTGTATGAAACACAGGAGGAGAATTGTATTTGCGTAATACTACAATTGAAGGGGAATGGATCACAATCATGAATTGTCGTCCCAAAGCTATAGTTGAAATAAAGCTCTGCAATGAGAGAAGGCGTATTTTTATGCGTGATTTCCAGTGCGTGTGGGTTGAAGAAACGGTGCTGGTAAGGCGTCGCCGGAGTCACAAGGAAACCACAGCCATTTGAACACAATGCGATATTGGAACGTTTATAATTGAGACCACAGCAGCAAGAACCCACATAGCCACGGTTGAAATAATTCAGGAAATTCTGTGACATATGAAGACCAAGTGTGTTAGTGAACCATGGAAAGATTTTGAAAGGATTGAAGAACCCAGATTATGGTATATGCCATACATTGGATTACCATGCGGATGTAAAATTTTTTGTGGTGACTTTTGAAGTATGGAAGCAAACCAAATAGTGCTCGTTTTGATTGTTGGGCATTCAAAAAAATCAACGAGCTCTATTTTCCTTATTGTATATTTAAGCAATGAAGTTTTAAAGATTGTCTCGATTTGCTTAATAGCATTTATATAACTTATGCTTGGAAGGAAATTGTAATTTGTGTAGTGGCAGCAAAGGTTATTTATATGTGTAAGTAAGGGACATGCTAAATTGACCTTGAACACTTAGACTGATGAGAAATCAATCTCGTCACGTGTGAAGAATAGATTTGGGCATTGGTGAAATTGCATATTTTACTATAATTATTTAAACATTAGGACTTGTGTTTTTTTTTCTACATCATTTGTGGTATCAGAGCTTGTTAAGCTGTTTTTGGAGCATTGCAGAGAATGCCCCCCCAGAAGAGGAGTTGGGATAGGTCGAGGGAGACCTATAGCAAACGTAGTTTTGCTAGATGAGATCTTGAATTTGCGCACGAGACTGACTACAGTATAAGCCACTTAGAGGAGAGCAGAAAATGGTGGAATTTCTAGTGTCGATGGAGAAGAGACCACTGATGGAGAAGCGGAGGAGGAAAGCGAGGCAGCCAAAGTCACGAAAATGGTCGCAAAGGTCAACAACCGACCAAAGTATATGTACCTTTATATGATGGAAGTCTTAGTGTGGAGGTGCTAATGGACTGGATCAGTTCGTTATATAAATACTTCGACTATGAAGAAGTCGATGAAAAGAAGAAAGTGAATTTTGCAGCCACGATATTGAAAGGCCATGCAGCCTTATGGTGGGACGAATTGCAGCTATCCAGGGAGCGAAAAGGGAAACCCAAAATCAAGCAATGGGACAGGATGGTAAGTAAGATGAAGGCTAAGTTTTTGCTGAAGGATTACCAATTAAATCTGTTTAGACAGTTGCAGAACTTAAAACAAAAAGGAATGACAATTAAGGAATATACTAAAGAATTTTATAAGCTGAGTAATAGATCTGGCCATGTTGAAGATGATCTAGAAAATGTAGCTAGATATATAAATGGTTTGAGATATGAAATACAAGATGAGACCAGCTTATTAAATTTGAGGATGATTGAAGATGCATATCAAGTAGCCTTGAGGGCCGAGGAAAAATTGTTACGCAAACAAAACCAGAGAAATAAAGACAAGAGTCCGGAAAAAGAAGGGGGAACATTTGAATCCCAATTTCAACACTCTCAGAATGAGGCAGGGAGTGCGAGCAATAGATCACCACAAAGAGGAGATTTTGGTCGCGAAAGGTTCATGTCCAGAGGCAGAGGCCAAGGAAGAGATGTTTGGTGCTTTGCATGTGGTGAATGGTGACGTGCAATGGGATTGTCCTCACAATAGATCAGCAACTCATTGCAGCATGAATTTTTCTGAAACCAAAGAAGAGATTCCTGAGACTGAAGCCAAAGAATAACTACCTGAAGCTGGAGAATCCTTGTTGTTAAAAAGGGTATTGCTTGAAGAAGCTAAGGAAGCCAAAGAACTAGTTCAAAGAAAGACTCTGTTTAGAACTGTGTGTAAGTCAAAGGGTAAGTGTTACAAATTGGTAATTAATAGTGGTAGTACTGACAACCTTGTTTCTACAGAGATGGTGGACAAGTTGAAGTTGGAGAGAAAAATACACCCCACTCCTTATAAAATATCGTGGCTTCAGAAAGGCCATCTAATTATTGTAACCGAACAATGTAAATTTGACTTCCAGATTGGTACTTATAAGGATGTTATTTTATGTGATATAATGCCGATGGATGTATGTCACATATTGCTAAGGATACCCTAGCAGTTTAACCGAAATTCCATACATGATGGTAGAAGAAACACTTATAATTTTGAGAAAGATGGGAACAAGCATATACTGTTTCCATTGAAAGCTGAAGCTGATGAAGAAGCACATGGAAATAGCATTATGTTGATGAATGAGAAGACCCTGTTGCAGGAAGATGAGAAGGGTAAGGAGATGCATTTTTCGAGCATTGGAAAACCCAAGGTAATTTTAACTTCTACAAATTTAGAAAATTTACTTGAAAAAATTCAGAATCTATTGAATGATTTTTCTGATATTATTGTGGATGAGTTTCCGAATAAGTTACCACCCATCAGGAGTATTAGTCAGTATATTGATCAAATACCTAGAGCCAGTTTTCCGAATGGAGCAGCGTACAAGATAACATCGTAGGAAAATGCCGAAGCTGGAATACAAGTGCAAGAACTGATGGATAAAGGGTTAGTCAGAGGAAGCCTTAATCCATGTGCAGTACCAACAATACTTAGTCCAAAGGAAGACGATGAATGGTGCATGAGCACAGATTCTCGAGCCATAAATAAAATCAACCTCAGGATGATGAATGAAGTTTTGGAGGAATATGCAGTCTCTAAAGAAGAGTTGAAAATGGATTCGAAGAAAATCCAAGCAGTCGTGAATTGGCTAACTCCTAGAAGCATATTTGAGGGAGATGTCAAAAGCAGATGGCAGGAATGCAGTAGGAAAGACAAGCAGCAAGCAGATATGAAGAGGTGGAAAAAGAAATTCCAAGAAAGTGACTTAGTCATGTATTGCAGATTTGTACCTATACCAAGAACCAGAAGAAGAACCACAAGGATACGCCATAACAGAAGAAATCCCAAAGCCAGAAAAAGGGAAAAGAGAGTGTCAAATAAAACCAGGAACCAAACTTATTATCCGTATTTGGTCAAGTGGAAAGGACAACCAGTGGAAGACGCCAGTTGGGTGACTACAACAGAGCTACATGAATTGGGAATCAATGTCAAAGTACTACAAGATCAGTTTTCTTCCCCGGGAGTCTGATGCAGGAGCATTGGGAACCTAGCCAACAATGTGACGTCTTTGGTCACATGTTGTGGCTAATTTATTTTATTAATTGGAAATAAAATAAACTTAGGAATAGTTTAATAATTTATTTTATTAAATTTGTTATTTATTTTTAGAGAATTGTTAGTTTGTTTTATATTTAATTAAATTTGGCATAATTATGGAATTGGTTTCTTTCCCTGCGTGGAATAGAGCAAATATAGGGGCAAATGCTTAATAATAGGAAGGCATTGGTTTGTTGAGGTTTTCTAGAAGAATACTATTATGAGAAGATTAGTTTCACATATTTGTATAAATTAGAGAAAGATGAAGATGAAAGTGTGTGTGAGAGAGAGAGAAGTATTAGCATAAGAAATGTAAATGTAGTGGGGCAATTAATGAATTATTAGCCTATACCGTGATGAATCTCATTGAGGATTGTCGATACGTAAACTAAAAACTCATGTGTTAGTAAATTCAGATCATTCCAATTATAGTGATATTATGAGTTTTATTTAAATATGTAATTTATGTATATTTGGTATGTGTATATTCTGTTGGAGTGTACGAAATGCAGGAGGAAGATTATATTCGTGTAAGACTGCAATCGAAGGGGAATGGATCACAGTCATGAATTGACGTCCCAAAGCTGTAGTTGAAATAAAGCTCTGCGATGAGAGAAGGTATATTTTTGTGCGTGATTGCCACTACATGTGGGTTGAAGAGACGGTGATGGTAAGGCGTAGTTAGAATCACAAGGAAACTGCAGCCATTTGAACACAATGTGATAATGGAACGTTCAGAACTGAGACCATAGCAACAAGAACCACGCGGCCACGGTTGAAAGAATTCAGGAAATTCTGTGACATATGAAGACCAAGTGTGTTAATGAACCATGGAAATATTTTCAAAGGATTGCAGAACCTAGATTACGGTATATGCCATACATCGAATTACCATGCGGATGTAAAAGTTTTTGTGGTGACTTGTGAAGTATGGAAGCAAACCAAATAGCGCTCGTTCTGATTTTTGGGCATTCAAAAAAATCAACGAGCTCCATTTTCCTTATTGTATATTCAAACAATGAAGTTTTAAAGATTGTCTTGATTTTTTTAATAGAATTTATATAACTTATGCTTGGAAGGAAATTGTAATTCGTGTAGTGGAAGCAAAGGTTATTTATATGTGTAAGTAAGGGACATGGTAAATTGACCTTGAACACTTATACTGATGACAAATCAATCTCATCATGTGTGAAGAATAGATCTGGGCATTGGTGAAATTGCATATTTTACTATAATTATTTAAACACTGGGACTTGTGTTTTTTTTTCTACATCACTCTTCATATGTATAATACACAAAATTAATGCGTGCATTCTCACATGCTCTTTGACGATTCAAACAAACATCGACTCCACCCAATCCACTGTGAACATTGTCAATGATGGCATCCCTTGCTTTCCGACTAATTTGAGAAGTGGCATCCATATATGACCGCAAGGTGTTAACACGAAGAGGTTGACTAACCAATGGTGGCTCGGGGCGAGGAAACTCAACATCACGCATAATTCCCCTAAGGTCACACAACTGACCTTTCCTAGGACCAAAAAATTCAGAGGGAAGGTCATTGTAATTGGGTTTCATTTGCAAAAATAATTATACATAAAATAATTTTGCAAAATAAAGTGGAACCTCGTCATTCCATGGGAGTCTTCGATAGGCCGCAAGGTGTCTATCATACAAATAGCGATCTATATGAGGGTGATTGAAATATTACACCTTTAACATCTTTCTTTTCAGCCCTTCTTTGAGATTAAACATAGACTTGGCCATTTCTGTAGTAACTCTTTGTTTAAACACCTCCCATGTATCAGGACCCATCACTGTTTCCTTTCTTTTTCTCATCACTTCTACAAAAGTATCAGTGGTTGGCCCAAGCTTTAAGTATACATCTACTAGTTCACTTAAAGAGTGAGTAACTATTTCCAAGCTTTGTCGACTCTCAGTAGGTAGAGTCAAAGCCACAAGATCTCTCTTTGATTTTGCATGAAGATGTTGACACCTTTGTAAGGTGCATTGTTGCATGGAAGACAATTTCAAGAATTTCAAATGGAAGGAAACTCCAAATAGCTAGATCCATGATAAAATAATGAAATCACCTAACATAAAAGAAAACAAATGTGATAGCAACAAAAAAAATTCAATTAATGTGGAATAAAGTTAAAAGTAGCATACATACGCAATTTTCCATTTATAACTCATAAGAACATTATTAAAATAATGAAAAACAATTCACAATTTTATAAACCTAATGTTTAAAATCCAATATTATTAATGTTAATAAATCTATTTTTATGTCTCCATTAATGTCTATGTTTAATATTGATGTTAATGTTTTGATGTTCAATATAAATATTAACAAAAAACAATTTTTTTAATATTAAATAACTTAATGTTATAAACCTCACGTTATAAAATAACCTTATGCTACATCAACCAAATGAGTTAAGTTATAATGTCATTGAACCTAACTAAACCTAAAGTTATCAATCCTATTTTTTAATGAAATATTTATATTCATGTTCAATGACAATGTTCACATTAATGTATAAATGAAAAATTTAATTTTATATAAATTTTAATGTTTAATATTGACATCTATATTTATTATTAATAATATTAATATTAATATTAATTGGCATTAAAAGAGAAATTGATATCTAAAATTAATATTAATAATTTTTTATTAATTTCAAACATTTATATTTATTATTAAAGTTAATATCAATCTATATTATTAAATTATTAATGTTAATAAGAATCAATATATATTTTAATAATATTATTGTTAATTTTCAATAATAATAATAATAATAATTTCTATGTCAATTTTAAAAATTTGTGTTTATATTATTAATATTAATAAAAAAAATATTGACCTTAATAACACACATAAATGTTGAAAAATTGAGTGATTAAAATTCCAAAATAAAATAATCAATAATATTCTTTAACGAAATATTCACATTAATGTATAAATGCAAAATTTAATTTTATATAGATTTCTATGTTTAACATTGACATCTATATTTATTATTAAAGTTAATATTAATTTATATTATTAAATTATTAATGTTAATATGAATCAATATTTATTTTAATAATATTTTTTTTTAAAATTTAAATACTAGTAATAATATTAATATTTATAATTTCTATGTCAATTTTAAAAATTTATGTTTATCAATGTTTATTAATATTAATAAACAAAAATAAATATTAAACATAATAACACACATAAATATTGAAAATTCTACTGATTAAAATTCCATAATAATATAAATTTAAAAATTTTCAAAATTCTAATGTCATTGAACTTAAATAAATCTAAAGTTATCAATCCTATTCTTTAATGAAATATTTATATTGATATTTAATGACAATGTTAATGTAAAATTTAACTTTATATAAATTTTTATGTATAACATTCACATCTATATTTATTATTAATATTATTAATATTAATATTAATTAACAAGAGATATTGATATTTAAAATTAATATTAATAGTGTTTTTATTAATTTGAAACATTTATATTTATCATTAAAATTAATATCAATCTATATTATTAAATTATTAATATGAATCCATATTTATTTTAATAATATTATTGTTAATTTTAAATAATAATAATAATAATAAAAGAAGAAATAATATTAATATTAATAATTTCTATGTCAAATTTAAAAATTTATGTTTATATTATGAATATTAATAAAAAATATAAATATTGATTTTAATAACACAAATAAATATTGAAAAATTGAGTGATTAAAATTCCAAAATAAAATAACCAATCCTATTCTTTAATGAAATATTCACATTAATGTATAAATGAAAAATTTAATTTTATATAAATTTTTATATTTAACATTGACATCTATATTTGTTATTAATATTAATATTAATTAACATTAAAAGAGATATTGATATTTAAAATTAATATTAATATTTTTTTTTATTAATTTTAAATATTTATATTTATTATTAAAGTTAATATCAATCTATATTATTAAATTATTAATGTTAATATGAATCAATATTTATTTTAATAATATTATTGCTAAATTAAAATTTAAATAATAATAATTATAATAATAGCAATAATATTAATATTAATAATTTCTATGTCAATTATAAAAATTTATGTTTATCAATATTTATTAATATTAATAAAAAACATAAAGATTGAAAAAATGAGTGATTAAAATTCCAAAATAAAATAAACTTAAAAAAATTCAAAGATAACTTCTCAGTGTTGGATATGTGAACAAATAGGGCATCTTCAAGGTTCTTGTCCCAAATCACTCAAAGAGGAAAAATAACACAAACCAAAAATGTACTTGGATGATGATGAAGATGATAGAATCTTGAAAATAAACAAACAAATATATTTTGATTTTATTAATCATTTGGTTCATATAAATACAAATATAATCTATTTATATTCATAGAAAATACTCAACCAAAAAACAAAACTTAAACATGTTTAAGTAATATAAAGAAAAGGAACTAAATGTCCCAAGGGCATTCTCTTGTTAAAGGGCACATTGTTAAGTTTATCTCGAATAAGAAAATTAGTTTTTATGGCTAAATTGGACATAAATAACAACTAATTTAATGATAGATAATGACACTTGTTCTAATCATATTTGGGGAAATGAAATTTTTCCTTGCATGACATGGAATCAAACCTATGGGAAACTTCTCCATCAAGAATAGTAGTGTAAACATAGCCCCACTTGAAAAATAAAAATACTTTATGAATCTAACAATTTCAATAAATTAATGAAGTAAATAAAATCAAATAACAAACAACAATACCAAAAAAATATTTATAACATTAAATACAATATACAGTAAGTTATGATGAATTCCATGAAGGAAAAAAATTAAATATTTATATAATTTTTTTCTTTTTCAAAAGGTTTTATAAATGTTGGGTATACCTTAATATTTTTTATCCCAATGTACAATTATAAAAGCATCAAGAGTGTGGAATTATCAAAGTGTGTAAAATTAGGGAAAATGAATTTCAATTGTGCATCTCTCATTACCTTTGAAGGCCGACATAATGACTTTTGTTCAAAAGAACATCAACAAAAAATGTACTTGGATGATGAACATTATTAGAATATTGAAAATAAACAAGCAAGTAATTTAGAGATAGATAATGATGCTTGTTTGTGTTCTTTGGTTTGTGTAATTGGAATGATAGTGTAAATGTAACCCCACTTAAAAAAACAAAAACACTTTATGAATCTAACAATTTCAATAAATTAATAAACTAAATTAATGTACAATAAATTATTATAAATTTCATGAATGGTAAAAAGTAAAATATTTTTATGAAATTGTTTTCTTTTTCAAAATATTTTCTAAAAATTGGGTGTACCATAACATTTTTAATGCCACTGTAATATGTGTAGATATTTTTATTAATGAGTGTTTACTAAACAATATGATAATACACATTTAGACAATTTTATTTTATATGGAAGCTTGTATCTCATCGGTGATGAAATGCTTACACCAAAAGTGTCAATACATAGGAAGATTTTAGGTTTGGTTACTTAGTTTTCTCAAGTCAATGATGGAACAAAAAGTGTTTTCCAAGTGAGTCAAAGGATTTGAAATCTGTGACAATGGAAGTAGCACATAGCCAACTATAATAGGGGAAGTGAAAATATCTACAAAATGATTGGAAATTTAGAACTTGTCTCCAATATTAATAAAGAAAAGGGAAAGGATTGAATCTCTTGATCTGAAATTATTTTTAAAAATATTATAAATTTTATTAAAAAGATGGAGTTCAATTTCTTATCCATTGAACAACATGCATGAAAATAATAATTATTCTTAGTTGATGGTTTTTGTATTTATTAGTTTAGGTAGCCAAAATATTTCAAGTTACTACTGGAATTCATTTCCCAACCCCTCACTTTTATTGTAGGAAGATGAAATATTTATTTACATTCGGTATTGGAAAGTACAATAATGCAATGTAGCTCAATTAATACAATCATTAAAGGGATCAAATTTGTTATCTCTTTCTGTTGTTGATTAATAATACTTTCTGTCCATCACAACTACATCTAAGCAAGAAAATAAGTTGGCAAAGAGGTTGGTGTATACAACAGATGTATTAAGAATCCATTGTGGAGTTGGTTTGCATACTAGCACAATATTAAACAAAAAACTTTCATAAAAATACGTGGAGTTGGTTTGCATACTAGGACAATATTAAAAAAAAAACTTTCATAAAAAAACGAACATTTTGAGAGAAAATGGATGAGCAATTATACTCTAGGAATTTTGTTACAAGAAATCCTGTAGCTTAGTTCACCAATAAGGTAACCCTTTAATCATTGAAACCTCTGTGGTAAAATCTCTAATTTTTTCAAAAAAAAAACAATGGTTGAAATTTCTACACCTGGCAAACTCTGTGTTGAACCTCTACAAACCTGCAAACCAAAATAAATTTATTAAAAATTATTAACGTTAAAAAAAACAATAAAATGTAAAAATAAACAAATATACAATTATAAACAACCCAAACCTAAATGAAATTTGAAGAAGGAGAACATGGGCTTTTTGAGAAAGCGTTCAAATTCTATTGAGAACAATGTATATATAGTTTGGTATAAAGCTATTTTCGGGGAGCTTAAAGAATATGTGTTTCAAATATATGAAATATTAAATGAAATGTAAGTAAATAAAAAAAAAGCGTGGTAGCATATATATGAATAGCCAATGACCTGACACAATAAATCCAATATGTCTTTACAAAGATGGTTGCCATGTGTTCAAAACTTTGCATAGAAAACCATTGGATACCACTCACTTAATCAAATGAATTCATACGATTGCATACCACTCAATTAATGAAATGAATGAGCTTACAATGCATATTTTTTATTTATTTATTTATTTATTTGTGAGAAGTTAATCATCGAGTTGTCTTTAGTGTGACTTTTTGGAGTTTCAGGTGCTGGAATCCATTGAAAAAAAATTAGGTAAAATCTTGATTTAGGTTATTTAAACTTGTTTTTTGACTGTATATATGGATTAACCACCCTAAAAAACCCCTAGGGCACTTGGATTGTGCAAGGTTACCCATAAAACTTCTATTTTCAATAAATTACTGTCGGAATTTAGAGAAATTAAATCGGAAAAAACTACCGTAAAAGCCTTCAAAAAGTCACACTATAGACTACTCGGTTAATCGTTCTCATTACAAACATGGTTGTCATGTGGCCATGCCTATTTATTTTATTTTTATTTTATATTTGTGGCAATGTGGCCATGGGGTTATTAATAGTGTTCATACAAACATAATGGCTAATGCCATTTGGCACATGCAAACCCAACTCTTCCCATACCACCATCTCAAATTCTAAATTAAATAACACACACATAGCCACGTTTCAATTAAATTTTTTATTTTTATTTTATTTTCCCATAATCCGCGGTACTAATCATTACATGTGGCGATTAAGGGTAGGTCTAGTAAATTTTTAATCATACTTGAGTAAAATATTAATTTAAACATGGTTTAAACACCTTATTTAGATATGCAAGGAAGTTATCACTTGCAATTTGATTCGTTGATGTGTGGAAAATATGAGAATATACTGGCATATTTCAATTTAGACCGTTAGATCAGGACGATTAGCTAAAAAAAACATTAAAGTAGCCAGTTCCAACAAAAATATGCCTATCGACATAATTATCATACAAGGAGTGAGAACAAAAACAATGAGATGCCTGAAATATATCATCGTCAATTGGCCTCCTTCAGAAACTAAGGTATCTAATTCCCATCTTACTGCATTTTAGCTATTCTTCTCCACACATACTGCAACTACAGAAGAAGAAAAAGAAGCAGAATCATAAGCAACATCTAGAATCTCTTCAATCTCTTGGGACAACTTACTCTCTCTCAAGCCATCAAGCCACCTATTTGCCCTGAACTCTCTCCAATCTCTTGTGAAAATTTTATTTTTCATGTCACCCATTTCCCCATAATTTTGTCCAATATCTTGCAAGGCACACATTTCCCCTAAATTCTGTTCAATTTATGCGACGACTTACTGTCTATCAGGCGACCAATATCTCCTAAATTCTCTCCAATCTCTTGGGACGTCTTTCTCTCTGTTAATCCACTGAATTACCTTGAATTTTCCTTAACAGTAATATCTCCTACACTTTCATTGACATTGATTTTATCCAAAACACCCTTCCACTTCCACATTCGTGCATATAGCTTCATTTTTTCCCCCATAATTTCAAAATTCACAAAGCTAATGGACCCCTCTTTTTTCCCCAAAACTAGACCATGGGTTTGGCTTCTAACATCTCAGTACAGTCGCCCAACCTGCAACCTTCACAAGTGAAGGGAAACAGAATTGCATGTGCATCTAGAATTCTCTAGGGCTTTTCCTCTCTCAACGAGAAAGAAACCAGAGACATTCTTTCATTAAATCATGCCAATAACTTATATACCACGTAATTATTTTATAGCATGTCGAATTATCATATGTTAGTTTAGAGATAAACGTTCCCCACCATAATTGGCAGCTATAATCTATGTGAAACATGCTACACTATTTTTAAAGAGTGTCACTAGCATGATGTAACATCCATAGACCCACGTGTTTTCCTTTTTCGTTGATAAAAAATATTGTTAATTTAATGGAATTAGTTTTCAAAAAAGTTGTTATGGTTTTGTGCAGTTGCAACTGCCAAGTCTTATCTGATATAAAATACAATCTCGAGGGAGAGACAGTGAGGGTTATGCTATGTTAATCGTGACATATATTATATTCTTCTTGACGAATTTGGATGCATGCTTTTATCACTTGGGCTCGTCGCATGGAAAAGTGGTCCTACTGGCCCTTGATACCTACTATGAGCTAGTTGGAACTGGCATGGAGAATTCCGGCCATGTTATAGCAGATGGATAAGCCCTGGCGGCTACGTCTAGACACTATGGCAGGGGTTAACTTTCTAAGTCCTGACATACAGATTTTCTCTCCATTGATGATCTCGCATCATACAACTAGCCCTAGTCTTCCATATTTCGCATGGAGACCTGTAGGTATTCTCATAGTGTTTGGATGAATGCTTTTATCATAGTATTTGGATACATGCTTTGATCGCAGATATTCTGATAGTTTCTTAGAGATGTATTTACGTTGAATTATGGTGAGCCATAAAAGTATTGTCTTTGATAGTTTTTAAGAGATTTACTTTTTGAATTAACCTTGGAGATATTTAGGTGAATGAGAAATTAACCATACTATTTCTTGAAAAAGTTAAATATGTCTTTGCATAAGACATGCTTAATTTTATTTAGCTTTTCCGTGAAGAAAATACTAATGTCTATTTTCTTGATTCCTTGGAAGGAACATGTTTGGTGCTAAATTCCTAGAAAAAGGAATATGAGTTATTTTTCTTGAAAATAATTTAGTAGTTAATTCTTGAAGATATTTCATGGGCTGGAAGATAAGTTAAAGATTTTCATGAAGAACACATGTTAGTTCTCATAATATTTTCTTTGGAAAAAATCATAATAATTACTTCTTGGTAAAATATTATGTTGTTTTATATATGTTTCTTACTTGAAAACAATGACCTCTTGAGAATATAAAAATAATAATTACTTTTTGGAAAATAATTGTTATGGTAAATAGCCCTCTTTTTGAAAAGATACTTTTTGGAAAAGAAACATAACTTGTATACACCAGCCTAGATCCATCTTAACTCTAGAAATATCAAGTGCTGAGAGGGATCAAATCTCTCAAGGTGCAAACCTTTCCTCAAGTTTTGCACTCAAAAAAGATGTTTTCACCTTGAGAGATTTGATCCTTCTCGGATCTTGATAGATCTGGAGTGAAGGTGGATTTAGGCTGGTATTTCCAATAATGTTGTGATAGTAAATTCCTTTTAGATTAAAAAAAGACGCCAACTTCGTGTCACGTCGTCAGAGCAGATTGCAGATATTTATATGTATTGGATTATGAATCGAGGTGGAGTGCATAGATCAAATCCATTCATTGCAAAGTTCTCTTTTGTGTGTATGCATTTTGCGGAGATGGCCACATCCTCACAAATTTATCAGAGAAAACGATGGAGAGATGAGCTTTGGAATGGTGGATTTGCTTCGTCAGATGTGAAGAGAACCAATAGAAGAATTTTGGCTCATGACACTACTCTCATGTCATTGATCGAGAATATCGGTAGCATGGGAAACAATGATAGTAACCCAGACGTTGGGATCAACAGGATTGTAAATTCTCTGGAAGATGAAATTCAGGTAAAGAGCCAAATAGATCATTACATTGCTTCCACTGATGAGAAGTACCGTAATGATCAGATGGGTTCAATTAATCAAGGCAAGATAACTGAACATGAGAGTATCAAAGAGATCTCGTCTGATATAAGGGACTTCAAATATTATGACAATGTTGGTGAAGAGCTTGGTTTCTTCGTAGACATTATTACTCCTCATGAACTTGGAATCATGATCAACGACATATATGGATATTCAATGCCCCATATTATGTATTCGGATGTTGTTTCTGGATTTTATGAGAATGTGGAGGTTTTCTATGGGTCTCTATGGGAGGATGATATTCAGTTTTCTATGGGTCTCTATGGGAGGATGATATTATTTTTTGAGGATGTGACATACTTGACATCAGGGTCATACTGGGCTGTAGATTGTGTCTCTCGGCGCAATAAGGGGATCAACTATGATATTAGCTTTTTTGGGAGAAACTACATGCTTTCCCTTGGGAGAAGCTACATGTAGAAAGACAAAGAATCTAGGTTATATTGACTTCCTTTTGAGGAAGAATTATGTATTTGTTTACAGGAAAATATTAGCTAATGATGGTGTAATTCCAAGAAGGGAATATGTCCTATGTGCATTAAAGAAGAGTTGCTATGATAAGCTCTTGCATGCACAAAGAATAGTGATTGTGTTACGTGTTATGAAAATTAAAGAAGAGCTATTATGATAAGCTATGGCATGCGCAAATAATAGCCATTGTGTTATAGATATATATTCTTTGCATGGATAGAAGAAATATTGAGTTATAATGTTTCTTTAGGAAGAATTATTTTTGAGTGCTTTGTGCTATCATAACTATTATGTTAGTTTCAATTGGAATAATATCGTGCAAATGTATGAAATATTTGTATTAGCTTTCGTTGGAAAAAATATACATATTTGTATGTGGGAAAAGATAGCATGTTGTGGTAGAAAACATTGGAAATCATTGTTAGTATAATCTTTGAAAAATAAGACATGTATTGGTATGCTTTATTACATTAGTGTTACAGAAAGAAAACTTGTGTTTGCATGTACTCTTATGTTAAGCATTCCTTTGGGAAGATTATTTTGGAAGCTATGTGCTTTGTTGTGTAAGCATTCCTTTAGGAAGACTCTTTTGGAATCTATATGCATTTTCATGCATGGGAGCAACATTTGTTATGTTAGCTTTCCTTTCATGCACCAAAATTAATAGCTTAAGGGTTAATTATTTTGATTAAATTATGTAAATCACATGCACGAATATCGTAAATGATGTATCATCTTCTTTTAAAGAAAATCCTGGGAGATGTAGCTATTGTCTTGCAGGAATGTGTGCTTATGCGAGGGAAACATTAGTTAATGTGATGACTTATAATTACCACATATGCAGTATGTGTTGTTAAAGGGAGGATGTCAAGGTATTTTACTTTCATGTCATGAATATACATGAGTATTGGGTATGTGTTATATTCTTTCCATGACTAGCCCCATGCGTTGTACATTGCGCCGGGCGTAGCAGGGGGGTCACAGGGGGGGTGACAACGCCCCGGTGAATTTTTTTTTGGTGTGCAGTCCCACTCATCGGCAGACCCACCCATGTTTTGTGCATGAGTTTGCACATGGTTTTTTTGGGTACGATGGCTTTCGACCCCTGGTATTTTGTAGATCCGGTCAAGTGAGCTATGATTATGTTCTAATCCAAGGTTAATGGATTGGGGTTTATGTATGCTTCGACATGTATATATATGTGTTGTAACACTAAAAGGAAAATAATGAAAAATCAAGCTGGTCGACCCGATTTGGGATCTAGGGGAAAATCTCTATTTTTATCTATTTTATGTTTTATGCTCTCGCTATTGTTTATTTTCTGTTATAAGATTCATGTGTAGATAATTTTTGTTCAGGGTTAAAACCTACATTTGGTATCAGAGCCGAGTTTGGCTTCAAGGGGACGCCTTTGTTGCTGAGGGTTTTTTGCTCGGGCCTGAGGTAGACCCTATTCAGTGGGAGATCTGCGGGATCGATTCTTGTGGTGAAAGAAGATGGCGAGCGGTAGGAAGATAAAGATCGAGAAATTTAATGGTCAGAGCTTTGAGTTATGGAAGCTCAAGATGGAGGATCTGCTGGTGGATAAAGATCATTGGATCACGGTAGATCCAGGTACTAAACCAATGGCAATGTCAGATGAAGACTGGAAGAAACTGGATCGAAAGGCAAAGAGCACAATATGCTTGTGTGTCTCAGATTTAGTATTGTTGAATGTATTTGGGGAAGCTATGGAAAAGAACTTATGGGACAAGCTAGGGAATTTGTACCAATCTAAATCTCTGGTGAATAAATTGTTCCTGTGGAAAACGCTGTCTAAACTGAGGATGAAGGATGGAGACTCAGTGACAAATCATCTGAACGCCTTCAATACTGTGGTAAGTCAGATGTCATATATTGATATTAAAATCTCAGATGAAGATAAGTGCATTAGTTTATTGTGTTCTCTACCAGACTCGTGGGACATTCTGGTTATTGCAACAGGTAGCAATAAAACTACCTTGAATTTTGATGACATTGTCTCAGCCTTGCTGTCGAAGGAAATGAGACGGAGAAATATGGAGGGTCAAAATGGAGATGCCTTATCTGTATGAGGAAGGTCCCAAAACAGAAACAAGAATAAGGTTTCGAGTGGGAGATATAAATCTAGAGGGAGATCTAAATCTCCTGGAAAATTTGTAAAGGTATGTTGGAAATGCGGAAAGGAAGGGCACTACAAAAAGGAGTGTAGATCTAAAGCTCCTGAGAAAGGAAAGGGATCTGATGATGCTCCTTCTGCAGAGGCAAAAACCACCTTGGATGAAGGTAGGGATGTGTATTTGGCTTCTTCTTCAAGTACTCATGTAGATCATGAGTCATGGTTGATTGACTCAGGTGCATCCTTTCACTTCACTTCCCATAGGGAGTGGTTCTGCGAGTATGAGAAATATGATGGTGGTGATGTCTTCCTAGGGGATGATAGGAAGGCCAGAATCATCGGACGTGGAAAGGTCAAGCTAAAGCTGCAAGGTGGAAGGATTAGAACACTTCCTGGTGTTCTGCATATTCTTGCATTGGCCAGAAATCTGATTTCTGTAAGCAAGATGGATGATGCAGGTGTAAAAACAGTGTTCGAGAAAGATTCCTGCAAGATGGTTCGGGGAGCACTGGTATTAATGCGGGGAGTTCAGACTAGAACTCTGTACAAGCTACAAGGTAGCACTGTTATTGATGGGTGTAACAATTCTATGGTTCCTGAAAGTGGAGCGGAAAGCCTAGCTATCTCTGGAGAAAAGACCATGTTATGGCATCAAAGGCTTGGACATATTGGAGAGAAGGGCCTTCGGATACTGCATAGAAATGGTATGGTAGAAGGTATGTCTAATTTCTCTCTAGATTTTGATTTCTGCGAACATTTTGTATATGGGAAGTATAATCGGGTGAGTTTTCCTTCTGGTGCTAAGAGGGCGAACAAGATATTAGAACTTGTGCACGGTGATGTGTTTGGACCTGTGTCAGTTCCATCACTGGGAAATTCTGTGTACTATGTTTCATTCATAGATGACTTCTCAAGGAATACATGGATATATTTCTTGAGGAAGAAATCTGAAGTCTTTGACAAATTTAAAGAATTTAAGGCTCTGGTGGAAAACCAGACAGAGAAGAAGATAAAGGCGCTTAGGACAGATAATGGTGGGGAGTTCTGCAAGAAGGAATTTGAGGAGATCTGTAAGAAGTGTGGTATAGCACGGCAGAAGACTACTTCATACACACCTCAGCAAAATGGAGTTGCAGAAAGAATGAACAGAACACTGATGGAAAAGGAAAGAAACATGCTCAGTGGTACCGGGTTAGGACAAGAATTCCGGGCAGAGGCAGTGGAGACTACATGTTACTTAGTTAATAGATCACCTTCATCAGCATTGGAGGATAAGATTCCACATGAGGTATGGAATGGTAAGAAACCCTCTCTTTCACATCTAAGGGTATTTGGATGTGATGCATATGTACACGTTCCAAAGGAGAAAAGGACCAAGTTGGATAATAAATCTGAAAGGTGCATCTTTATTGGGTATAAGGATGGTTTAAAAGGTTACAAGCTTTGGAACCCAGAAACAAGGAAGGTTGTGTACAACCGAGATGTGGTGCTTAGAGAGGTGAAATATGTTGTTAAACATGAAATCATACCAAAGGAACCTAAGAAAATAGAGTTTGAGCTAAAGGAGGATGAATCAGACTTTACAACAGAAGAAGATTCAAAAGAGGAAGAGCCACAAACTCGAGCTTTGAGAAGATCAGTTCGGGAAAGAAGGCAACCAGAAAGGTATAGTCCATCTGCTTTCTATTCAAGTTTTTCCTTAACTATAACTGATGATGATCCCAAAACTGTCAGGGAGGCAGTATATTCTGAGGATGGAAAAAACTGGAAGGAGGCCATGGTTGATGAAATGGCATCCTTGCAGAAAAATGAGGCATGGGATCTGGTGGAGTTTCCGGCTGGAAGGAAGCCCATTGGGAGAAAATGGGTAATTAAGAAGAAGATGAATGTAGAAGGCAAGGTGGAGAAATACAAAGCTCGGTTGGTAGAAAAAGGTTATTCCCAAGTGCCAGGAATTGATTTTGGTGATATTTTTTCTCCTGTTGCCAAAGTTACTTCTATTAGATTACTTTTATATGTTGCTGCTGCATTTGATTTTGAGATAGAACAGATAGATGTGAAGACAACATTTCTGCATGGGGATCTAGAAGAGGAGATCTACATGAAGCAACCTGAAGGCTTTATGGTGAAGGGTAGGAAAGAACTGGTGTGCAAATTGAAGAAGTCTCTGTATGGGTTGAAACAGTCACCAAGGATGTGGTATTAGAAATTTGATACCTATATACGGGGACTTGGCTTCACTAGAAGCAAGGAGGATCACTATGTTTATTTTAAATTAATTGGTGACCATGTTATTTATTTGGTCTTGCATGTGGATGATATGTTGTTGATTGGAAATGACAAAGAAATTATCCAAGATTTGAAGACCCAACTGTTCTCCAAATTTGACATGAAGGATCTTGGTGCTGCAAACTATATTTTGGGCATGGAAATTAAGAGAGATCGGACAAAGAGGAAGCTCTGGTTAAACTAGAGGAAGTATGTCGAGACTGTATTACAGAGGTTCAATATGCAGGATAGTAAACCGGTGAGTGTTCCTATTCCTGTAGGTGCAAAGCTATCTACTGAACAGTGTCCCAAGACACAAGAAGAAGAGGAGGATATGTCCCGTTTTCCATATGCAAGTGCAGTGGGTAGCTTGATGTATGCAATGGTCTGTACTAGACCAGACATTACACATGCAGTGGGAGTATTGAGTAGGTTTATGTCAAACCCAGGGAAGGATCATTGGACAGCAGTGAAGATGGTTTTCAGATATTTACGTGGCACTAGTGATTATGGCTTGTGCTACCAAGGAAGACCAGGATTAGAAAGAATGTTGGAAATTCGTGGTTTTGTTGATGTAGACTGGGCTAGAGATCTGGACCAAAGAAGATCTACAAGTGGTATGTGTTTAGCCTATTTGGAGGTGCAGTTAGTTGGATGAGTAAAAGACAGTCTGTAGTGGCACTTTCAACTACAAAGGCAGAATACATAGCAGCAACTCATGCAAGCAAGGAAGTAGTTTGGTTGCAAAGATTGTGTTCAAGTATGGGGTTGGTATAGCAAGCTATAAGGATAGACTGTGATAGCCAAAGTGAAATTTTCTTGGCTAATAACCCTTCTTATCATTCAAAGACAAAGCACATTGATGTTCAATATCACTTTGTTAGAGATATGGTTGAGGCTAAAAGGGTGTTGCTGGTAAAGGTGGACACTTTGGAGAATGTTGCAGATGCATTGATGAAGTCTGTAAGCACTCAAAAGTTATCTTGGTGTAGAGAAACAATGGGTGTTGAAGAATTGGCCAAATGACGAAGCTCTCCTGTGGAAAGAAAACACCAAGTGGGATAATGTTGGGTATGTGTTATATTCTTTCCACGACTAGCCCCACACACTGCACGTTGTGCCGGGGGGTCACAGGGGGGGAAGAAACCCTCCCTGTCGGGGTCCGGGGCAGCGCCCCGACGATAATTTTTTTGGTGTGCGGTCCCACTCATCGGCGGATCCACCGATGTTTTGTGCATGAGTTTGCACATGGTTTTTTGGGGTACGATGGTTTTCGACCCCTGGTATTTTGTAGATACGGTCAAGGGAGCTACGGTTATGTTCTAATCTAGGGTTAATGGATTGGGGTTTATGTATGCTTCGGCATGTATATATATGTGTTGTAACACTAAAAGGAAAAAATGAAAAATCAAGCTGGTCGTCCCGATTTGGTTTCCAGGGGAAAATATCTGTGTTTATCTATTTTATGTTTTATGCTCTTGCTATTGTTTATTTTCTGTTATAAGATTTGTGTGTAGATAATTTCTGTTCAGGGTTAAAACCTACAATGAGTAGATAGAGAATATTCTCTAGTATAGATTTATGAAATGGTTGATTAATACTTTATGAATATTGACATCAATGTTTGTTGAAGGCATCAATCGCAGGGAACGATGGTGACATGTAGAAAGGAAATATTATGCTTAACCTGGTGTCAGGTAAATGATTATAGTTCATGCAGATGAGTGCGAGCTACAGGATGATCAAATGTATGATGGTCCATTGTAGGTACATCCATGCCACCGAGATATGAAGATATGAAGATTAGTGGGTAAATGCTATCATATTTATTGTAATCGCTTAAGCTAGATATTTGTATATTTCCTTGTAAGATTTATAATGATGGTTAAGGGATGGTCTCCCTTATAAGCCATTGATTGAGGGCTGAATGCCCTCATGAGGGTTTAATAATGAAATTAAACTTTTGTTGGTTTTCACCCTACTGGGTTTCCAGGGTATATTGGTGTTCAATGATGTGATTGATTATGGTGTCAAGATGATGATGTTGATTCCTTTTTTGTTGTGATGTTCATAATGTCAAGTATGCAATGACTACATGAATAATGAAATGAATGCAAGGTTACATCATACAGTTTTATGTTAAAGTATTAGAATAGAGGTTGCTAATGGTTAGGAAACTTACTATTCTTATACTGAGGTTACACTATGAACTGGTGAACATTCTATCTAATTATTAGTAAGGAATATTTAATAGTGATTTGGATAGTTACCCGTGGGTAACTTGTATAAAAAAAATGAACTCCTGCATTTCCATGTGAAGTTATCAGTGTATGTTACAAGTGGTATCAGAGCTAAAGGTTGCAAAACCTGCGCCTTTGGGATTTAGTAAGCGAAAAGAAATTTAGGTGTGCTAATAATGGACATCAGTTAAGTTATGATTCTAGAAATATACATATTGATTGATATATGATTCTAGCAATATACATATTGAATGATATATGAAGTAGTCTACTCTTGATATGAGATGTGCGATTCATGTTTATAGCTACATTGAAGAGTAAAAGGTAATAAATGTTGTTGCAAAATGGTTTTCATAAAATTGGAATCTTGTTGAGGATAAAGGACAATAAAACCTTTTTTGTACTTATGAGCAACCTGAGTCCTCACTAGTGAAAGTGAGAGTTGACTATTAACATTTGGGTATATGACATATTACTCCTACATTTAATAAACATAATTAAAGCTACCATACACTACTTGAAAAGATGAATATGTATAGTGTTGGTGTGTGAAACTAATGCATAAATGAAAAATACGGGGAAAGTCCTTGAAGAGGATGAGAGTGTTTTCAAATGAAATTGAATGAACCCTTTTATATGTTAGAAATACACAATGGGTCAAGTAGTGAGACTTGACTATAATGACTAGTTGTTAAATGACTAGTTTTTGAATGACTCATGTCAAGGATGCATTAAGATTATTAATGGCATCGATTAGTTAGTGTTGTATGACTAGCTAATAAAACCTATATGCATGAATTGGTTTTGATTAAAGATTATTGCAAGTTGTGAACAAGTAGTTACTTCACGTGTCTGTCGGTTGGTAACATAACATTGTGGGAAATGGAAATGTTTGGAATATTACCCTAACCATTATCGATATATACACCTTAATGAATATTTGTATATAACTGTATGCATGACAACATTGTATGCAGGAAATTAAATGATTGCATAAGATAATACGTGCTTAAGAAATGCATATTTATGATTAAAATTGTTGCTTATAGTAAGCATGGGTAGCATAATGGCAACATAAAACACGTGAAAGTAAAACATCGCAAACATTGCAATGAAAATTGCAATAGTAAATGTTAAAGTATCATGTTATAATGTGTATGATTGCATTATTTTGGAAATAATAATGTATAAACACATGGTATCATGTTTTAATGTGCATGATTTTGTTATTTGGGAAATAATAATGTACAATACATGTATGTTAGTCATGTTTCCTATTAATCTAGATATCATTAGACCCATGTGGAGGGCCAAGTATGATGTCTGATGTACATAAAGTTTCTTCTTATTTATGTATAATGTGCATATAGCTCATTATGTAATTTACTATGTGAAAAAAATGCTAAAAGAGAAATTTAACATGTCATATAGTTGTCAACAATTGTGAAAGACTAGAAGGCCTTGGGTTGATGGTGGTTGCCTGTCGGAGGGGTTGATGGCACTTACCTGCCTGGATTTCCTCTCCCTAGAGATATGTGATCTTATTAAGGGAAAAGAGTTGGCCAAGATGGTGAAGAGGGGAAAACTTGAGGCAACTCTATTGATTTTGGAGCCTATTGGAGGTGGCCCAAAATTCCTCATAGATGGGACTCTGTGAGAGGACTAGGCATGATGCTGCCAAGAGGAATCCTATACTGGACCTTGAGTGGTCATTGGAATTCTCGAGCTGGTTTTCCAGTGGAATTCCATACTGGACCTGGAATGTTTTTTTGTCAAATAACTGTCTAGATGTGAAAATGACTCGATGTGGTTGTGGAAACAAACTCCCATGGGTTGGGAGGAGCATTTTGTTTACCATTGTGGTTCTCATAGCGGAACAAGTTAAGTAATCAATTATTTGTTATATTAAAATGAATTTTTATATGATTATGTAAGTATCTTATGTAGATATTGAGAGGAAAGGATCCTAGTGCTTGAAAATGAATTACTGAATGTATAAGCTCATTTATTTTATTACTAATTTGTTTGAATGTCTTAGTAGAGGCCAGGATATGCACATGTTGCATTGATTGACCGTTGGTAAGATTAGAGAGGTAGGTGCTCTCTAAGTACTTTTTGAAGTACTATGTGGATGTCTTTAGCAAGAGCTAAGACAATGTGCACGTGTTGTAGTGATTTATAATTTTTATGGTTTATCACGAAGAGAGGGTTGGTGCTCTCTGAATACTAGAAAATTAATGTGACTAAAATATCACTTGAAATTGCATGAATGAATGTTTAAAGTATTTCAGTTGATTGGAAATGGTGTGACTAATGTGATTGAATTTGTTAGTCATACATTACAGGCTACCTTACATGGAGTGTTGATGAGTTGTTCAACCATTCTCAGAGAGCTTGTGTAAAAGTCATCACTACTTCCAATAGTAATTGGTAAGTAATTGTAAGTTGGTATAGATATTTTTCTATATTTTTATGAAATTGAATAATGGATAACTGGTTAAAAATGGAAAGGGAACATTTTTTGAGCTATACATGCTTATGACTATGGATAAAAACATTATTTTTTTAATTACTGGCATTGAAGGAAAAGAAAGTGTTTCATTGTGAAGGAGAAGGATCCCCTTTGGGTTGTTTATAATATTATATCACGAGTACAAGTTTAAGTTTCAATGAGAGAAGCACACTGAGGACGGTGTCATTTTAAGGGGGGGAGTATGTAACATCCATAGACCCAGATGTTTTCCTTTTTCATTGATAAAAAATATTGTTAGTTTAGTGGAATTAGTTTTTCAAGAAGTCGTTAGGGTTTCGTGCGGTTGCAACTGCCAAGTCTTATCCGATATAAAATACAATCTCGAGGGAGAGGCAATGAGGGTTCTGCTACATTAATATTGACATATATTCTATTCTTCTTGACGACTTTGGATGCATGATTTTATCACTTGGGTTCGTTGCATGGAGAAGTGGTCTTGTTGGCCCATGCTACCTACTATGAGCTAGTTGAAATTGGCATGGAGAATTCCGGTCATGCTATGGCAGATGGATAATTCTTGGCGGCTACGTCCTGGCACTATGGCAAGGGTTAACTTGCTATGTCTTGGCATACAAATTTTCTCTCCATTGATGATCTCACATCATACAACTAGCCTTAGTCCTCCATATTTCGCATGGAGACGTGTAGGTATTCTCATAGTATTTGGATGCATTCTTTTATCATAGTATTTAGATGCATGCTTTAATCACAGATATTCTGATAGTTTCTTAGAGTTGTATGTACGTTGAATTATGGTGAGCCGTAAAAGTATTCTATTTGATTGTTTTTAAGATATTTACTTTTTGAATTAACCTTGGAGATATTTAGGTGAATGAGAAATTAACCATACTATTTCTTGAAAAAGTTAAATATGTCTTTCCATAAGACATGCTTAATTTTATTTAGTTTTTTTGTGAAGAAAATACTAATATATATTTTCTTGATTCCTTGGAAGGAACATGTTTGGTGCTAAATTCCTGGAAAAAGGAATATGAGTTATTTTTCTTGAAAATAATTTAGTAGTTAATTCTTGAAGATATTTCATGGGTTGGAAGATAAGTTAAGGAGTTTCATGAAGAACACATGTTAGCTCTCATAATATTTTCTTTGGAAAAAATCATAATAATTACTTGTTGGTAAAACATTATGTTTTTTTATATATGTTTCTTACTTGAAAAGAATGACCTCTGGAGAATATAAAAATAATAATTACTTTTTGGAAAATAATTGTTATGGTAAATAGCCCACTTTTGGAAAAGATACTTTTTGGAAAAGAAATATAACTTGTATACATAAGGGGATCAACTATGATATTAGCTTTTCTTGGGAGAAACTACATGTTTTCCTTTGGGAGAAGCTACATATATAAAGACAAAGAATCTAGGTTATATTGACTTCCTTTTGAGGAGGAATTATGTATTTTCTTACAGGAAAATATTAGCTAATGATGGTGTAATTCTGAGAAGGGAATATGTCCTATGTGCATTAAAGAAGAGTTGTTATGATAAGCTCTTGCATGCACAAATAATAGTGATTGTGTTACATGTTACATAAATTAAAGAAGAGCTATTATGATAAGCTATGGAATGCGCAAAGAATATGCATTGTGTTATAGAGATATATTCTTTGCATGGCTAGAATAAATATTGAGTTATAATTTTTCTTTAGGAAGAATTATTTTTGAGTGCTTTGTGCTATCATAAATATTATTTTAGTTTCATTTGGAACAAGATCATGCAAATGTATGCAATATTTGTATTAGCTTTCGTTGGAAAGGATATACATATTTGTATGTGGGAAAAGATAGCATGTTGTGGTAGAAAACATTGGAAATCATTGTTAGTATAATCTTTGAAAAATAAGACGTGTATTGGTATTCTTTATTACATTAGTGTTACAAAAATAAAACTTGCGTTTGCATGCTCTCTTGTGTTAAGCATTCCTTTGGGAAGACCCTTTTGGAAGCTATGTGCTCTGTTGTGTAAGCATTCCTTTGGGAAGACTATTTTGGAATCTATATGCATTTGCATGCATGGGAGCAACATTTGTTATGTTAGATTTCCTTTCATGCACCAAAAGTAATATCTTAAGGGTTAGTTATTTTGATTAAATTTATGTAAATCACATGCACGAATATCATAACAGATGTATCAGTTTCTTTTAAAGAAAAGCTTGGGAGATGTAGCTATTGTCTTATAGGAATGTTGGCTTATGCGAGGGAAAAATTAGTTAATGTGATGACTTATAACTACCACATATGCAGTATGTTATATTAAAGAGAGGATGTCAAGGTATTTTACTTTCATGTCATGAATATACATGAGTAGATGGAAAATCTTCTCTAGTATAGATTTATAAAATGGTTGATTAATACTTTATGAATCTTGACATCAATGTATGTTGAAGGCATCAATAGCAGGGAATAATGGTGACATGTACAAATGAAATATTATACTTAACCTGGTGGCAGGTAAATGATTATGGTTCATGCCGATGAGTGCGAGCTACAGGATGATCCAATATACGATGGTCCATTGTAAGTACATCCATGCCACCGAGATATGAAGATATGAAGATTAGTGGTGAAATGCTATCATATTTATTGTAATGGCTTAAGCTAGATATCTATCTATTTCCGTGTAAGATTTATAATGATGGTTAAGGGATGGTCTCCCTTATAAGCCATTGGCTGAGCGCTGAACACCCTCATGAGCGTTTAATAGTAAAATTATATGTTTTTTGCTTTTCACCCTACGGGGTTTCTAGAGTATATTGGTGTTCAATGATGTGATCGATTATTGTGTCAAGATGATGATGTTGATTCCTTTCTTGTTGTGATGTTCATAATGTCAAGTATGCCTTGACTACATGAATAATGAAATGAATGTAAGGTTACGTCATACAGTTTTATGTTAAAGTACTACAATAGAGGTTCCTAATGGTTAGGCAACTTACTATTCTTATACTGAGGTTACACTATGAACTAGTGAACATTCTATCTAATGATTAGTAAGGAATATTTAAAAGTGATTTGGATAGTTACCCATGGGTAACTTGTATAAATTTTTTTAACTCTTGCATTTCCATGTGAAGTTATCGGTGTATGTTACACATGAAACTTTTTTTTTTCATTAGTTAGTAGAATCACAGGAATATGTGATGCACAGGGTCTGACAGAAAATTTCGATCAATTGTTTCACAGCTCAATTATTTAAAACTATATAAAAAAATTAAAATTATTATTAAATTTTGAAAATGTATTAATATATGTTTAAAATTTTATAAGGGGAACATATAATATTATTGATGGGAATGTAGTGTTTACAGTATTGACTTCAGATATCTTTCCATTTAGGTAACAAGTTCAAATATAAAAAAAATAGAGTATATGCTTTTTATACTTTGTCACATTAAAATTAAAATTAAAATTAAATAATAATAGTAATAATAACAATAATATGTAATAAAATTTTGTCGACGTGTTTCGAACTAGCTAGTGTGGTTCATCATCAAGACAAGATGAGAAATTTGATCAAGAAACCCGTTTAAATAGATAAGGACAACTCCAACTAGCCGTTGAAAAAACCACTAGTTTGACTGGAATGAGAAAATTGAATAAAAATTGTCATATTTTATTATTCTTAATTTTAATTCTATTATATTTTTTAATTTAATTATATTTTAATTTCAATTGGACTATATTTGAATATAATCTAATATTAATACTTTTTCAAAAATTTTATATTAATACTATTTTAATATAATTTAATATTTAATATTTTTATTATTTGTATACTTTAAAGTATATGTTATATAATTAAATTTCATTAATATTTAATATATATATATTAATTCATTAATTAATAAATTTAATATAACTAAATAGATAATTTTTAAATTAAATCATAAGGATAAAACTAATAATAAAAATCATACTAATAACAATTAAAATAATAAAACAAAAAGAAGAGACAGGGAGAGAGGAACCATGAATGGGAGAAGAGGGAACGACCAGATGGAGCAAAGTGGAAGGGGAAAAACAGCTAAGAGTGAAGGGCAAGAATCCAACATCTGTTAACACTCCACCCATCATCCCTGTTAAGGTTAACAGACCTATTTTGGATTTTCAAGGCTTCCCTCAACTTTCGGTGGTGGAAATGGTTAATCCTCGCAATAACCTCAGTATATTCAATACAAATGTGATGATGATTTGTTTTTTTAGCATGCTCTGCTAATGCAGAGGACCGAGATCTACCATGTCTAAGGTCAACGACATGTTCATGAATTCTTTGATAGGTGAAACTGGTCGATCATTTAATCAAATATAGTCAAATTGAAATTAAAATATAATAGAATTAAAATTAAAAAATAACAAAATATGACAAAAATTTTATTCAATTTTCTCATTCGAGTCAAAATAGAGTTTTTTTTTCAATGGCTAGTTGGATCTATGCTTATCTATTTAAACGAGTTTCTTGATCAGATTTCTCATGTCGCCGTGATGATGAACCACACTGGCTAGTTCGAAACACATCAAAACAAATTTCTTACATATGATTTTCACCAAAAACTCTTATACACAATTTATAGATCACAAAAACCAAATTCCTAGTAATAATAATAGTAATAATAATTAAATATCCAATAACTTCACAATATATTATTTCACATGGATTGCGCGATCTCCGTATTCTCCCCATTTCTGCGGCCTTGGTTGGTAGGTGTAGCCCATGTGAAACCTGTCCGACTGGTTCTCAGGTCAACTGCAGAAGTTGTTGTCACTCATATAATATGGCCATGGATTTAATTATTGCGTTTGGTGACAGACTGGCCTAGCCCCCCAGTTATTGTCATGGGACTTGAAAACTGACGTTTTTAACTATTGAAAGCTCTAGGTTAAATAGATGTGACATTTTGAATCATCTTTATCTCCTTTGTATACTTTAAAATATTTTAAAATTATTATGTGCATATTAAAATTATTATTTGATTAACATAAGTGTAGTTAAATAATTGACTCATATGTCAAAATATTTCCCAAACTTACAATGAAGTTAAAATTCAACATCATCCTTAATTCAAGATAATCCTTATTCTCATTTGATTTTGAATAAACTCATTGAAAATAAAATAGATTTTGAATAAACATATAATTTTCTTTTATTAATAAAATTACAAATTTTTCCTTTAAATAAAATAAAATTAAATAGATTTTTAGTAATAAAATTTATTTAAACCTATTGTTTTTGTTTTTTTAACTTATGAATCATAATTCAAAGATATAGTTTGCTCATGGCTAGAAAATCCATTTCGATCAAGCTTATTCTCATTTTTCAATGTTGAGACGGTCAATGTAAATAAGAACTCATTTAGCCATGTTGACAATGTCAATAAATATCCATTTCCATCAACCTTGTTCCCATATTCTCATTTTTCCATGTTGAGATGCTCAATGTAAATAAGAACTCTTTTTGCCAGGTTGACATGGCAACGTTATTCCGCTGTAATAATCATTAAATGTGGGGTTAATTCGTTGGGTTTAAGGACTCTTTTTGGCATAACATTCAAAGGAAATTTCTTGGAGGTATGTGATACATTTTTTGGATGTTTTTTGGGCTTCATTTTTTTAGGTTATTTTTATTTTATTTTGCAAAGGTTTGATTTTGCAAAGATTTTTTTTGGGTTTAAGGATTCTTTTTGGCATAACATTCAAAGGACATTTCTTGGACAAGGAAATTTCTTGGAGGTATGTGATACATTTTTTGGATGGTTTTGGGCTTCATTTTTTTTGAAGTTATTTTGTTTTTAGAGGTTTCGGGCTTAATTTTCATTGTTTTTTTTAAAGGTATTTTTTTTTAGAAGTTTTGGGCTTAATTTTCATTGTTTTTTTTAAGGTATTTTGTTTTTAGAAGTTTTGGGCTTAATTTTAATTGTTTTTAGAGGTTTTGGGCTTAATTTTCAAAGGAAATTTTTTTGGATGTATTTTGTTTTTAGAGGTTTTTGGGCTTAATTTCCAAAAGACATTTTTTGGACTTAATTTCGAAATGACTCTTTTTAGGATTAATATTCAAAGGACATTTTTTGAGGTATTTTTTAAAGTGATATTTTTTTAGAGGCTTTTTGAAGGAATTTTTTAAGAAGTTGGACTTAATTTTCAATGGACATTTTTTGGAGGTATTTTTTGAAGTGATATTGTTTTAGAGTACGTGTTTTGGGTTGAACTAAATCTTTTATAATGAATTTTTAAAATGAATTTTTTTCTAACTTTTTAAATGAATTTTTTTTGCAGGACTTGGAAGGAAATATATTTAGCTTCATTTCATTTTTATAAGAGATTTTTTTCTTGGATTTTTTAAAGTAAGTGTTTTGGATTGAAGTATGTATTTTTTGCAAATTTTTAAAATTAGGGTTTTTTTTTTAATTAAATATTTTCTGATGTTTTTTTTAATTGATTTTTTGTCTAAATTTTTGAAGGAAATTTTTTTAACTTCATACTCTATTATCATGGGAAATCGAAGGAATTGCATGAGAAAATATGATCGAACAAGAGACCCTGAGGAACATAGACAACAAGGGAGGGAATCTGGAAAAAGAAAGAGCGAAGTACTCTCAAATATTGAAAGGGAAAATCAACCTCAACTAGAAGTTGAAGCAGGTATGTAATGTCAATATTATGAATTTTACATTTAAAATTTTCCTAGTGTAAAATGTGAAGCTTAATTTTTATTTGATGAAGAAATTTGAAAAATATTTTGCAATGTAAACAGAGAGAGATATTCCTCAAAACATTGATGATGAGTTAAAAAATTTTGAAAGAGAAAGTGAAAGAGATATTTAAGCAATGATTGAAGATGGTGAAAATGTTAAAAGAAATTCAAGTTAAGAAATTGAATCACAAGGTATATATATATATATATATATATATATATATATATATATATATATATATATATATATATATATATATATATATATATATGTATGTTGAACACATCCACATGTTATTGAAATTATACATATTTATTAAATATGTAAACTTATTATGTACTATTAATTCGAATATGTACAGATGAAATCAATGTTGATGATGAGATGTTAGAAAATGTTGAAACTCACACATATGGAGATAAAAGAGTTGACCATGTTATACGATGTCATGTTAATTGCATTTTTGGTACGTACTTCATAAAGGAAACTGTGGCAGTTCAAGCCCAAATGTTGAAAAGGTCTCCTATCATTAAGGAAATTAAAAGAAGCTACAACTTTATTGGGTATTCGAAAATCAACAAAAGATAAAAAAATGAAGAAAAATGTGATACAAAATATAAATAGTGCTATAAATTCAATTAGAAGATCTAGACAGAAAAATGTTTCAGTTGCACATAGAACAATACATATGACAGTGGTTTCATCAAGTACTAAAGAGAATCGCTTGGTAAAATCTATGGCACGAACATTAGGAATCTCACAAAAAAATTTGCACAAACATCAAAAATTTCGGTTGCAAATTGATGTAAATGATGAACTCACTTGTTGGAGAGCTATTTGTGGGCAACCATACAAAGATAAACTTGGAGAAAATGCTAAAAAAAGAAATATATGAATATTGGAAGGAAAATTCACGTGTTTCGCCAAATGCAAGGGATGTGATGCGAAGAAGAATAGCACGAAATCAATACAAAACACATGCAAAACATTTCTTGGACACCACACAGATAGAGTTGTTCAACAAGTTCAAAGAAGAGAATCATGAAATTGATGTCTCAATCAATGATTTTGTGCAACAAAAACCATGGTATGTAAAACCTATCACCGTATGTGACACTTGTTGTTGTCGTTATCATGTGGAATTTTAGTTATATATGACACATTCCTTAATTTTTGTAGAAAATTTTGGAAATATTCACCTCCTCCTTCCACTATCTATGATTTCATATCTCAAATTCTATGTGGAAGAGAAAGTGATGAATTATTTTACGAAAAGAAATGTGTTGGTGGTAAAATATGCGATGATTGTGAAAATTTGACTAAATTTCAAAAAAAAAATTGTACTGATATAAATTATCAATCATTGTCCAAAAATGAAAGTGAAATGGAAGAGATATGAATATATCCATACATCAATTCAAGGTTCAAATAGTGCTAAAAGAATTGAATTACAATAAGAAGAAATTTTTTTGATAGATTTTTTGAGAAGGTTTGAGGCAGAAATTTATAAATACACCAAAAATTACCATAGAGCTTGATGGTAGGACTTGCAATTCAAAATCTGGTCAAGTTTTTCCACCAGGGACCATTTTGTCAGTAATTGATTTTGTACAAAACTACATATTTGTTTCACAAAAATAAATTCAGAGTGAATACTATCATTCTGACCAAGTCTCCATGTTCATCCATATTCTATAAAGACATGCTAAACAAAACATTGATCGTATAGAAAGAACTAGTGAACATCAGCATTTTATTAAAGAATATCACTTTAATATCAATGGCAATCGGACACATGAAACATATTTTTCACAACACTATTTTGGAAAGATTTATGACTCCTTGAAAAGTCGTGGAATAAAATTCAATGAAAATTGGATATGGCTAGATGGATGGGCAAGTCAATTCAAATATTGATGATCATTCTTTTAGTTGTGTTGTATTCATAAGAAATCCTGCATTAAAATTTTTTGGAATTTCTTTAAGACTGGTCATGGAAAAGGAGAACATGACAGTGCATGGACATGCATAAAACGACCACTTCGAAGATATCAAATGGATCCCTCTGCAAACCAACTTGTGGATGCTAAATAAGTTGTTCAATGGTGCATTGCTACACTAAGCCATGAGACTAACCGATCAAGGGAAGTGCGAAGGTACATTCAATTTAATTTTTATTGGATATCCAATTTTAAACAGTGTACATTTATCACAATGATTAAATCTTTGATGGAATTTTGATATCATATTTACATTCTTCTTTGAATTTTCCATATAGGTTTTTTTGGCATATTGGGGTCGAAGATGTAGATAAATCGATTGAAAATGACATTGAAAAAATAAAAGGGACTCAAAAATTGAATTCAATTAAAACAAAGTTGTCCAAAAATGTGTTTGCATTGGATAAAAAAAAATATTCTTGTTTTTGTCATGTTTGCATAAACAACATAGAATCGAATGATGTTTGTGAAAACAAAATGTATGTAAAAGATTGGAAACATACAGAGCTAAATACAAAGGGGAAAATGTATGTTGCAATGTTTGAAGAAATGCAATCAGAGGAGACTACAATATCATCTAATGGTGATCGAGTTTCTAATCTTGTTAGAGAAGGTAACATTTGAATTATTTTCAAATGATAGAGATCTAGAAATAGATACTAAAATGATTTTAAAGTTAAATTTTCAAGTTAATTATGATCCAAATTTAAATACATAAGTTTGTTTTATTGTGCAGGATATGTTTTCCCTGTAATTGCACCTACTATCAACGATGAAAATGTGAAGTATTATTTGATGCATTGCACTGAACGAAAGATGAAATAATTAGAAAACTATAATGATCACGAGTTTTGGTATGACAGAGGGTCTCTTATACTGAAAGGTTATTTTTCTTAGAAAAACTAATCAAAGTGGGATTTTGTTTACTTTGAAAACTATGAACTTGATGTCATAAATTGTCAATATAGTCACTTGGTGTGTGCAACACACATAAAATTGATAGAGGTTCAATCAAAGAAAAAAATGAAAATTAAGAAATGGAAAATGTCAAAATGTGATCATGAACGGAGCATTGAAGATGGCATTCCATTGGATTTTTTTTATTGAACTGCCTAACAATTTCTTCTCTTTGGATTCATGTTTTAGAACCTCCAGAACTCAACTAAAAATTGAACTGCCTTGTTATGTTATCTGTGCAAGTGTTTTCACATGTACATTGTTTTGGTACATGCACACTACACTACAAGGAAAAGACCCTCTATCGGAGGTTATAAAAGGTTTTTAGTGTTATAAATTTTTCCAAAATTTTCAAAAAAACGTTTGCTACAACAGTCGTTTATGGTTACAGAGGTTTTGGCGGAGATTTTAATGGAAATTCAACACAACTAAAAAAATTGGGTAGCCGAAGGTTATTACAGATGTTTTTTTCATCGGTGCGCTACTAAGGTTTCATTGCACCTATGCGTGTCATCTAGACGGTGGCCTCGGGGTGGTCGAAGGTTCCTACACCAGGTCGTCAAGGTATAAAATCACACCGGGCGCAGTGTTGGTGATACAATGCACGGGGCTGTACCAATTGGTCTTGGGATTTGTGCAGTGCCCATAGGTCATTACAATGCACTAGTATGTAGACTTATAGAAACACACTGGTGTTCCATGTCAGACAAACACAGCGATATTTATAATTAGTATTGGTATTTAGTGCCCATACGTCATATACTAGTATTGGTATTTATAATTAGTATTGGTATTTAGTGCCCGGTGTTCTAGTTAAGTTGTTATAAGGAAGTGACATTTACTCACAAACTTAGATATCAACCCTTTTCTTCCTTTTCGTCCTGTTTTATGTGCTGAATGGGTTCCATTTTCTTTTATTTTCTGCAAGAAAATACTTGAAAATTAATATTTAATGCTAAATTGTTTATTTGTTGTACCTAATGATGGAAAAATTCAATGATTACATATTACATTTGAAGCACGTTGTTGTTGAGATGGCTCCTCCTGCGATGAAATTTTGTCCATTTCTTTGACAATCTCCTTGTACACATTTTTGAACATTCCTACTGGCATATTTTTGATATCAGCTTGTTCGTCTTTTGAGATTTTCATAATCTTCCTGAAAATGTAACATGACAATAAACTATTTAATTTTTATATTTATAAATGAAAAGTAAATATAACAAAAGTGATATTTATAAATAATTCTAGACAAACATTTAAAGGAATATTAATTTTTCATTCCTTCTTATTTGTTGTTGTATGATTTTTCTATTAAACGTCTGACATGTCTCATTGAACATTTCTTTAGAAACTCTTCCTATAGTTTAGATAAAATTTGGTTCTTGGAATCATTCGATTGGTTTTTGTATTGTAAGTGGAAATAATGCCTATACATTCATTCCACTAGATCCCTCAAACTTTTGTAAAAGTTTTTCCCCCTTTCATTAACCTTCAACACCACTCCATTTGAGCTAAGGAGAAATTCATTTTCATTTGCAAGTTCTATTTTTTTTCTTTTCTTAGAACAACATTCCTTTTCTGAGTTGTTGATCCCTATAGAACATTAAACAAATGTGAATTAATAGAATTTTTGACACATGTTATCTAATAATTTTAAGTATATTATTAATGAAAAATAAAAAAAGAAACTCATATTGTATTGATAGTATTTTTTCATTCATCTGATTCATCCGTTTGCAATTTTTCCATTAAGATTTTAAGCTCTTCAGGTCCTAGATCAGAATTAATCTTATCAAGCTTCATCACTTTGTGGCTCTGCATGATACACAGTAAATAATACATATTAGTTTAAACTTACATATAGTTCAAAAATAATATTTTTTGTAAAGAATTTACAAAGAACTTGCCTTTTTTGCTTTTCTTGATGTGTTATCAGTATATTTGTTACTTGATCTCTTGTTAGTCATTTCTTTATCAGTCTGAAACCTGTACCATATCATTCATTAATATATTTATAAATAAGTTGTCAACTTTGCAGGTAAAAAATAAATCTGAAGAAACCGGTGAGCCTTTCATGATGTACGCACCGACGTCGGTGCGTGGGGGTATTATAGACGAACCACACAAATAGTATAATAGACTATACGGTGTTATCCTCATAACATAGCACACCGGTGCCATATTTTACATATGGCACACTGATTAAAAAACAATTAAATATTTTATTACAGAGTACTTGCGCGGTGCGCTATGTTATGCAGGGCGCACTGATAAAAAAAAGTCCATATTTTTCAAAAATTCACAAAAGGGCCGACATGGATTGGGATCCGACTATTCAAGTCATCTCGTGGGTTGGATTTCAATCTAAAATGAAAAGCCCTAATTCTGAAATCACAGAAATAGGGAGAAGAAAGGGCAGAAACAAAAAAAAATGAAGGGTTTAGGGTAAAAATGGATAAAACTGCAGAAAAAAGTAAAAAAAATAATAATCACGAGATCATTTGAAATCCTATGCTACAGGGTTTGAGTCACCAGAGATTTGGATTTTGATTGTCTGAATACTTCTGTTGGAACGTATTTCGCTGCTCCATAGTGCTCTCTTGCTCTCTTGCTCCAGGTATGTCTCCTGCAAATCTTTGGATCAAAATTTTAGCAAAAATAGTGAAATAATGAAACGTGTTTATTATTTAAAGAATTGTTTCATGAAATTAGATTTTCGAAAATATTTTTCCACCTATTTTTCTATTTGGCACCTTTTTTTTCACTTAAAGAAAATAGAGTTTCACTTTTTTTATTTGTGATTATTCATCACTGATGCGTCACTTAATTTCACTGCACCGGTGCGTCCATTGGTAACATGACACCAGTGTGTAGTAACTAAAACTCACCGATGTGAAGTAACTAGAATGCACTGGTGCGTTGATTGCTAACATGACACCAGTGCATAGTAACTAAAACACACCGGTGCGGAGTAACTAGAACGCACTGGTGTAGTTATCTGTACATTAGCACTAATTTGCGATTGAGGCACCAAAATTAATTTTACGTGTGTACACCAAAATTAGACATGTTGGAAATTCACATTTTTATTTGAAAATCTTTGGGCCGTTTCTTTTCAAAACTACACCTCCTCTTCTTTCAAAAAAAGAAGCTTGAACCTTTCCATAACCTGCAACAAGAAAAGGTGCCCCATGATCTGCTTCCTCATTTGTAAGTTCCTCCTCCACCTTGGCATCCAATTTCCTTTTTTCTCCTTTGTGATTTCTATCTTGATCTTAACAAAATTTATAAAATATATCTTTTATGAGAAATTGACCTTGAATGTTCTGGGAGGAATGACAATGAGTCCTTCATTCTTCATTTGTTAGCAGAAGAAGAACGATTTTCGACTAGACGATGTAGTTATTACATGTGGAGGAAATGGTTTTCCGTAGAAAATGAGTATAGGGTCGAGGAGAGGAAAGAAATTGAAAAATGTGCTATTACATTAGCTTTTTCCAATGCGAAACCAATTTGCAGGTGGAAATATGGTAGCTGTAGGTATCTATGCTTTTCTTCCCACCGAAATGGTCATTGGATTTCCATTTATAATACATATAGAATTTTTAATGGTTTCATCCAAAGAGAGCATCATTTTCAATAACAAATGGAATCAGGGAATCATTATGTGTATCCCGTTCACATTTTGTTTGGCATTTCATTCTTTGATAAGTGCTAATTCACCTATACTTAAAAAAAAGGATTTTTGGGTACCTTCCATGTGACATTTGTCATTATCCACAGGACCACAGCTCAGGAAAGTTAGAGATGCCATTCAGGTTCAATTGAAAGCCAAAGATGTGATTTTATGCGATCTAAACTTTGCCGGTAAAATTTTATGTAAGCCAAACAAAGCTTAGACAATACTCCCAGCTACTTTTAAATGCATTCTGGAAAATATTTCCCTTCATGGGACCTACTAGCCTGATCAACAATGTCATTTGATCTTTCTCTCATGTCCTTAAGGGAATGAGAATCCTTCCCTTCATGGTGCCTCTTGGCTTTATCGACTGCCTTAATTGATCTTTCTCTATTGTACAATCTTTCCCTGCCATCCTTGTAAGAATGAGAATAGTTACCTTCATGTGATCTCTTAGCTCGTTTAAGAGACTCAATTGATCTCTCTCTGACATCCCTTAGAAAATAGGATTCCTTGCTTTTGAAGGACCGTTTCACCTTGCTAGTCACTAGAGCTTTGACAGGTATTTCTCTTCCATCAACTCTGCTATCTCTTTCTCCATCATGGGACCTCCTAACCCTATCGTCGGCCTCAACCAAATTCTCTCTGCCATGATCAAGAAAATAAATACCCTCGTGACCAGTCCTCTTAACCCTATCACCGGTCCCAACTGAGCTTTCTCGACTGCTAATGTATCTCTAGGAGTACACTAACTAACTCCCTGCTATACAACCAACTAGAACCTATGGGAATGAGGGAAAATCCACCCGTCTCCTTGATAGCCCCGTAATGAAATATATTTCCTCCTTAGTGGGCATGTACCACTGGTTAGGACCAACCTGAAAAGCATGTCGGTGAGCATTCTACTTGTGGATAAGATGTCTCAAAAACACACCATGACCCTTTAGGGAAGTAGCCTCCTCATAGAACTTGAGGAGGCCTACCTACCTTAGGAGCCCTTGGGTGGCTGCTGTAATAGGGCGAGGGTACGCATCTCTCTCCCTCTCTTGTGCCTCCCACGGGCGAACCATGCATACTGCTCCACCTATTGTTACTGTTGTTCCCCCTCTTCTCTCTGAATGATTTACATATTAAATAATTTTTTTGTATTAAATGAGACATGTATTTAGGAATATACATATATAATTTTTTTTGGAAAAAAAAAACAAAACAGTCATGTTCCGGTACCAGTGTGTATTTTTTTTGTCTCGCACCGGTGGTGGTGCCCCATATGACATTAAATGCACCATAGGCAGTGCACCTGAAAATTTTCAGAGCACCGTTGACTATGTAGGGAATCAAGAGTGTGGTGCGCTGACTAAAATCTATGCCCTAACACATATAGTTGGGTTTGCACATCGACCTCATGACTTCATTAAATAGTCAATGGTATGGTATTTTACCAGGCTGCACCGTTGACCTTGTCAACATGCCGAATGCGGTGTGCTGATAAACATACCCGCCGCGGGGTGGATATTTCTGTGAACGCACCGTGTTTCCACTATTCCACATGGTCAACGGTGTAGCCAGCTAAATGACCACAATGCACTTTTTTTTTAATTTTAAAATAACATGGTGTGCCTTTCAGTACTACACCAGACATGGTGTGGATACCATTAGCACTGGTTGTAGTGCAGCTTGTAAATTTTATAGACAGCACCGCTTACTGGTGCGAGCCGAACGGCTCGAGCACACCGCGCGATAATATTTTTTTTCTCTTAAATGGTTAATTTTAAGGTTATTTGAAATTCTAATCCACTAAAAAGCTTAATTATGGAAAAAAAAGAAAAATTCCTGTACATTTGGCTGTCGAGGAGTCATATGGGCTGTAGAATTTGCAAAAGAAAAATTTCCCACCATTTTTCAAAATGCAAGCTGGAGATTGGTGGGCAATGCACAACAGAAATGCATGCAATGGGTGAAATGGGAGCATCGATGTCAGGGTGGCTTAGACAAGGATAAATTGTACCGATGCTTGAGAGTTCTGGAGAACTGAGAAAAGTGAAAAATGAAATTTTTTGGCCGCAATTTTTATTTTATTTAACCCTGTTCGAGTGCGCGGAGTTTTATAGGTGCACTGGTGTAGTTTCTTAATACCGCATCGGGCGATTTCTATGTTGGTGTAGTGTTTTATGAGGCACTGGTCCAGAAGAGTTATAAAACATTGGTGCTCTACAGTAATACGATGCACCGTGCGGGTGTGTACTGAGCGCACGGTGTCCGATGTGCTAATGTTTTGTGCACACTACTGCTTTCTCTTGTTGAGCGGACTGGTGCGATTTTGGATGATAAGCGCACTGAACGAAAAAAATTCCCTAAAACCTCCGCCCGACAACCTCCTCCAGTAACCTCCGCTAGAAACGAATGTCTGGGGTATTTTTAGAAGGGGTTCCTCAAAAACATCCACTAGAGGGTATTTCACTTGAAGTACTAGTATCAACTGAAAGTAGATTTTCTCTGTGCATTGATGAAAAATGGTCCACATACCGGATATATATGTTCTAGAATGCAATTAACTGAAAGTAGCTTTTCTATGTGCATTGATGAAAATTGTTGCATGTATTTGATATATATGTTCTAGAATGCAATTAACTAAAATTAGCTTGTATATGCGCATTTCTGAAAAATGTTGCACGTACTGGATATATATGTTCTAGAATGTAATTAACTAAAAGTAGCTTTTCTATGCGCATTGATGAAAAATTTTTCACGTACTGGATATATATGTTCTAGAATGCAATTAAGTTAAAGTGCCTTTTCTATGTGCATTGATGAAAAATGTTGCACGTACCTGATATATATATATTCTAGAATGTAATTAACTGAAAGTAGTTTTTCTATGTACATTGATGAAAACTATTGCACATATTGGATATATATATGTTCTAGAATGCAATAAACTGAAAGTAGCTTTTCTATGTGCATTGATGAAAAATGTTGCAAGTACTGGATATATATGTTCTAGAATGAAATTAACTAAAAGTATATTTTATATGTGCATTGATGAAAAATGTTGCACATACTGAATACATATGTTCTAGAATGCAATTAACTGAATGTATATTTTTTATTTGCATTGATGAAAAATGTTGCAAGCACTAGATATATATGGTCTAGAATTAAATTAACTGAAAGTAGCTTTTCTATGTGCATTGATGAAAAATGTTGCACGTACTAGATATATATATTCTAGAATGCAATTAACTGAAACTAGCTTTTCTATGTGCATTGATGAAAAATGTTGCATGTACTGGATATATATGTTCTAGAATGCAATTAACTGAAAGTAGCTTTTCTATACATGCATTGATGAAAAATGTTGCAAGTACTGGACATATATACATTATAGAATGCAATTTTAAAATTTTATGATTGTTTATATATATATATTCATGTCGATATGTATTGTACTTCAATCGTTTTAACATAAATATTCAAACATGTACTTAAATCATTTCTACATGTACATATATTCATGTGAACTTTTATTTGTTTGGAAAATGACAACTTGAATTTTAAAAACAAAACATTATATCATAATCTCATGCCAAATGTAGTTCAACCATCCAAAACTTGAGTTTAAAAAACAAAACATTATATCACAATATTACTTCACATGCCACGTGTAGTTCAACTATCCAATAAAAACAAAACATTATATCGTGCAAACACATGCCAAATGCAGTTCAACCATCCAAAACTTGAGTTCTAAAAAACAAAACATTATATCACAACATTACTTTACATGCCAAATGTAGTTCAACCATCCAAAACATAAGTTTTAAAAACAAAACATTATATCACAACATTACTAAACATGCCAAATGTAGTTCAACTATCCAATAAAAACAAAACATTAAATATCACAATCACATGCCAAATCTAGTTCAACCATCCAAAACTTTAGTTTTAAAAACAAAAAAAATTATAACACAACATTACTTCACATGCCAAATGTAGTTCAACCATCAAAAGCTTAAGTTCCAAAAACAAAAAAAATTATAACACAACATTAAGTTACATGCCAAATGTAGTTCAACCATCCAAAACTTGAGTTTTAAAAACAAAACATTATAGATCACAACATTACCTCACATGCCAAATGTAGTTCAACTATCCAATAAAAACAAAACATTATATCACATTCACATGTACCAAATTTAGTTCACATAAAATATGTCCAAAATTTCTATCTCACAAGTATAAGTATCAAGTATCAAGTTACATATGACTGCATCTAGATAAGACTATATATAAAAAAGTAAATTTAAGACTAAATCTATTGAAAATATAATTTTTCATGTGAATGTGCATCATCCATCAGATAGTGCATGTGCATCACCCATCAAATACAAATGGATGTAGTGTCTCTCCCAGTAAATTCACGATCCTCGAGCTATCCTGCGAGGCATGGGGAACCTATACACAATGTGTACAAACATTGAAATTTAATGTTTTAAAATTGAATGAGAATATATAGAACTTCATGTAGAAAAACAAATTGTAAAAAAAATCATGCAATACCTCATGAGGTTCCCTCTCCATTTGTTGCTCATCTACTAAAACTTCTCCCACTTGAACATCTTCAACTGTAAGTTGTACAATATACATGTAGAGTTATATATATATATATTAAAATTTTTCAAATGAAAATGCATATATAAACTTATTTTAAATAATATTAAAAATAAAGTTAGACAACTTGTTCAAATGGTTGAACTAGTGTGGATGTTCCTATCTCCATCATACACTCCATCGCTAGAGTCCGTGGAGAAAATAAATCCTCTCTAGGAACCTAAAATTCAAAAAATTTAAAAGTATAAAATAACTCAAGATCTAGATCTCAATTTATAATAAAACTTTTAAACTTCAATTTATAGCTTATAACTTAAAAACACATATTTAAGTGAAAATTTGAATACTTGTGTTGCTGAATTTGGCACATCTCCTAAGAGAGGCTCCAAAAGAAAATCTCCAAAAACCTAAAATTCAAAAAAATTAAAACAACTCAAGATCTCTATATCTCAATTTATAATAAAACTTTTGAACTTCAATTTATAAATTACAACTTAAAAACATATATATTTAAGTGAAAAATTGAATACTTCTGTTGGTGGATTTGATGCATCTCCTAAGAGTGGCTCGGAAAGAAAATCTCCAAAAACCTAAAATTCAAAAAATTTAAAATAACTCAAGATCTAGATATCTTATTTTTTAATGGAAATTTTTGAGGTGGAATATATAACTTAAAAACATATTTGAAAATAAAAAATTGTTCATACTTGTGATAGTGGATTTAGCACATCTCCCAAGGAAGAATAAGGTACTACCATCCAAAAAACATCGGACGAAATCAGAATTTGTTAAAACATTTTATTGTATATATACATGTACATGTGTGTGGAATTATTTATTTTAAAAATATCTCATCACGTTTCTATATATATAATAATAGATAAAAAATAATTGTACATCATCATGTTCACTTAAAAAACACTAACATTTTCCAACATATCTTGATGGTGAGAACCATCTTGATTGTGTGATTGATGGTGAGACCCATCTTGATTGTTTGAACTGGACGCTCTGACCGTGATATTAACATTTTCTTCATTCATCAAGCGTGACAACTAAAAATGGTGTTAACATATAATGATACATTTTTGTTAGATTAATGTATACAAATAAATGTATGTATATATGTATTTATTATAAATTGTACGTGTTAAATTAATCACCCTAACCATTAACACATACCATTCCCATGCCCTCTTGCTCATGAAAAATTAGGTCCTACCAACCATTGCGACAATTCTTTTCATATGTTTTGAGATATTCAAAAATCATGTTTTCAATCTCTTCATATATATAATGCACAAAATTAGCGTGTGCATTCTCATGTGCTATTTTTCTATTCAGACAAACATTGACTCCACCCAATCCACTATGAGAATTATCAATGATGACATCCCTTGCTTCTCGACTAATTTGAGAAGTGGCATCCATCTTTGACCGCAAAGTTTCGACAAGAAAAGGTCGACTAACCAATGGTGGCTTAGGGTGAGGCAACTCAAAATCACACCTAGTAGCCCTACGGTCGGACAATCAACCTTTCCCTGGACCAAAAAATTCAGAGGGAAGGTCATTGTAATTGGGTTTTATTTGTAAAAATAATTCTGCATAAAATAAATTTGCAAAATAAAGCAGAACCTTGTCGTTCCATGGGAGTCTTCCATAAGCTGTAAGGTGTCTATCATACAAATAGCTATCTATATGAGGGTGCTTGAAATATTTCACCTTCAACATCTGTCTTTTCGACCCTTTTTTGAAATTAAACATAGACTTGGCCATTTCTGTTGTAACTCTTTTTTTAACAACCTCCCATGTATCAGGACCCATCATTGTTTCCTTTCTTTTTCCCATCACTTCTACAAAAGTATCAGTGGTTGGCCCAAGGTCTAGGTACACATCTACTATTTTGTTTAAAGAGTGAGTAACTATTTCCAAGCTTTGTTGACTCTCAGCAGGGAGAGTCAAAGCCACGAGATCTCTCTTCAATTTTGCATGAAGATGTTGACACCTTTGTAAGGTGCATTGATGTATGTTTGATTCCCAAGGTATATCGGAAATGTCAGACGGATAAGTCGTGGTTGGTGTACAACCTTCTTCTTGAATTATGCATTCTGCCCTACATCTTTTTCGAGCAACTTTTGGAGCAACATTTTCAACCTCTGCATCAATGTATAATTTTTTTTATATTAAAAAAGCACATGTAAACAAATTTGTACAAATTGAATGAAAATAATATTCAAATTGATGGCCACCTTGATATGGTTGGCTAGCATCTTGCGCACCGTAAGACTGTTGAGAACTAGAATGACTACCGATTGGTTGAGAACCAACACAGACATCTATTGATTGGTCTATGGGGGAATACATATCACCACCTTCACGCAATTCACCAGCACCTATTGATGGCCCTCCAAGGGAATGTGTACCACCACAAACCTCACAAGACAAGAGGGAAGCTTCAATAAAAAATATGATTTTATAATCAATTCAAAAATACATTCAAACATATAAATACATGTACATATTCATTGATTAAATTGCATGAACCATACCATGATTGTGTGAACCATGGGAATGTTTCATTGATGGAGTAGACACCCTTGTCCTCCTACCTCCTAAAAAAAAAAAATGAAACTTATTAACAACTAATTTAACTCACAAAATTGATAAAAAATCAATTCCTTATGTGCACACATGTATGTATATGTATGGAGATTTAAGATTATATTTAAATACCATGAACATCCCCCGATCCCTGATCCACATATCTCATAAAGATATGGGATTATGTTGATCTTCGCATTTCATCCTCCATGATATATATATCTACAGTGGACATTTACAATTATTTTTTTAAATTACTATTTAAAATAAATTCAAAATAAATTTCAAAAAATTAATGTAATTTAGTGTACACAAAATATGTAAAACGCAACTTTCAAAGCACTAATTGATGTGTGAAACTCAACTTAAGGAATTTTTTTATAAAAATGTTAATTTCACCAAATTGCACTTTACATGGTGGGATCACCCTTGGTATATATTTAAAAACATGGTGGGAGCACACTTGGTATAAAATTGAAAAAAACACATGGTCATTAAAAAAGAAGAGTGAAAATCCATTTAAACAAAAAGTTGTTCAAGTCCTCACATTTTAATTTTATAAAAATGTGAAGTTCACCACTTGTTGCAAATGTCACTTGAAGTTCACCATTTGTTGCGTTTTACATGGTGGGAGAACACTTGGTATATAATTGAGAAAAACACATGATCATTAAAAAAGATGCATTTATAAGTACAAAACACACACATATCCAAGATATGTTACAATTTCCATCCGTAAATTTTGAAGGAGAGCACCTCAACACTAATTCATCTTTGAGAGATGATTCTTGAATTTTTGAAGAAGAGCGTATCAAAACTAATTCATCTTTGAGAGATGAATCTTGCATTGGCATTGCCCCGTATAATTCTAATCCATCTATTAATTCATCTTTGATAGATGAATTCTGAACTGGCATTTCCCCACGCAATAGATCAACAAACATCTTATTAACATTTGTACAATGTCTTATATTAAAAATTTGAAATTGGCTGACAATATTGTTTGTTTTTCCATGCAGTTGTTTTAGCCTCTCCTTCTTAACTTGGTATACCTCTTTCATCTGGTTGCACACAAGTTCATAATTGGTGAAAACTACAATCCCATTTGATCCATACTCCCTAGAGGTTCCCAAGCATTCTATCAAATCAATATAATATGCCTCGTTGTTTTTTTTTCTTCCCGATATATTCATTTTCCTTTGGATGACCTTGCTAGTCGCAATATTGCAAACAACATATGTAATCACCGCTTTCCCTAGATTGGGATAGCAAGAAACATCTATGCATAATTTCCATTTTTCAACCATATTTAGTGGGTTTTTTAATCCTTGAAAAAAAAATCAATAAAATATATTAAATTAACATTTATTGCAAATGCATGGGAGAAATGACACATGTGCATGAGATAAATGACATGTGCATGGTTTATCTTAAATTTTGACTTAAATTTTATGGTAGAATTCACATCTAGAAATGAGATGCGTTAAATATTGCATTTCCTAGAGTTTAAGGGAGATTTATGACACATATACATGGTTCGTGCATGGTTTGCCTTAAATTTTGCCTTAATTTTATGGCATAAATCACATCTATAAATGACATGCCTTAAGAAAGGATGAGATCCAAAGGCTATTTGGCCCTTTATAGACTCCTTTAGAACTTGTAGAGGTTAAGATTCAACAAAAAAACTAAAATCCTATGGAAGTTCAACCACTTTAGGTTCAGTTTTTAGGCCTTAAAGTTTGCCTTGAATTAGTGGGGGAAAGCCTTGAGTTTGGGGGATCCTATCCTATGGAATTCAACTACTTTAGGTTCAGTTTTTAGGCCTTGAATTTTTCCTTGAATTAAAGGGAGGAAGCCTTGAGTTTGGGGGATCCTATCCCATGGAAGTTCAACTACTTTAGGTTAATTTTTTACGCCCTAAAGTTTGTCTTGAATTAATGGGATAAAGCCTTGATAAATGACACATGCTTTAAAGTTAATGGGAGAAAGCCTTGAGAAATGACACATGCTTTAAATTTAATGGGAAAAAGACTTGAGAAATGACACATGATTTAAAGTTAATGGGAGAAAGCCTTGAGAAATGACACATGCTTTAAAGTTTTCCTAAGAATTTATGGGAGAAATGACACATGTACACAGTTTTCCTTAAAGTGGTAGTGGTTTATGGATATTAAAATGAAGAACTTATATTTAGATCTTTTCCAGAGATTTACTGTAGGGGAATTTACTGGATATGTCACCTTTCAAAAAATATGAGATCCAGAGACTACTCAGCCCTTTACAAACTCTACCTTTAGAACTTGTAAAATTTAACACTCAACAGACAGACTAAAATCCTATGGAAGTTCAAACAAACTAAAATCCTATGGAATTTCAGCCTCTTTAGGTTCAATTTTTAGGCCTTAAAGTTTGCCTTGAATTAATTGGAGAAAACCTTGAGTTTGGGGGATCTTATCCTATGGAAGTTCAGCTAATTTAGGTTCAGTTTTAGCCCATAAAGTTTTCCTTGAATTAATGGGAGAAAGCCTTCAGAATTGACACATGCTTTAGAGTTAATGGGAGAAAGACAATGACACATGCTTTGAAAACTTTTCCTAAGATTTTATGGATAAATGACATATGTATGGGACAAATGTCACACGTACACTATTTTCCTTAAAATGGTAGTGGTTTATGGACATTAAAAGGAAGAAATTTTATTTATATCTACTAGTGGTTTATGGATATTAAAATGAAAAAAATATATTTAGATCTATTCTAGAGGTTGACCGTAGGGGTATTTACTAGATATGTCACCTTTCAGAAAACATGAGATCCAAAGGCTACTTGGCCCTTTATAGACCCTGCCTTTAGAACTTGTAGAAGTTAACACTCAACATATAGACTAAAATACTATGGGAGTTCAAAATCCTATGGAAGTTGAACCACTTTAAGTTCAGTTTTTAGGCCTTAAAGTTTGCCTTGAATTTTTGGGAAAAAGCCTTTCGTTTGTGGGGAAAATGGCATGTCCATGGTTTGTATTAAAGTTTATGGGAGAAACAGATCTAGAAATGACACGCCTTAAAGTTTGCGTTACCTAGAGTTTAAGATAGAAATGACATATACCTAATTTTCCTTAAAGTTTGCATTATATTATATCGGAGAAATGACATTGTCTTATATTTTTTGGGAGAGATGGCATATAAATGACATAGAAATGACATATGTCAAAAGTCACACCTTTATGAGTTTCTGGGAGAAATGACATGTACAGGGTTTTCCTTAGAATTTAGTTTGCCATTTAGTTTGCCTTGAAGTTTATGGGAGAAATCACATCTAGAAACCTTTATTTTGACATCTATAAATAGGCTAAGAACATTATGAAAAAAATTTCAACTTACAAATTAGTTACATCCTTAGTAAGAAGCATGATTTAGCACTTATCAACTTGTTTAATAATTTATAATAATGTCATTTTTGGCTTGTACTATAATTCATCCTTGATATGTACAAGAATTTTACAACTTCAACATCAATCTACGCTATCATAAGATCACTATAGCCATGTCAATCTTGATTATTTATATCCATTACATCATAAAACACTCAACTTTTAACATTTTACGAGAATAAAGCAACATGGAAGGTGTAAATTTAGGTACATTAATAAAATATAGCCATGTCAATCTAGATTAGAAAGATCCATTACATAATAAAACATTCCAATTTTAACATTTTACATTTTACTCCACTTGAGTTTGTGGGATCCTATCCTATGGAAGTTCAACTACTTTATTTTCAGTTTTTAGGCCTTAAAGTTTGCATTGAATTAATGGGAGAAAGCCTTGAGAAATGACACGTGCTTTAAAGTTAATGGGAAAAAGCCAATGACATATGCTTTAAAGTTTTCCTTAAGATTTTATGGGAGAAATGACTCATGTATGGAAGAAATGACACATTTACATGATTTTCCTTAAAGTGGTTGTGGTTTATGGATATTAAAATGAAGAACTTATATTTAGATCTGTTCTAGAGTTTGAATGTAGGGGAATTTACTGGATATGTCACCTTTCAGAAAAGATGAGATCCATAGGCTACCTGGCCCTTTACAGACTCTACATTTAGAACTTGTAGAAGTTAACGCTCAACAAATAGACTAAAATCCTATGGAAGTTTAGCCACTTTAGGTTCAGTTTTTAGGCCTTAAAATTTTTCCTTTAATTAATGGGAGAAATCCTTTAGTTTGTGAGAGAAATGGCATGTGCATGGTTTTCCTTAAAGTTTATGGGAGAAATCACATCTAGAAATGACATGCACCTTAAATTTCTCCTTGCCAAGAGTTTAGGAGAGAAATAACATGCAGATGGTTTGCCTTAAAGTTTTCCTTATATTATATATGAGAGAAATGACATTGCCTTATAGTTTACGAGAGAAATGACATAAAAATGACACATGCCTTCATGTTTGCCTAAAACTTTATGGGAGAAATGACACATGTACATGGTTTGCCTTAAAGTGGTAGTGGTTTTCACTTACATAAATAGCTAGTGGTAGTGGTTGATTAATTTATGTCAATTGTCACACCTTAATGAGTTTTTGGGAGAAATGACATGTACATGGTTTTCAAAACTATTTTATGCACTTACTAAAACAAATAGTGGTAGTTGTTAATGAATTTATGTCAAAAGTCACACCTTGATGAGTTTGTAGGAGAAATGACATGTACATTGTTTGCAAAATTATTTTATGCACTTACTAAAACAACTAGTGGTAGTGTTTGATGAAGTTATGTCAAAAGTCACACCTCGATGAGTTTGTGGAAGAAATGACATGTAAAAGGGTGCTTCTAAACTCCATCTCTATTTTTTTGGATCTGTTATCTACTTCTGTAACCAACTTGTGATTTCTAACAAACTAGATAACCTGGAAAAACAATATAGAGGAAATAAAATCCATAGATTATATAATTTGTTTATGAAATGTACATGGTTTTGAAGGAATAAATAGGTGTTTCAATCTTTGTTTTTGAGGTTCTTTGAATTGCCTATGCTATTCAAATATTAGCCTCTGTTTTTTATTTGTCTTTTAAAAAATATGCTTCAGTAAAAAGTAGATGATGTTCTATAGAGTAACCTTATACAATGCTTTAATGTGAAGATAGTAGATTTCAACACTAAGGGGATGCAACTAGTTGGATAGGACTGACTAAGTTTTGTACCCAAATTATTTGTAACCAACTAGGTGCAGAAAGGGCGACGAAATGTGGATTGTATAACTACTTTGGGGTAGACTTTAGTGATCAAACTTGACCAAATTGATCCCATTTTAGGCAGAATGGTTATGGACTTAATTGTATAAATATAATCAAGCTATGATGATGAGATATTATGTGAATAACCTGTTTTTGTGATGTGTAATGTCACAAGGGTGCTTCTAAACTCTAGCTCTCTTTGTTTGGATCTTTTATCTACATTTGCCACCCACTTGTGATTTCTAACAAACTAGATAACCTGGAAAAACACTATAGAGGAAAGAAAATCCACATATTATATAATTTGTTTATGAAATGTACCTGGTTGTGAAGGAATAAATAAGTGTTTCAATCTCTATTTTTGAGGTTCTTTGAATTGCATATGCGATTCAAATATTAACCTCTGTTTGTTATTTGTCTTTAAAAAAATATGCTTCAGTAAAAAGTAGATGATGTTTTGTAGAGTAACCTTATACAATGCTTTAATGTGAAGATAGTAAATTTCAACACTAAGGGGATGCCACTGGTTGGATAGGACTGAATAAGTTTTCTACCCAAGTTTATTGTAACCAACTAGGTGCAGAAAGGGCCAGGAAATGTGGATTGTATAACTGCATTGGGGTAGACTTGTGTGATCAAACTTGACCAAATAAATCCCATTTTAGGGAGAATGGTTATGGACTTAATTGTATAAATATAATCAATCTATGATGATGAGATATTATGTGAATAAATTATTGTTGTGATGTGTTGATGCAGGAGCATCAAGCTCAATTTTCATTATTTAACTATGTAATAAGGGGGGTGAGACATTTTAATTATTTTATTAATTAAATTGTTATTTTTAAATAAATTAGGAGAGAAATTATAATGTGAGGATTTTTGTATATATTCTTTTAATAATTAAAAGGATATGAGTGAAATAGGATTAGGTAGCAAATTTAGGGAGTAGGAATTCTATGTATGGGGCTTTAAAAAGTCCACACCTAAAATGAATCTAAATTAGATTTAGTTGAGGATTGGGTGGAGAAATTTTTGGGATGAAATAAATACATTTTTTATGTATAAATAAGAGTGCCTTTGGGAGGAAAAAAAAGAGCTAAGTACGCGAGGAATACAGGGAGAGTGAGGAGTGGTTTGAAGGGCCAAGAGCCAAGAGGTCACCCAATGTAATATTTGGCCAGAGAATTTTGATATTGTTATCTTTAGTTGATTTGCATGGCTCTTTTCACCTTCATGTGAATTTAAACTGAATATTTTTATGGTTTTATTTTATATAAGAATTGAGAATTTTCAATCTTGATTGAAGTAGTGAGTTTCTTATATGCCAGGATCTGCTTTCTAGCAGAACCCCGACATCATTTGGTATCAGAGCGGGGAGATGAGTTATGTGGCGAGATGAATCTGCAATTTATACATGGATATTTCTTCTGTATATGAGTGTATGATTGCAGGAAAGCGATATTTCACTGTGATAATAGTGGAATAAATTCCTAAAGGGGGAGCCTACTGTGAAAGGACTTGTGTGTGAAAGTTTCATGGATTTGTTGTTATTATAGAGAGTGTTGTTGACTACCATGTTGTGTGAAAATTTCTCATCGTAGAGGGAGTGCATGGAGCATGGAGACGGTGGAGTGATGATCTGCCATACACTAAAGGAAACGATGACTGCGTGAAGGAGCAGCATCAAGGTTGTAGAATTGCGGCCGGTGTGTGGACGCAAAAATTATGTGGCAACGTGTTTATTAAACTCGTGAGCAACGAATGGTACATGTTTGGAATTGTATTTGGTTATGGTTACTTTGGTCATTGTGATGATTTGTGAAGCCGCGTCAAGGATACTGCAAAGGAGGAAAAAATTAGGGGCAAGCCAGGTTATGAGCATCTAAAGGAATCTTTGCACATCTTGATTGAGGCTGAATTACCTACCAATATAATTGATGCTAAGGTGAAACAAGCTCGTGATATCATAAAAGACAAGTTGAAGCCCGTGGATGAGTCTCTTGACTATTTCAAGAAGAGAAAACTAAGATGATTATCCTTTTTGAATGGTACATTAAGAGAAGAAAGTCCTCGTATTGGCGGAAGTGTTTATCCTTACAGAAACAGTAGAATGAAGCGTGCAAAAGACAGGGCGTTAGTGGGTAAGATGTGTTTACAATATAAAATTTCATCATGGTTCTTGAAGCATTTTCACATAGCCTGCAAAGCCTGATTGCGTTATGAAGTTAATGTGTTACATGCCACGATTGTAATTGCAATAAAAATTCACATGATATTGCCGAAGGTCGAAATGATATTTCAATTTGACATGATATTGCCAAAGGTTGAACTGTTATTTCCGGTCAAATGATATTGCCGAAGGTCGAATAAAATCTGGCTTACTTATGTCGTGATGAATCTCATTCAGGATTGTGTTCACATAAGACTACAATCGAAGGGGAATGGATCACCGTCATGAATTTCCGTCCTAAAGTTGTAGTTGAAATAAAGCTCTGCGATGAGAGAAGGCATATTTTTGTGTGTGATTGCCACAGTGTGTGGGTTGAAGAAACAGTGCTGATAAGGCATAGCCGGAGTCACAAGGAAACCGCATCCATTTGAACACAATGTGATATTGGAACGTTCAGAACTGAGACTACAGCAGCAAGAACCCATGCAGCCACGGTTGAAAGAATTCAGGAAATTTGGCGACATATGAAGACCAAGTGTGTTAGTGAACCATGGTAAGGTTCAAATGTATACTTTGTCAAGTTTTATGCATATGGTCAAGTTGAGATGTGTTTACATGGACAAAATTTTATGTATATCATAATGTTAACTATGTTAATGTTGAGGTTCAAACAATGTTGAACCTTGAATGTTTGCAGTCTATCCAACGTTTTATATGGATACAAGGGATGAAGGTTGGGTCGCCATATGGTTTTTATTTATGCCATTCAATCATTCAATGGATTTCCATTTCTAATGATATAGTTAAAGTGGGATCTTAAAAACCAATTGCGTTAAAAATGGTATGTGGTTTTGAGACACTTATATCAATTGTGTTGGGAAATAAGTGGGCATTCTACGTTGATTGATGTAGTGGTAATCTAGTATATTTAGAACAACAAGAGGCAAACTAATTTCATCAAGAAGAAAAGTTTGGGCCTTGGTAAAACTGCACATTTTACTACAGTATGAAGAGTCGTAAGATAAGTCCAAAGTCTGAATGTAATTGGGTGCATGATTGGCGGAGCCCGACAACCAAATAATTGGTCGTTGTAACACATGCATGCTAAAGTGTTGTTGCAGCAAATTGTAGCAAGAAGGTTGTCAGAGATTGGTTCCAAGACAAGGATAAGCCAAGCACAGGAGGAGAAGTTGCATTTTGATAAATGGAAAGTGTGAAGGATTGCTGAGAAGTGGATTAAATGAAGTCCACACGTGAATAGATGCAGTTCACAAAGAAGGGGAAGATGAATGTTGATAGTCATTTCCAAATATATGATGAAGACCACAGCAGAGGGGAGAATAAGGAAAATGCCAAGGTAAGTGGCATATGTGAACAGTTGACAGAAAAAGAGTATGAGCAGGAGAAGGCTGAGATAACAATTAACCTTGAATTGTTAATGGAGTTGTTGCAAGAAAATGTGAGGAACCAGACACATGGTTGGAACATGAGAAAGAAGGTGAAGTGGCAGAAGCTACATGCAAAGAGGGAAGAGTAGGTAAACATACAGTTGATGGAAGAGCTGAGGAAGCTTGAGTAGATGTTGAGTTGTGAAGAACTCAGAGAGGCTGAGTTAAAAATGGATGTTTCCTTTTGTGGCCCGGAACATGATGCAATTTTGGGTGAAGAGATCAGTGAGGAAGATCTCATGAACTATTGGGATAGTTCAGAAGCATCTGAGGATGTGTTGGTGAGAGAAACAGATGAGGCAATGAAGCATTACATTTTTTCTCACAGTTTATGTATGTTTTCACGATGTGTGAAAGATGGTGAGCAGTCTGATGGAATTGTTACAAAGGAGAATGAAACTCTTGAGGTAAAGTCTGGTAGAGAATTCCTTTCAGAAAAGGAAAGTGTTGATTGGTTACAATAGGAAGAAATCATAAATGAATTCTTATTTGGGGTAAGACAGCAAGACGAAGCTGTTATGGAACAGGAACAAAGTGGAAATGCCGAAGAAAAATTCCAAGGAGGTAAACAAATGTATTTGTTTAAGGAAATTGCTGACAAAAGTTTAAAATGTAATGATGCTATAACCAGGACAATTCAGGAAGATTTACAAAGGAAGAATGGAAGTAGTGATGAGACAGAAGATAAATCTACAGAGGAACCGAATCAAATGAAGGATTCTAAACAGCAAGGAGAGATGTTGACTGAAGCATCAAGTGAGACCACAAGGTCTATTGTTTTTATGACTAATTATTTGTGCATGATTCCAGGTACATCACAGGATGTTGAGCAAACTATGAAGTTTGTTAAAGAAGAAGAGTTGAATCTTAAATCTATTCAGAATGATGCTGAGATAGAAAGATTTGAGAAAGAAATGAAAACAGAGGGGTCTCGTGGAAATATTCAGCAGAATATTGAAGCAGGGGAAGAAGGACCATCTGGTGATTGGTCAACAGCAAATGAAGGTATGGAAACTTGTGTAAAATTTCCAAGTTCTACCCCAGTTGAGATTGTTAAGTTATACAAAAAGTTAGATCTTCATAGAAGAGAGTTGGAAAAGCAGAGGATCTATATTCAAGGAGAGTTGCTGAAAGACACATAACAAGGAGACATTCTTCAAAAAGATGATGTGGAGGAGGGACTAATTGATAGTCTCATAGAGAATTTAGATCAGCATATTGATGTGCTGATGGACGAAGAAATTTCTGAGTAGCATACTGAAATGTTGCCAGCAGAGAAAGAGGCACTGAAGCCTTAAAAAAAATTTTTAACAATTGTTTTGTGAGTACAGGTTTTATTGCATATGCTGGAGAAAATCTATTAGATAGAGAAATTGAACTGATAAGGCATATAATGATGAAAGTATCCCAGAAGAAGCCGGCAACAGTAAAACAAAGAAGAAGAAGCAAGAGGAAGACAACATAAGATTCTGAAAGCATGTCCAGTGGGGTGATGTAGCATAAAGTGTGGAGATCTACAGAAGAACAACAGACAGAAGCAACAACAAATGGAGAATTGCAGCACAAGATATGGGATCCAGGTAGAAAATTATCTGAACACATGATCAAGAAATCATGATTAATTTCAATCTTGGGAATTTGATGCAGGAGCATCAAACTCAATTTTCATTATTTAACTATGTAATAAGGGGGGTGAGACATTTTAATTATTTTATTAATTAAATTGTTATTTTTAAATAAATTAGGAGAGAAATTATAAATGTGAGGATTTTTGTATATATTCTTTTAATAATTAAAAGGATATGAGTGAAACAGGATTAGGCATCAAATTTAGGGAGTAGGAATTCTATGTACAGGACTTTGTTGAGTCCATACCTAAAATGAATCTAAATTAGATTTAGTTGAGGATTGGGTGGAGAAATTTGTGGGATGAAATAAATACATTATTTATGTATAAATGAGAGTGTTTTTGGGAGGAAAAACAAAATCTGAGTGCGTGAGGAGTACAGGGAGAGTGAGGAGTGGTTTGGAGGGCCAAGAGCCAAGAGGCCACCCAATGTAATATTTGGCCAGAGAATTTTGATATTGTTATATGTAGTTGATTTGCATGGCTCTTTTCACCTTCATGTGAATTTAAACTGAATGTTTTTATGGTTTTATTTTATATAAGAATTGAGCATTTTCAATCTTGATTGGAGCAGTGAGTTTCTTATATGCCAAGATCTACTTTCTAGCAGAACCTCGACATCGTGTGTAATGTCTCAAGGGTGCTTCTAAACTCTAGCTCTCTTTGTTTGGATTTGTTATCTACTTCTGCAACGGACTTGTGATTTCTAATAAATTGGATGACCTGGAAAAACACTATAGAGGAAAGAAAATCCAGATATTATATAATTTGTTTATGAAATGTATCTGGTTGTGGAGGAATAAATAAGTGTTTCAATCTCTGTTTTTTAGGTTCTTTGAATTTCCTATGTGATTCAAATATTAGCCTCTATTTTTTATTTGTCTTTATAAAAATATTCTTCAGTAAAAAGTAGATGATGTTCAGTAGAGTAACCTTATTCAATGCTTTAATGTGGAGATATTAAATTTCAACACTAAGGGGATGAAACTATTTGGATAGGACTGGCTAAGTTTTATACCCAAGTTGATTGTAACAAACGAAGTGCAGAAAGGGCCTGGAAATGTTTATTGTATAACTGCTTTGGGGAAGACTTGAGTGATCAAACTTGACCAAATCAATCCCATTTTAGAGAGAATGGTTAAATACTTAATTTTATAAATATAATCAAGCTATGATGATGAGATATTATGTGAATGACTTTTTCTTGTGATGTGTAATGTCACAAGGGTGCTTCTGAATTCTAGCTCTCTTTGTTTGGATCTATTATCTACTTCTGCAACCCACTTTTGATTTCTAATAAACTGGATAACTTGGAAAAACAGTATAGAGGAAAGAAAATCCAAAGATTATATAATTTGTTTATGAAATGTACCTGGTTGTGAAGGAATAAATAAGTGTTTCAATCTCCGTTTTTGAGGTTCTTTGAATTGCCTGGGTGATTCAAATATTAGCCTCTATTTGATATTTTTCTTTAAAAAAATATGCTTCAGTAAAAGGTAGATGATGTTCTGTAGAGTAACCATATAAAATGCTTTAATGTGAATACAGTAAATTTCAACACTAAGGGGATGCAACTAGTTGGATAGGACTCACTAAGTTTTCTGCCCAAGTTGATTGTAACCAACTAGGTGTAGAAAGGGCCAGGAAATGTGGATTGTATAACTGCTTTGGGGTAGACTTGAGTGATCAAACTTGACCAAATTAATCCCATTTTAGGGAGAATGGTTATGGAATTAATTGCAAAAATACAATCAAGGTATGATGATGAGATATTATGTGAATAACTTGTTCTTGTGATGTGTAATGTCACAAGGGTGCTTCTAAACTCCAGCTCTCTTTGTTTGGATATGCTATCTATTTTTGCAAACCACTTGTGATTTCTAACAAACTGGATAACCTGGAAAAACACTATAGAGGAAAGAAAATCCATAGATTATATAATTTTTTTTATGAAATGTACCTGGTTTTGAAGGAATAAATAAGTTTTTCAATCTTTGTTTTTGAGGTTCTTTGAATTTCCTATGCGATTCAAATACTAGCCTCTGTTTTTTATTTGTCTTTTAAAAAATATGCTTCAGTAAAAAGTAGATGATGTTCTGTAGAGTAACGTTATACAATGCTTTTAATGTGAAGGTAGTACTTTACCTACAAAACAATGGAATTGAAGACTGTGCTTATATATCAGAGGTTCTATTATGACATATTTATCTTCCCTACTTGAAATGCTATTATATTCCTTTCCCTGTATATTTCACTGTACTGAAAGAATGGATTTTTCGAATGGCATGGTTTTTAAATTGTGGAGTTGTTTGCTGGTTTTACTTGGTATTCTCGAAGGGCTAGAAATTTCGAATCAATTTTGAAGTTTTTTTTATTTGAAGTCAATCACGTCATTTTGAAACAGAGAAAACTAAAGTTGCACTATTTTGTAAAATTTCTTCAAGAAACAAACAAATTGAAAAATCATAGTTGTTGAGACATCCATTAAATAGACGACAAAATGAAAGAGAAAAACCCTTTGATTCACACCCTTTTCCAACTAAATTGTTATGGACTTAATTGTATAAATATAATCAAGCTATGATGATGAGATATTATGTGAATAACTTGTTTTTGTGATGTGTAATGTCACAAGGGTGCTTCTAAACTCTAGCTATCTTTGTTTGGAGATGTTATCTACTTCTGCAACCCACTTGTGATTTCTCACAAACTGGATAACCTGGAAAAACACCATAGAGGAAAGAAAATCCATAGATTATATAATTTATTTATGAAATGTACCTGGTTCTGAAGGAATAAATATGTGTTCAATCTCTGTTTTTGAGGTTCTTTGAATTGCCTATGCAATTCAACTATTAGCCTCTATTTTTTATTTGTCTAAAAAAATATGCTGTAGTAAAAAGTATATGATGTTTTGTACAGTAACCTTATACAATTATTTAATGTGAAGATAGTACTTTACCTACAAAAAAATGGAATTGAAGGTTGCACTTATATATTGGAGTTACGTTATGACATCTTTATCTTCCCTACCTAAAATGCTATTATCTTCCTTTCCCTATATTTTTCACTCTACTGAAACAATGGATTTTATGAATGGAATGGTTTTTAAGATGTGGAGTTGTTTGTTGGTTTTATTTGGTATTATCGAAGGGCTATAAATTTTGAATAAATTTTTAAGGTTGTTTTATTTTAAGTCAATCGTGTCATTTTGAAACAGAGAAAACTTAAGCTGCATTGTTTTGTAAAATTTCTTCAAGAAACAAAAAAAATGAAAAATCATAGTTGTTGAGACATCCATTAAATATATGATGGAATGAAAGAGCAAAAAAATTTGATTCAAACCCTTTTCCAACCATGAAATGAAGTATTCATTGGATATGGGGAATATGTATGCATCACCTTCACCTTCTATGAGGTTAAGCATCTACTTGTATGTTCATTTTTCATATGTGTATATCTATAGAAAATAGCTCAATAATCAAGAGGCTACTTAAAAAAATGAGAAAGAAGTCTCACTATAAGTGAAAAAATTGAAATATTTTTAATAAAATAAGCCTACTAAATATGAAATATGCAACAAGCGTGTAATGAAATAAGGACATGCCTGGAGATGATCGATCATGAACATAAAAATATGAAGGTAAGAAAAAGTCAAAATCTGAAAGCAAAACAATATTTGATTTTCAACTCATCCATGAATTTGGTTCTCCAAGGAGATGCAAATTTGTTAAATTCAGGTACAAAAGGTATCCCATATTCATGTTCAGGAAAATACCGAAGGTGATTGTGAAAAGTTTGAAGACAGTCTAAGAAAACTTGAGGGTGACCCTGTCTCATGAAAACATGCATACAAGCAACCTTAAAGAACACTAACATGTTTTAACATAGCAGGGTGTTGTAATATTGAATGTGGAAATTCTTTGACACATGTACCATATTGGAAATTCAGAGAAGAGACAAGGCCGCAATGAGAAGAAAATCAGGAGATCAACAAGGACTTCTTGGAGGATGTGGATTACAAATTACCCGCAAACAAAAAAACACAAAAAGAAAATTAAAACAGTAGAACAACAATAAAAAAATTCACAAAGAAAAAAAACCAACAAATTTGTCACTTCCTCGCCCCTACGCAACACCAAGACTCTGCGATAGCAAACAACAAACACAACAACCTCAGCAAAAGCAACATACAAAGTTGTGGCATACATCAAACACAACAATGTCAACAAATAGAGTAGACAGAGTTGCGCCAATGCTAATAAGCCCGAAACTTATTCAAGTTTGCAGGTTGGCATATTTATAAAATAAAGTTTGGCTAAATTATTTTAAAAGTTCGGCCAAACTAATTTCAAAATTTCAACTGAATTGTTGGGATAATGACTTCTCCGCTCCCAATTCTCACAAAAGTGTAACCCACCTTCGTAGTTTTACCCATATATATATATATATATATATATATATATATATATATATATATATATATATATATATATACACACACACTTTCTCTTTATATATAGATATATATAATTTTCAAAAAGATAAGAGTCCAGGTGGAAATTTTTTTTGGGGTCCAATGAGACTCTTGGAAGATTTTTTTTAATCAATTATTAAGGATTCTAACTCGGAAGAGCACTTGCATGTCCCTTTTAATGCCCCCTTCATAGTGCTTATTTGAAAGACTGATTGTCCTCTTTCATATGATGAATTTAATCCAATTTATTTGTGGAATGGTATCTACAAGATAGTAGCAAAATTCACATTTAGACATATCAAATATATCCTCTCTCACTTAGTATGCTGTGAACAATTTGGATTTTTGGATAGTAGAAAAATTCATGAGCGCAGAGGGATTTCCCAGAGGAGCTTCATAGTTTTAAATATAAAAATTCGAAAGGGGATTTCCTAAAACTTGATCTATCAAAAGGCATTAATAGGGTGAGATGGATGTATATAAGATTGCTCCTTACCCATCTGGGTTTTAAAGTGTCTTTTATAAATTGGATTATGAGTTTCCTAACCACAATATTCGTTGTAGTTCTATAAATTTCTCTGCCTCCCCCTTTTTTCATGCAGATCGAGGGCTTAGGAAGGGTTTCCATCTCTCACCCCTTCTTTTCCTTTTGGTGGTAAAAGTACAAGTCATGCTATCTTTCATGCTAAAAGTTGAGGTGAGTTCTAAGGCATTTCCATCACTGTTACTTTTAGGATCACCCATCTACCCTTTGTGGATGATGTGATGATATTTTTCAATGGCACACAGGGGGATGCAAAAATACTCCATGAAATTTTGATATTTTTCACAAATGCCACTAGGATGCAAATAAATGAAAGAAAATCCTTAATCAAAATTCAAAATTTAGCAGAGGAAGACCTTCATATGTTTAACACTATGTTCCCCTTCCAGATAATTTATTTATATGATGGATTAAAATATTTGGGGTTCCATCTCAAACCTAATTGTTATAAGAAATGGGAGTGGAACTCACTTATCTCAAATTTGGAAAAAAAGACTAAAAATATGGATTTTCAGGTGGCTTTGCATGGCAAGAACATTGATCCTAGTTAAATCAATACTATAACCCATCCCGTTTATTGGATATCCCTATCCTAGACACCCAAATGTGTTTTAGAGAAAATTAGGAGGATCTGATTCAAACACTTGTGGGAAATCATGCAGGAAATGTTTATCCTTCCTTGGATAAGGTGGGAAATACTAGCCATTTGAAATTTTATTAGTGGATGGGGTTTGACAAATATCTTCTTCTCCTCAACGGTATTGGCAGAAAAGGTTGGTTGGAGAGTGGTCAATTCTGTAAATATTTGGAGTTTGGTGGTCATGCACAAGTATATTCTACCAGACTCACTAGTGTAATGGATTTGGAAAGAAATTAAATCCAGGTCAAAGTGTTCAATCATTTGGAAATATGTTATCAATTCTTTCAATGTGATAGGAGAAGGGCTTGCCTGAAATATAGGGAAGGGGAAAAATGTAAGAATTGGATCAAACCCATTGCTACGAAGGGGTAACAATCATCTACTTCCAAGTAATATCACTCAATATCTCCATACTCATGGAATCTATCACCTAAACTATATTTTCGAGCTTATCCTCACCACAATCTCGGGTTAGGCTTCGAAAAATGCAGTCCAAGTCAGGTTGAGGGAGGGGCAATCAGATACCTGATCAATTTATATTGGTTCTCTTAAGTCATCACACACCAGGATTACTAATAGAGAGGATGAACTAGTATGGAAGAATTCTACTCACAGTGATTATACTCCTCAAATTCGGTACGTGTAGCTAAATTTGGATATTCATCAAAGGGAACCATGTTGGTCATGGAAAGGCATTTCGAATGTCAAATTCAAACTCAAATCTAGGTTATTCATGTGGTGCATATTGGAAAATAATGTCCCTACATGGGATACAATGAGGAGGAGTAAGATAGATGAACCTGATTGTTTTTCTCTATGTAAAAAATCAAAGGTCACCCCTTGTTTCTCTCTTGCCATTTTGCCAACCAAATTTGGATGTTATACTTTCATCAACTTCAATATCCTTGTGTGTGGAAAGGGAAAAAGTTAGAGGAAGCTTAGTGTAATTATTTTTTGATTCCTGAGAATGGTCAAATAAAGGCCATGCCTTTGTTGATATGGTAGGGAGCTTGGTTGGTAATAAGTGTTGCTATTTTTTAGGATAAAGTATCTTCCCTTGAAGGAATTGTTGCTAAAGGAATCAAACTTCTAGCTCACATCCTATAGGGCAAAGGAATTCCATTTATAAGAGTTATAACCCCTCAATTAATAGATAAATCTAAACTCTGAGATTTCTTTGATGGGGCATCTTAAAACAACAATCAACAATGTGGTGGGGGGATATCCTTTATATTTGAAAACCACTTCTACGAAATAAAGATGGGTATTGGTCCAAGAACAAATAAATTTATGAAGCACATGGCATTGAAGCTTCTCCAATTATTTGCAGGGGAAAAATGGATGAAAGTGCTACATGTCTTTGAATATTCTATGTTAGTGGTATATTGGGCTACAAAATCTCAAATATGTCATAATATTGCGCTCCTCCCTTTACTTGAGGATATTTTTTGCATACTAGACTCTTTTAACACCATCATTGTTAAACATGTAAATAAGGAGCCTAATATGGTGGAAATCACTCTGTCTAAGGAGGGAATCCAAATGGCACTTAGGAAGTGACTAATATCATAATCTTCCAATGAGGACATTTTAGGTTCTATCATAAGTTGTTTATAAAAGAAAATAAAACAATACATTGATGCCAACATACTACTTTTTATTTTGGCATAAGTATAGGAGATACCATCACTTATATAATTCTAAAAGATATTTGAGTTGCTCCCTAATTGGTTGTCGAATATAAAACTACACTCTCCAGGCTCTGGATTGAAGACCATATCTTCTACTTGTAATATTTTAGATGGAAATTAACGTTGAAAATATAATAGCTACTTCTCTTGACCTCTATTTCCAAACACTAAATTATGATTGTCAAATTTGTAATGGGTTGATTACTAATGCTGAAAATATGCTCCGTGACACATTCTCTCGCTATTTCTGTTTTTGTGAGGTTGAGACACCAAATACATGGTGGAATGTATTTCTACAAAAATGTAAATTTTTTCCTTGTGAATATTTCTTGTTTTTTAGGAAAAATAAAAATAAAAAAAAATAATATATATATATATATATATATATATATATATATAATACTGGATCATGAAATAGTTAGTTTATATGTTCAAATAGTTTATTTAATTGCTTTATTGAAATATTTTTTTAAAGTATGATTATGATGATGATGATGATGTGGTCTATCAAACCTTAAGAAGGTAAGAGATTAATTGAGACCCCTCAATATTTTATTTCTATGATAAAAGAGAAAGGAAATAAGCATCCCTAGGTCACTATAGTTCTCTTGACTTAACAAGTCAAAAAGGTTGGTGGAGTGACAATTTTTTTGGAAATGAGAATGAATGTGAGTAAGAGCCATACAATCCAAGAGAAAGTTCTTTTCATCTTAAACCCTCTTAGCATCGCAAATATGTAGATTCTTTCATCCCAAGTTGTTTTCGGAATAGATCAACACCCAATTTCACTTTGAAGCTCATGAGAATTGGTTCTTATCTTCACATTGTTTATTTTCTTCTTAGTATTGGTCAAGACAGAAACATAATTATGGTTAGCAAGAGTGGGGTAATTATGCTTGAGCTAGAGGTGGGGATTTTGGCTAGAGTTAGAAGAAATTTTTGGGAAGAAATTTTTGGGAACCTCACGACTTCCATGTTTTAAAGCTTATTATTATACATTAGATACCTAAACATAGCCATCCTTTCAATGGGGGACATTCTAGCTTCAATTAAGAGGATAAGATAAGGAGAATTTCCTTTGATCTTGAGGTCGTAGGTTATAAATTTCTTTTGTATCAACTCGATCTCCCTCCATTATTTTCTAGATATACTATAACTGCACAGGGGTGGTGAAAGCCTCAAAGAGGATCTTTTTTTATTCCAAACCCAAGGATTAGTCAACAACTTCAATATTTTGAGTGCCCAAGAATTTTTTTATGTTGTTGAATCCATTTCAACCATAAAAAAGATGATTAAACACTGTAATTACAAGATTTCTTGAAAAAAAAAAATTTGAGTGTCCGAGAAGTTTTTTATGGTGTTTAATCCATTTCAACCATAAAAAAACATGATTAAACACTGTTAGTACAAGATTTCTTGAAAAAAAATTACACAAAACTACTTTTAACGTATGGGTAATTCCTCCGCCTCAGTAAACTTCTCCCCAGTTAGACATGGGACGCTGTCTTTTTAACTATTGAAAACTACAAACTAAATAAATGTGACATTTTAAATCATCTTTATCTCCATGGTATATTTTAAGATATTTTAAAATCCTGAAATTAGGAACGTGCTAAAATTATTATTTGATTGACATAAATCTAGTAAAATAATTGACTTCATATTTCAAAATATTTCCCAAACTAGTGAAGTTAAAATTCAACATAATTATTATTCTCATTTTATTTTGAATAAACTCATTAAAAATAAAATTTATTTTAAACATATTGCCTTTGTTTTTTAACTCATGAATCATTATTCGATCAAGCTTATTCTCATTTTTCCATGTTGAGACGGTCAATGTAAATAAGAACTCGTTTAGCCATGTTGACATGGCAATGTCAATAAATATCCATTTCCATCAACCTTATTACCATATTCCCATTTTGAGATGGTCAATGTAAATAAGGACTCGTTTTGCCACGTTGACATGGCAATGTCAATAAATAAGCGTTGTAATCATCATGAGCAACTTGGGGAATGAAACAAAGCTGGGGTGTATTATATTAATCAGTTTGGCAATTCGCTATGTTAATATGAATAAAGTATAAAATTATTACGAGTATCAGTGGGTATATACCAAGGCCTATGTTAATATGAATAAAGTATAAAATTATTACGAGTATCAGTGGGTATATACCAAGGCTGAGGAGGTGTTGGAGTAACACTCAACATAAATTTATGCAAAATTATAGTGAAATTAAATCATATAATTATAATAACTGTTTCAAAAACTATATACTAAAAATAACAACATACTATATTAATATGGATTTTAATTTATATTAAGTCAAGGTTGTATTTTTATTAATGTATTAAATATTAAAGTTAAAAATATGTATATATTTTAATTAAAATTAAATAATATATTTATGGATTTAACTAGGGGCGAGAGAGTGTTTTTTTTTTAATTGCAATCTTATTTTAATGTGTAAAAATTGAAAAAAAACTATAAATTGAGAGATGTGGTTCCTTTTTTTAATTTATATTAAGTCAAGGTTGTATTTTTATTAATGTATTAAATATTAAAGTTAAAAATATGCATATATTTTAATTAAAATTAAATAATATATTTATGGATTTAACTAGGGGAGAGAGAGTGTTTTTTTTTTTTAATTGCAATCTTATTTTAATGTGTAAAAATTGAAAAAAAAACTATAAATTGAGAGATGTGGTTCCTTTATTTAATAATTATATATATATATATATATATATATATATATATATATATATATATATATATATATATATATATATATATATATATATATATATATATATCTCCATTGAAATGATTTATTTAACATGGGTATTGAAATATTTTATCTATAATTGACATTTAACTTTTTAAAAATACCGCATATTAATTGTACATTAATAATTAAATGAATTATACATCTCTTACTTAGTATTCTTATTAGGAAGTAGTTGAACTTTTTAGCTTTCAATTATTTCATTTTTCTAGAGGCATTGAAATATTTTATCATGGACACAAACACACACACAGATATATATATATATATATATATATATATATATATATATATATATATATATATATATAATTTTCAAAAAGATAAGAGTCGAGGTGGATTTTTTTTGAGGTTCAATGGGACTCTTGGATGGGATTTTTTATCAATCATTAAGGAGTCTCACTCGGAATGGAACATGATGCCCCTTTTAATGCCACCTTCATAGCACTGATTCGAAAGACTGATTGTCCTCTTTCATATTACGACTTTAGGCCAATTTCTCTATGCCATTGTATCTACAAGATAGTTGCAAAAGTCATATTTAGACGTATCAAATCTATCCTCTCTGACTTGTGAACAATTTTGGATTTTTGGAAAGTAGAAAACTTCATGAGGGTATAGGGGTTCCATAGGAGGGGCTTCATAGTTTTAAATCTCAAAACTTTAAAGGGGCTTTCCTAAAAATTGATCTGTCAAAAGCCCATGACGGGGTCAGCTGGATGTATACAAGATTTCTCCTTCCCATCTTGGTTTTGAAGTTTCTTTTATAAACTGGATTATGCATTTTCTATCCACAATATCTATTGAAATTCTCATCAATGGCTTTGTCTCTCCCTTTTTTCATGCAGAGCGAGGGCTTAGGTAGGGTTTCCCTCTCTCACCCCTTCTTTTCCTTCTGGTGGTAAAATATCTAAGTCATGCTATCATTGATGCTCAAACCAGGGGTGAGTTTCAAGGCATTGCGATCACTCCTACTTTTAGGATCACACAACTATTCTTTTTGGATGATTTGATGATATTTTGCAACATGGCCTTCGGGGCGATGTAAAAATACTCCATCAAATTTTGATATTTTTTCAGAAATGTATCTTGGATGGAAGTAAATGAAAGAGAATCCTCAATCACAATTCAAAATTTAGTAGAAGAAGATCTCCTTGGTGGCAAAGGTTGGTTAGAGGGTGGTCAATTATGTAAATATTTGGACTTTGGTGATCATGCACAAGTATATTCTCCAGTAATCACCAGTGTAATGGATTTGAAAAGTAGTTAAATCCAAGCCAAATTTTTCAGTTATTTGGAAATATGTTATCAAGTGTTTCATTATGATAGGAGAAGGGCTTGCCTGGAAGATAGGGAAGGGGAAAAATTTAATAATTGGATCATACCCATGGCTAGGAAGTGGTAACAATCATCTACCTCCAAGTGATATCATTCAACATATCTATATTCACTGAATCTATCACATAAACTAGATTCTCAAGCCTGTCCTCACCACTATCTGGGGTTAGTCTTGGAAAAATGCATCCCAAGTCATGTTGAGGGAGGATCACTCAGATACATGGTCTATTTATATTGGTTCTCTTAAATCATATCACATTAGGATTACTAAAATAAAAGATGAACTATTATGGAAGCATGTTGCACATGGTGCTTATACTCCTAAACTTGGGTACATGTAGCTGAATTTGGATATTCATCAAAGGGAACCATGTTGGTGGTGGAAAGGAATTTGGAAGGTCAAATTCACACTCAAGCCTAGGTTGTTCATGTGGTGCATCTAGGAAAATAATTTCCCTACATGGGATTCTATGAATAAGAGGGATATTGAGGGACCTGATTGTTGTTCTCTATGTAAAATTGTAAAGGAGGTTTATCACTACCTATTTCTCTCTTGCCCTTTTTTCAACCAAATCTAAAATGTTTTATTTGATCAAATTCAACAATCTTTTGTGTGGAAAGGGAAAAAATTAGAGGAATCTTGGTGTAATTATTTATTGATTCCTTAGTGGTGAGCCCTGGTATTATACCAAGAGTGTTGCAACTCCCAAGGGCTATTTAACTTTATTTATCAATGTGAGGTTCATACAAACTTAGAGGTGACAGTGCTATATGCACATTAGATGGGATTCTACTCATGCCACTCTTAACTATGAAATTATATAAAATTTTCTCCAATACCATAACTCATACTCAAATAGAATGAAAGCTTTTTGATGAAAGTGCAATTTAAAAGCTACTTTTAACTATGAAGAGAAAATTCCATTGAATTTAACTTGAAATTACTAACTAATCAATTCAGGAAGAGACAAAGGCTAAACTACTTGTATAAAGAGTGGTATTTTATCTTGTATAATTCACCAAACTACCAGATCTACTTGTAGAAAGGAAGTTAATTTCTATTACATAATTCAACAAACTACCGATCAGAATTGCATGTGCCATCTACCTAGCTCACACTTTCTTGTAAATCAGTAATCTATTTGCATCAAATCCATGATAATGAAACTAACTTTACTCTATTTTTGAAATTAAGGAAAGGAAGGTTTAAAGTGGCCTAGGATCTTCCCCTAATCATGAAATCATAGTTGTGGGTCAACATTCATCTAGATTAAGTCAAATTTGCACTGGGGATCAAAACTGATGAAGAAAAGAGGTCCTATAGGTTTGCTACAGAAGCCCTGTATTGCTACAGGAGGGCCTGTAATGCTATAAGAGGGCTTTCAAGAGGGATTTGAAGGTGAAAATGGTGACTTGAAGGCATGGAGAGGTGGATCGAAGTTGGGGTATATTAGTGAAGGCTGCATTAATTCCATGGCCAAGGTCAGAGCCTCTCAAAGACCTATCTTGCACTGGGATGAATACTCATTGATGTCAAATGTCAAATGGAATCATAAGAGCACCAAGAAATGATTTTTGAAATTTCTCTAGGAACGATTTCACTAATACTTGAAAATTTAAATCATCTCGTGATATAAATTTAAATAATTTGGGGGCTTTTGTACAAATTTCAACATCCACCTTTCTACTAAAGTAAACTTAAAAATAGACAACAATGATTGAAGGATTCATGAATTTCATCACATTGATCTACAAGATTTGTTGCCTCAAATTCAACTTTCCTAGCTTTTTGAAATTATAGAGTAGGCTGAAAATTACTTTCTATTATTTTATCCACCGAATCATATAAATATGCTCTTATCAAAGCAAGTAATTGAGAATCGAGTTTATCATATAGTATTTTATCAAGAAGTTTACCTTTTTTATGTAAATGAAGAAGTATAGATAACGATTTTTTACATCTTACATAGTGATATCTCAGAATGGTGGTGATGTGTTTTAAAATATATGCATAACTATTTAGTCCAGATTTAGTGAATCTCTCATAGTTATCTAACTTGAACATTGAATTATTTATCATATTTGGTGAATCAGTACTTGAAGCTTTAATCAAATGTAGTCTAAATTTTGTATACTCGACTTGAAAAGAAATTAATTTTACCTCTTTTTCTTTAATCACCTCCACTTGAAAATAATTGCAATAATAATAATTAATAATTATTCCTAATATCTCTGGTTCTTTTCCATCTATGGATCCAAATAGATACATATCAAGAAACATATTCATTGGAGCTTCTGTTTGGACATACCAATCTTGCACAAACTCATATTTATTAGATGTATTGTATTTTTTAATCATTTAAAAGTATAAGTATAAGGTATTATTGATACTTCCATTTGATTTGAATAAATTTTATTTTTCTTAAGTGATGGTTGTAATATTTCATTTTCTTTGAGGCCAACCAATTCTGCTAAAAAAAAATTAAAAAACTGCATGAATCAAAATGAAATTATAATTTCAAATATTGTCACATAATGTTCTTTTATATTTTGAAAACCCACCTAATTTAACCATTTCTAATAGAGTATACATAAAATATAAAACCAACATATGAGTTGAAGGAGGCATCTTTTGTATATCACTTGTTTTTGTTTTCTCTTCACTACTTTTCCTTGAATTTCAGGGAGACCATATTCCACAGTTTCTAGAAAAATAAGTTATGCAAGACATGAAATACCAAATATTATTAAAAAAAATTATAATACACTATTTCCATTTACATCCACAATAATAAATGAGTTCATATGTTATGCAAGTTTACTATATGCCACCAAAAGTTATCACCTAGCTAGAATTGCTAGGAAAAGAAAAATACCCATGTTAATATGGGTTGTCCTCATTAAAAACCCACTCCTAAGCATATTTCAATGAGTTTTTATGTGAAAGTGGTTTTTTAATGTGGAAAATTCATACTAACATGGTCTATTTCAATTTTCCTAGCAATTTTGGCTAGGTGATCATTCACTGCTATGTCAAAATTCATTAAGACTTAAATTACATACTAGAATAATGTCTAATTATTTGAAAATGAACATAAAATATATTTGAAAATGCCATACCATCTATAGGAGACTTTTTTTGTGTCATATTTGAATTAAATTTTTTCCTTGATGTTTTTTTGAATCTCACTTGTGCCATCGTTCTTAGCTTTTCAAAACATTTGTAAAAAAACATAACAATAATTTCAAATAAATTAAAAAATATAATGAAATAATATTTTATGAAATATCATTTCATACATATGCACAAAATAAAAGTAGTTCAAACCATATGCAAGCTTACTACAAGAATAAGGATAGCACAAACTTCATTAATCAAAAACCATTTATTAGCATAATGTCTAACCATTGTAACAAAGTATAAACTAATTTTAAAATTGTCATAAAATTTAAAGATTTTGGTGTCATGTTTGTTGAACTTCCTCTTTCCTTGGATGCTTCCTTTGAATTCTCACTAGCTTCATAGTCCACGGTTTCCGAAAATAAAGTAAAAAACTATTATCACAGTTTCAAATTATTGAATAAAATATGAATTTATAAATACTATAGCTACTCACATCATTATGTGTAAAAATATTAACAATAAAAGTAACAAGTGTGGAACTCACAATAATAACTAATCATGGTGGTAATTAGAAAAAGGGCACCCCTAAATAATTTATTATGCTCTATTAATCGTGACTATAGGAAACCTAGCACCTACTAGCTTTCCTTCTAGATGAGCATAAGCACATTTCCAAAATACATTACACTGTGAATAAATAAATAAAACTGTAGAGACTATAACAACATCATATTTACACAAAATAATTATTTTATAGTCACACTGTAATATTGCTTCTAGGTAGTTATTACATTTACATGGCTAGTATTGGCTAAGTCATTAAAGTGAATGGAACCCTTATTAGAAGATTTCATTAGGCCATGCTAAGAAACATTTGTAGGCCTCTTCATTGACATGCTAAGGAATATATCTATCGCAAACACCTGTGGTGAATTACATTGGGTATTTGGCTACACCTCATCCCTCAGCCTACATCCAATGATTTTAAGTCCCAATTACCTGGAAAGAAAGGTTTACCATGAAATTTGGAAGATAAAGAATGCCCTTTATGGCACCTTGTGCCTTGACATACCACATAATGCAACTAGATTCAGACTGAAATGACTGAAACAATGCATAAAATACACCCACTCAAATCTAAATTATTTTTGTAGAGAAAACTCAAGGGTATTTATTCCCAAATAGTTAATCAACAAGTTTCTATAAAATAATACCAATGTTTCACATTTTAAGTCATATTACTCAGAATTATGAGAGTTTATATGAACCAATCAACAATAATGAATATTTTTCATAAGCGTTCACATGTCAACAATAAAAATGTGTGTACATGTATGTTTCTTCATTTATTACAATATATTTATTACATTAATCAAGCAGTTAAACATATGATGTTCCCTTGCCACTTCTAAAGTTCCACCTATATAGCTCAACATTGTATCAATAAAAGTTATAATTCCAAATATTTGATGCAAAAAAAAAACTCTTTTCAATTTAGTAGTATTTTATTCTATGCATCCATGAAATTAGTTTCTGGTGGTTTTGGAGCACATTTGTGGAAACCAGAAACCACCCTGGAGATGTTTCTAGGATGTTGTGGATCTTTTTGTTCCAAATAAATATTTTGAAAATTTCCCAAAAATTTCCCACTCACCCTAACATATTAAAACAAAAGCCTTGATTTTGAAAAAATAGTCACAAAGAGAGGGCATACTTATTCCCTTAGAAAATAGAGAAGAAAACCAACCAAATAAAGCACATTAACAAGGTTTTTAACTTTATTGGGCAAATTTTCCACAACAAGAGGAAAAATGTCACATTCCCATAATACGAGCTTTCACTAATAATTCTCTTCCTTTGCTCATAAAATGTTCAATAATGTGGGTGAGTGGGAAACATATCATATCCTTGCTTCAGTAATATAGAGTAGCCTTAACACCTAGTCAGCTAGCCTATACCATATTTTAATGTTTCGATCATTACATGACATTAAGGACACCATCAGCTGACTAATCAGATATCACTAATATGCAGGGCTTATGCCACAGCTTAGACCTTTAAAAATGGGCCAAAATTAGTGAATTCAACCACCTCAGTGTAAATTCCCTAAGTTTCACCTACCACTCGTTGCAATCAAGTCCATTTGTTTTCTTTCCAAACCAGTGTAACCACACTGGACAAGCATATAAAAATTTCAACTACCACCAACTCCCACCAAGGTAATTGGTTTTTCTTCCAAAGAAGTGTTATAGGCTATGCAAAAACTTATAGCTATAAAAAGGACCAAAGTTAGTGATTTCAACCCCCTTAGTGTCAATACCCTACGTTTCAGTTGCGACCAGCTGCCACCAAGTTCACTGGTTTTGCATACAAACCATTATGTCCCACACTAGATAAGCCTAAAAATATTTAACCTACCACCAGATGCCATCAAGGTCACTTGTTTTTCTTCCAACCCAATGTTACCCAGACTGGACAAGCCTCAAAGCCAACATGGCAATGTGTAGACTTCCAAAGCAACAAATCACACACAAAGTTTCCTTTCTTCCAACATTTTTTACATTAGGAACCTTAGAAGGTTGCATGGAGGCTAGAGGGGCCTCCCAAGCCCCAGCCTCTATAAAATCTACACTCACAAAATCCATTAAATGCATTTTGGAGAGAGAAGCATTTTTTTACTAGGTTGCAGAAAAAACCTTTAAATGTAAGGTTGTACAGAAAATTTGCTGGGAGAAATTAAGTGATTGATCCTCTTTGAACCATGCCAAAGGAAGGAGTGTTATTGGTTGAAGGCCATGGACATGTACAAGTCTAAGAGAAGAACAAAAACTAAAGAAAGTGGAATTAGGAATCCACCTCTCCATCAGGGAAAATTTTAGGGGCTAATATTTGCAAGTAGGCTAATTTTTCATGCCTTTTCTAAAAAAAGATTAGTTAATTTCAGTTTTTTGAAACAATTATTCACCCAGATTTTATAGTATCAAAATTTTTACCTTAAAAATCGCCAAAATTTTATATAGAGACTATATAAAATTATTAGAAATTTGAATACTTTTACAAAAACGTTGCCAAACATTTTACAAATTGCATATTATGTACAAGTGATATTCGCTAAGGTTTCTAAACTTTAAAATAAATTTCCATCCTTAAAATTTTCCCTCCTCTCCAAAGGTAAAATCTGATTCGTACCTCTCTTTATTTATCAATAGAACCTTTTCTTTCCTCCCTGTGGTGCATTACCCTTCGTATATAGCTACACCTCATCCCTCATCCTACATCTAGTGATGTTGGATTGTTGAATTTTCGTTTATAAACATTTAATTTAAAGTTTAAGATCTCAATGATGGCTATTGAATCTCATTCAAATTGAAGATTGGTTGTACAAAATATTATTTAGAATTAACACTTCTATTATTTATTTTGATCCTAAGTATATTTTCATTTTAAAGTAGTTTTGTAAAAACTCTTCCCTATGATGCCCCCATTGTAGTTTGACTCGGACCTCCAAAATTCATTTTGAAAGTTCCTATGACTTCAAAAATGATTTTATAAAGCTAAAAATCCAACAAATTTATTCAAAATTAGTCATTAATTCAACATAGTCAAGACATGTCTGAAAATTAGGGAGAATGAAAGCCGTGTATATTGTTATTTTGAACTGCAGATTTAAATGCTAGAAAATGAATTATTACTATTACAATTACAATTTTAGTTTTTTCTTTTGAATTGATAGATTTTAGAAATTCGAAGTGGGAAATTTGAGGTCACTTATGAAATTAAATTCATATCTGAGTCTTCAAATAAACATGTACCTTGCTATATATTTTTGAATGAAGTTGGGATTCATATTTCCATTGATGGCTTTAGTCACATTATAGATGTTCTTACTAATATTTAATGAGCTCCATTGCTCTGGTGGGGAACTTATTTAATGTATATATTATCATGAGTCTATCTCTGACATCAAAATCCATGATTTTGGTGTTTGACATATTATCAAGGACTTGGCATTGAAAACGTATAAGAGTATGGTAATGTTTCAAGTTATGGACACCATATTTTATGAAGCACAGTGGCAAGGAAGAATTGCTTTATCTTAGGAGTAATTGAGAAGAGGCCATCAATATTGCATCAACAACAACTTTGACTATTGATGATTTGGTGTTTGCTCGGATACATAATTTGATAAGGATGTGTTAGTTTAGAAATTAAAAATAAAAATGTTTTTTGATACATTATCTTGATTGGCCTCTTGAGTGCTAAAGACCTTGGCTAAGAATGGAATCTTAACTTGTATGGTTATTTTGAAGAAGACCTACTCTACCAAATTCCTATACATAGTGGTTTTGCAACCTTTCCATATACATAACAATACCACTTCTAAAAAAATCCCAGCATCCCCACCAGGGTTATGAATTCTTTCATTAATAAGCACCTTCAAGTCTATAGTATTCTTCTGGAAGGATTTTATTGATGGTGTAATGTACTGCAAAAATAGTTAAGACTATAGTAAGATTAATTGAAATGGATGATGTTTTTAATGTTTGTAGTATCAAGAATTAGGGGCCCTACATGGGGCAATTTCACATTGCAAGAATGTGTAAACATTTTTGCATGGTCTAATGTGTTGTCTGTTGGATGTTATCCTATATTTGGTTCTACACATTTTCCTTTAAGTTTTCGCCTCCTCTAATCTTTCTTTTATTTATTTTAGTTTAGAGAAGGTGGACAGATATGGGGGTTGTTGTCCTTAGCTCCTCATATTTTTTGTCTCAACCAGTGTTGCGAACATCTCGATAACATCCTGATTTTATCTTGAAATTACGACTTTTTGGCCTAGCTAATGTTTGTCATATTTTAAATATATTTTGGTGGTGTCTTGATTTTTCCGATGTTTGGAAATTTTTGCTGATATTTTCTCGATTTTTACAATTTTTTTGTTTTCCGGACCCTTTTCGATTTTATCCCTATCCCAATGTTCACGACATTGGTCTAAACATAAGAGAAATTCAATGTTGATTTCATGGACTTGATTTATGTTAAGAAATCCCACCAACATCCACAATCAAAGAGGAATTATGATCATCACCATGACTTTCCTCGAGCCTTCCAAGGGTTTTCATGTAATGAAGATGTTTCAGAGAAGCACCTATTCCATAAAACCAATTGGTAAGGAGACTTTAAAAATCCACTTGTCATATTATTGCACATTTTATTTCAAATTTACACCAAAAACATAACTGTAATTTTCTTGAGTTATAGAATCAAAATATTCTTTTACTATGTCCATGTATAATGGGAATCAATGGGATTGCTTTTTGGTATCTATTAAATTTACCTGGAAATTATTGGTTAAGTCATTAAAATGAATGTGTCTCTTATTACAAGCTTTCATTAGGCCATTCCAAGCAGCATCTTCATGCCTCTTCCCTGATGTGCGAAGTAATATATCTATCTCTATTACATGAGGTGCATTACCTTGGGTATTTGGATGTACCTCATACCTTAGCCTACATCCAGTGATTTTAAGTCCCAATTACCGGGAAATAAAGGTTTACCATGAAATGAGGAATTAAGAATCCTCATTATGACACCTTTTTCCTCCAAATACCACATAATGCAACAAGATTCAGACCCAGAATGACTGAAACAGTACATAGGATACACCCACTCAAATATAAATTCCATATTCAAACCTAGAATGACAGAAATGGTGCATAAGATACACCCACTCAAATCTAAATTCTTTGAGCAATGAACAGTCAAAGGTATTTATTCCAAAAAAATTAATCAACAAGTTTCTCTAAAATAATACCAATGTTTCACATTTCAAGTCAAATTACACATAATTATGAGAGATTATACGAACTAATCAATAACACTATACAACAACAAAAATGTGTGTATATGTATGTTTCTTCATTTATTTACAGTAGATTTATTACCTTGATCAGGCAGTTGAACATCTAAAGAGTCTTTGCCACTTCAAAAGCACCACCTATATAGCTGAACATTGTATCAATCAAAGTTCTAATTCCAAATATTTGATGCAAAATAGAACACTTTTCAATTTAGTATTGTTTTATTCTATGCATTCTTGAAATTGGTTTCTGGTGGGTCTCGAGCGCATTTCTGGAACCTAGAAACCACCCTGGAATTTTTTCTGGGATGTTGTGCATCTTTTACATTAAAAAAATTAATTTAAAAATTTTCCAAAAATTTCCCAATAATGCTAACATATGAAAACAAAATCTTTCATGGTGAAAAAATATCACAAAAGAGAGGACAAATTTATGTCCTTACAAACTAGAGAAGCAAACTAGCCAAATAAAGCACTTTAACAGGGCTTATTGGGCAATGTTTCCATAATAGGAGGAAAATTTAAAATTCCCACAATTCATGCTTTTTCTAATAATTATCTTCCTTTGTTCACCTCCCACTAGTTCCCACCAAGATCACTATTTTTGCTTACAAACTAGTGTATCCCACACTGGGAAAGCCTCAAAACATTTCAAATACCAGCATCTGCCACCAAGGTCATTGGTTTTGCTTCTAATGTAGATGCAGAACCTATGCAATGGGCTTATAACTTTAAAAAATGACCAAAATCAATGAATTCAACCCCCTAAGTGTTAATACCCTAAGTTTCACCTGCCACCAAGGTCACTAGTTTTGCATACAAACTAGTGTGTCCCACACTTCACAAGCCTCACAAAATGTCACCTACCACAAGTTGTCACTAAGGTCTCTATTTTTGCTTCCAAAATAGTGTGATCCAGACTGGACAAGCCTCAAAACCGACATGTCAGCGTGTAGGCAACCAAATCAGAAAATCACAGACAAGGATTCCTTTCTTTCAAAATTTTTGGTAGGAGGCACATTAGAAGGTTTCAGGAGGATGTAGGGGCATCCCAATCCCCAAACCCTATAAAATATATACTTAGGGAATCCATTAAACACTTTTTAGAGAGAGCAACATTTTTTTATTTGGTTACACGAAGAACCTTTCACTGCAAGGTTGTGTGAAAAAAATGTTATGAGAACTTAAGTGATTGAGCCTCTTTGAACCCTATCAAAGGAAGGAATGTTTTTGGTTGAAGTCCAAAGACTTGTAGAAGTCCAAGAGAATACCAAAACTAAAGAAAGAGGATTTAGGAAGTCACCTCTCCATAGGTAAAATATGATTTGTACCTCTCTTTCTTTATCAATAGAATCTTTGTTTTCCTCCATGTAGTCCATTACATTAGGTATTCTTTTGCACCTCATCCCTCACCCTACGTCCAGTAATGTTGGGATTATTGATTTTTCATTTATAGACAATTAAGTTACAGTTTAAGCTCTTCATGATGGCTAATGAATATACTCAAATTGAATATTGGTTGTACATAGCCTCATTTAGAATAAACACTTCTATTATCTATTTCAATATGAGCCTGAGCTTATTTTCATTTGAAAATAGTTTTGTAAAATTTCTTCCCTGTGATGCCTTTGTTGCAGTTTGACTCAGACTTCCAAAATGCATTTCAAAAGCTCCTTAGACTACAAAAATGCATTTAGAAAGCTCAATGTGAACCAATTTATTTTCAAAATTAGTCATTAATTCAACATAGTTAATACATGCTTGAAAATTAGGGAGAATCAAAGTCGTGTAGGTTGTTATTCTGAACTATAGATTTAAATGTTAGAAAATGAATTACTATTACAATTTTGATTTCAATTTTATTTTTTGAATTGGAAATTTATGGATATTTCAGGTGCGAAGGTTGATCTCACTTATGAAATGAACTTCATATATGAGTCTTAAAATAAACGTATGCCTTGCTACAGAGTTATGAAAGAGGTTGGGAGTCGGATTTCCATTGATGCATTAAATCACATGATCTATGTTCTTATTAATATTTAATGAGTTGAATTTCTCTGATGGAGAACTTATTTAATGTATATATAATCACAAATCTCTTTTTTGCATCAATATCCATAATTTTGGTGTTTGACAAATTAGCAAGGACTTGGCATTGAAAACGTATGAAGAGTATTGGAACTCTTCAAGTTATGGAAACGATATTTTATGAAGTACAAAGGAAAGACATAATTAATTTTTATCTTACGAGTAACAGAGAAGACGCCATCAATTTTGCATCGGCAATAACTTTGACGATTGATGATGTGGTATTTTCCCAGGTACATAGTTTGATCAAGATGTGCTAGTTTAGAAATTGGGAATAAAAATGTTTTCCGAGACATTATCTTAATTGGATTCTTCAGTGCTAAAGAAATTGGCTACGAATGGAATCTTAACTTGTATTGTTCTTCTGAAGCAAGAGTTAGCCTACGAAATTTCTATACACTGTGGTTTTGCAACATTTTCATATAGATAAGAAAACAACTTTTAAACCAATCCCAACACCCCACCAGGGTTATGAATTCTTTCGTTAATAATCACCTTTAGGTCTATATTATTCTACTAGAATGCTTTTATAGATGGTGTAATTTACTTCCAAAATACTTAAGACTATAGTAAGCTTAATTGAAAGGGATAATGTTTTTAATGTGTGTAGTATCGAGAAGCAAGAGTCCTTGGTGCAGTTTCACAATGCAAGAATTTTCAAAGTAGTGCTTTCGAAATCATGTCAATTATGGAAATTGGTGCCAGATGCCATCCATTATGGATTAAATGCATTGAATTGCTTCACTATATTATCCACTATAGCATAAAGTTCTCTTCAACTTGAATGGTTGTTATATTTATGAATGCACGTATCAGGTATATTGTTCGTTGAGTTTATTTTTTATTTTTAATATTTTGGGTTATTTGTGAGTTCTTACTGCATTCGATCAATCATTTTCATATTATAGGACAAAACTTCCTCATTCAATATACGTATCATATTCCCTAAAAATGGACAACAGGAAATTTTATCCAGTAATCATTTTGGAAATGATGGCACTAGTGAGGCCAGTCTCAACTCACAGCCATCACAGTTTTTACTCATTAGAGGAAATTTCATCCTAAAAGTGGCCTCCTAAGGAAAAATAATAAAATAATACACATATATAATAAAATAAGAGTTATGAATTTTGGAGGGAAAAAGAAGAAAATTGTTTTTTTTAATTTTATTTTTGGCCTATCTCCCTATAGGTTTACTCAAATTTCAAGTGTAGATACTCATTGGATGCAAAATTAAGTTCCACATCCTACGAGTACCCATTATCCATACTTTTGAGAAGACCCACATTGATAAAAATTGCAGATATATTAAAAAAAACATGTTGAACACGCTTTTTTAATGTATCTGCAATTTTTATCAATGTGGATCTTCTCAAAAGTATACATAATGGGTACTCGTTGGATGTGGAATTTAATTCTGCATCCAACGAGTGTCTACACTTGAAATTTGAGTAAACCAATGGGAAGATAAGCCAAAAATACAATTTAAAAAAGTAGTTTTGTTTTTTCCTTTTCCCTCCAAAATGTTTACATGTACCTCTTTTTAAATTTAAATGACTTTGATTGGTTTACATATTATGACATCAAAATTACATGCAAATTTCATGGTCACTTTTAGGCTAAAACTTCCTATAATGGGCACAATTCCTAATGTTAATTAGAAATGTCTATTGCTTCCAACTGATGCATTGTTCCCTTTTTGTCTAAGGGAGATTTTATGCTACCTTAAACTTTCCAGTAATGATGGACGTTCCAGTTATATTTATTTGTTGGAATAATGGATGGGAATGGTACCCCATCTTCATAACATTTCAAAAGTGTTCTACCTATTTAATAAGTTTGTATGCCTATGTGTTTATAATATTATGCTCTCTTTTGTGAGAGCCCTCTCACTAATTTTCTATCCGTTACCTTTTTTTTTTCAATTTCCAGGTGGTGGTGTAATTGTTGGAGTACAATATTATGGGATAAGAATCATTTATGTAGAATAGAATGATGGAGTTTCTATGTACGTTGCAGTTAGCAAGGCATGACAGATGGAAATTGATGTGTGTTTTATTAGATTCCAGAGTTTGTTGACACCTTCAGTTGCTACTTGTCAGTCTTCTAGTTAGTCCTTTTTCAATCTTCCGAAGAGAACATAGATATTCATAATTGGAGGAATAACAATAAACAATATCAAATCTCATCTAAACTATCAAAACAAGGCATATTGTGCTAATCACCAAAGCAATTACAAGTGGGAAAACAACCTCTTACACCTTATTAATACTACTGAGTTGGTAATGAATTACATTAAAGGTTTGTTGATCATATTCTCTTCACATTCATATCAAGTACAATTGAGGCACCAGATTGGATCATCCACTTTGGTCAAAATGTTCCAATAACTAGTTTTACTCAATTGTAGTTCTTGGATAGGTATTGATGTGCATTTTGAAATTGTAGCCAACATCATTATAGAGAGAGTACATTAGGATTGCAAGTTGACCACCCTTAGTATTTGTAGACAGGGTACATTAGGATACATTAGGATTACAAGTTGGCCACCCTCATTGTTTGTAGGAAGGGTACATTAGGATACTTTAGGATTGCAAGTTGACCACCCTCAGTCTTTTTTCTGTTGAAAATTCTACACGTTGTATTGCTTCATTGGGCCTTGGGGATAGTTCAAATTCAAGTTTCATGATTTGGTTTGAGTGAGTTGGTTTTGGTTATGCTAAATTTAAATTTTCTAGGGAACTTGAGGCTACGCAGGATATCATCATACATATTGTTCAGTGGTCCAATTTCATTCAAACCTAAGTAATATTAGTTGTTTGATCAAGATTGATCTGCATTTAGAAATTGTGAAAGGTATCATTCCAAAAAGGGCACATTTTTATTATAATTTGGCCATCCTCGGTCTTGTTCAGTCTAAATCAAAATAATTGGTTGAATAAGAAGGCTAAATTGAATCTCTAGATTGAAATTTGAAACAAGGTATACTTGAAATCTAAAGCCTTTTAGCCACATTTTGAATGGAAAAGTGTTTTATGACATTCACTATCAAAATTTTCTTTTGGTTATGATATTGTAAAAAATTTCGAGTTGTTTATAATCCACATGAGCCATGCTACAAAAATGAACATTACTTTTGGTCTTTATAAAAAGCATAAAGAATTTTCTTTAAACGTTTTGAAGGATTCATAGTACAAGATCAAATAGGAACAATTTAAAAGGCCATTGATGTTTGAGCATGATGGTCATAGTGGGTCTTTGCAGGATACAAGACACTTCTTTTTCTTAGGAAATTAGTGGCTAATGGAGAAACTCAAAATCATTTTTTTTTTGGTGAAAGGTCATGCAATAATGGAGGGAGTAGATGGTTGTATGGGGCCTCCAAATAACATCTTATTTTGTGGATCTATTACATTGGCATAGGTATTTCATAAGGTGGTTTCTCCCAAATGTTGGTGAGTCCAATTTCAAATATGAAAGCACTGGGGACTAGGAATTTCTCTTTGTGAAAACATACTAAACTTATTAGGAAACAACTTGAGCAGGGAAAAAGGTTGGCTCAAGGAGGAGCCTTCACCCAATCATGTACTACCCTGATCATGGCTATGTTATACTCCTGTATTTCACATTATCACAAGGTGATTGATTATTGATTAGATTTGTCATTACTGAAAATAATATTCTATGGCTATCATTTATTTTTAGAGAAAGAAAGGGAACTCCTGACTGTAAAGAGCATCAAAGGAATCAATCTGCCTCTCCACCCAATAGAAGGAAGGAGTGTTGCTGACAAGGTGTGATGAGGATCAAACTTCATTTCTACCGTCATTCCATTTCATTTCATTCACCCTCTTTGCCCCCCTCATTTCCTCCATATTCTCCCATGCTCTGAATCCAATTAAACCCCCCCAAACACCCCCCCCCACACACACACACACAGATATATATATATATATATATATATATATATATAACCTTTCGGGGCTAATTACTTTATAAACTCACTTGTTATAAAATTTTAGACTTTATTTTATAAACTATGCCACCCATTCCTTGCCATGCTTCCTTTTTCATTCCATTTTCATTTGAAATACATTGAAAACCTTACCCTTTTCCGACCTTTCCACTCTACTCTTCCCCCTTTACCATTTCATCTCTTTTTCATTCTCAATTGCGATCAAAAGTGGGCCCTCACCGCATTTCACAAACTTTACATATTTGACATGGAAACTAAACTATAAATGTTGCGATCGTCAATTTGTGATTGCGATATCACATCACATTCGACTTACCATTCTGCATGCCTGCAAGTCTATCCATTTGGTTTTTCGATGCTGTAAGATGACCCCACCTCCTCACCTCTGCCCCCCTGCTTCATAAGCTGTTGCAATACATACAATATATCATATCATATAAACACTTACCGCTTTAAACCTTCAACAATTCATAAAAACATTGCCGCATAGCCAGTGGGTTCCTCTTCCCCGCATTTCACAAAGTTTAAAAGCTAACCCCCATAGCTTATAACTAAAATTTATATGTTGTGATGTGTGCCATGGGTGGGCCCACCTTCCTTGCCACGTCACCTCCCTATCAGCGCACTTCACACTTCGCATAGTTTAACTATTACCTCCCCTTGCTCATAGAAAAACCTTAAGATCTGCGATTTACGATGCGGGTCGGGTCCCACCTTTCCTCACACTTCACACTTCGCAATTTTTATATTTTACCCTTTCCACCCATAAGAATACCTTTCCGACTTGCGATTGCGATGTGGGTCGGGTCCCACTTCCTCCCTACCACATCACTCATCTCCTCCCCCGCACATTTCCCTTCACACTTTTTAAAGTTTATACCATCTGCACTTACAACTAAAAGTTAAATATTGTGATATGTGATGCAGTCTAGTCCCGCCGACCCTCCATGTCACTTACTTTCCATGTCACCTCCCCTTCACATCTCACCGCCGATCATATTCTTATGAATTAAACTTTAATGAATGCGAATTGCATAGATGTGAAGCCACTTCATAACTGCCATATATAGAATTTCAGGTCCAGGTAAATGCGTTTTCCACGCTATTTTGCGTGCATAATAGGTTAAGTTGGGCCTACACGGTTTGAGTTTCATTTTATGAAGAAAGAAGGGTAAACATGTCCAAAAGGGCTTGGGTAGCAAAAAGACACCAAGGGTCGAGTCGGGAATTTATGAAGAGATCGGACATCATAGACTAAAGGGGCAGCAGGATGCACCATCACAGACACCAATCAGTGAGAAGTGGACAACATTTCACCAAATTAATTACTAAATGCCAGTTTTCTGCAGAACAGAGCTAGATGTTAGAGCCTCCATTGGTTACCTCTTCGAAACCATCACAACCACCTCCAAGCCACTTTGTTGATTCACGAAGAGGCGCTTGAATTTTTCATTCTTGAAGAGTTACCATAATAATTTCTATAGGTGATTTTCGTCAGAGATTTTCTTTATTTGGGCCTTGCATGGCCACACTTGTCTAATTTCAGTTTTTTTGTAATAAATAAAGGTTCCCAAAGTAGATTAGGGGAAGCTGACTTAGTTTTTAGTTAAATATTGCTAGAATTCTCATTAGCAAGGGTTTGATATCTTAGCATCTATATTGTAAGAACTAATATTGGAGCACGATAATTTTGGAGTTGGACATCGATAATCAAATAATGGTTACAGGATTCTTGAGTTGTGTTAAAATGGTGATGTGTTTCTTCTTTTTTTAAATGTTTCCAATGTTTTCTCTGTTGTGTATCTTCTCATCTAATTGTAAATCATAAATTTTAGATTAAGATTCGTTATCGGAGCACCTTAATTCTATCTGCAATTTACAATATGAATGTTCTCTGCTAAAATCTGATTAAAGAATTCTTAATTTCTCTTTTGTCACTACTATACTTTATTGTTTCTCTCACCTAATAATTCATAAATCTCTTAAAATCCATTTTGCACAGTTACCTTGCCCTGTGATTTGCACTTGATTTTGATGTGCCATTCTAGAATTTGACTCCATCACCCAATGGAATAGCATCTACGGCCCTATCTATCCAACCACATAATCAATCAAAAAAACAGCCCCATCACTGTAACTAGCCTAACATCTGCAACTATAACCAGCAAGTTAAATTTATTTATATCATAAAACAGGGAGAGCCCTCTCTAAGTCTAGGGAGGCTAGGTCCTAGACTCCAAAGCGGTTTGATGTTGCACTTTATAGTTTAGTTTTTCCAATCTTCTATATTATAGAGTACCAACATAATGGCGACCATACTAGGGTATTACTGAAAGAGCTCAATATTTCATCAAAACTCAGGAACCCTAGTCAAAATTGTATGATTCAAGTATGTTCCAAGATTAGTATCTGTTTGTTGATGGTGGACGAACAACCGAACACAATCAGGTTGAAATCATCCACCTGGAAACTCCACAGTTTTCAGTTCACCTAAGGGCTCCATTGGTAGAATAATCTAGATTGGTTGAGAATATACAATGATTCCATTCTCTGACTGATGGACAAGATGAATCCAAGAATACAACGCAGGATTTCTCTAGTGAACAGAGATCACATTCCAGGATCCCACACAAAATTCCTAAGGTATATTGGCAAAGAAATCTTCTTATTTTTCAAGATGAGAATGTTGATGATGCTTTGTTACAACTCATTAAATTTGATATACACTCATGGAAGTTGAAGGTCGAATGGCATGAGGATTGCCTCATGAAGATGTTCATGGCAACATTAGAAGGGAAAGCGAGGGAATGGTATGAAGGTTTAATCCTGGTAGTTTGTTTTCTTTAAAACATTTCCACGAGGTGTTTTATGAGCATTATAAATAATATTATCCATCATTCTCATTAGTTGAAAATTGTTATGATCAGTCCTAGGATCTCATAAAATATCTTGTAAATATTGATGAAGATCTAGGAAATTGGCATCCTGAGGATCTCTTAGAAGCAATTCATGAATTTCATTCTCAAGTTAACTGTCATGATAACCAAGAGAGGTTAGTTGAAAATGAAAGCCATCAAGAAATGAAAATAGATTCAAAGGGTCTCCCTTTGGGGACAAATGATAATTCATCTGCTCTTTTGTATGAGGCTAAAGAATAAATTCAGTCTCATGATCTATCTTCACAAGAGAAAAAAAATGATTTTTGTTCAATCCAAAGAAAAAAATATTTCCTCCTCCTTTAACTGAAGAAGAAATTAATTAGATTCTGAGCGTGCAACCGGACTCTCAATTTTTATGTCATGAGGAGACTATTTCTATTGGTTCTACTATTGATTTATGTACTGAAGTATTTTCTCATGAAGAAACAGTGTAGAACAGATTTATATTGATGTTGTTTTACCTTCTCAAGAAGGATTATTGCTGGAAAGTGCTTATGTTCATCAAAATGATGGTCTTCAAACAAAATTCAGCCAACACAGTTGAGACATATCAGGTTTTCTTAAGGATAGCATATTGGTATACAGTGAATATGCTATATCAGATTACCATGAAGAATGTGCAGATATTCTCTTTTAGAAGGATCCTGAGCATGAAAAAGTGGAACAAAGACCAGTCCTGGAAGTAGCTAGTTATTTGAATCCTCAGGGTCAGGTATTGTTCCAAGATCCTATTGTGAAACCATCTCCAAAAATAGAAGAAAAGAGATATCAACACCTTAGAAATAAGCCACTTCGAGGGGCAACCTCCAATACATTACATGAATGAACAATTCTTGGATGATACAAATGACAAAACCTCCTTTCTATATATAGGATTCGATGGGGCCACAATGTAATCCTAGCCGACCTAACAATAATAATGTAAGGGAACAATAATAAAAATATGGGGGTTATAGGGGTACAACAATAACAATAAGGGGGGCTACACTAACATAATAACGGACTACACTATTAATATAGGGACTTAACATGCCCCTCTCCTTCAAACAAGTGTTGTCCTTAGCGCTTGATTATTTCTTGATGCTTCTGTATAAAATTTTCATCCTCCCATGTGGAATCTTTTACAGGAAAGTTATTCCACTTGCTAAGATACTCTAAAATTGATCATAATTGTCGATTTATTTTTTTAGTGACTTCTTCAGAACTTCTTTCGATGTGATGTTGATCTTCCTATTGTTTCATTAGATTTTTCACCAAAGTTAGGTTATCCTTTGAGAGTTGGAGAATTTGTTGTTGATGCTCGATGTGATATTCCACTAATTTATCATCCATATTAGCTATTATTTGATCCTTCAAACCATCCAACTTAGCCTCCATTTCTGCTTTTAAACCATCTATGTCATCTTTGTTTGCTCTTCGTAAGATCGAAATTTGTTGCACTTGGTACCGTAATTTTGATATCTCATACTGCAATTCTTCCTCTTCATGCGTCATAGTATATATTTTTGAGAGATTCATGGGTATGGAATTATTTTTTTGAGGCATTATAGAACCCAATACTAATAAAAATTCTAAAATATTCCCTTAGAATCACTTTATACTTCTTTTTCAAACAAACGTTATGCAATTTTAAAAACCAAATACACACCTTTTTCTTGCTTTTGAGAAGCTCTATATTGAAACTAACTTATCTATGTGCTTTCAAATCCTCAATAGCTGAAATTCAACCCAAACAAAAAAATTATTTCCTCCTCCTTTAACTGAAGAAGAAATTAATCAGACTCTGAGTGTGCAACCAGACTCTCAATTTTTATGTAATGAGGAGACTATTTCTATTGGTTCTACTATTGATTTATGTATTGCAGTATTTTCTCATGAAGAAACAGATGTAGAACAGATTTATATTAATGTTGTTCTACCTTCTTAAGAAGGATTATTGCCGGAAAGTGTTTATGTTCATCAAAATGATGGCCTTCAAACAGATATCAGCCAACAGAGTTTAGACATATCAGGTTTTCTTGAGGACATCATATTGATATACATTGAAGATGCCATATCAGATGACCATGAAGAATGTGCAGATATTTTCTTTCAGAAGGATCTTGAGCATGAAAAAGTGGAACAAAGAACAGTCCTGGATGTAGCTAGTTATTTGAATCCTCAGGGTCAGGTATTGTTCCAAGATCCTTTTGTTGACATTTTAGAATCATCTAAGGAAGGATTATGCTATGCCATGAATGGTTTGCTACTGAGTTTAAGGAAAAGTTTGAACACTTGTATTCAGTGGTAAGTAAGATGGGAGTGGCCCTTTTGTTTTTCAGCCTACTCAAAAAAGTGAACAAGAATCAATCATGTAGTCATTTACTTGATTGGTTGCATTGGAAAAAAGAGTTCACTTAGTGTATTTATCATCTCCAAGTTAGATTAGGGTAGGTAGGCGTGAAAAAAAGCTCAGTACCTTGAGAATTTTCTCAGTGTTAGTTTAAGATTACTTACAGTTTTTAGTTTTAGCATGGTTCAGATTTCAACATTCAGATTCTCTGGGTGCAGCAGTATGTTCAGTTTGATGGTTTGCAGTGGATGAGTTCAGTTGTAGATTTCAGTTCATATTTACAGTATGTAAATAAGTTGGCTGGGCAAGCATGTCGGTTATTTTTATCAGCCAAAGTCAGAAGGAATAATCAGCTAGTTTCCAACCATAGAATTTGTAGTAGATCAGGCTGCAAGGTTGGGATCATCCCAATGGATCAGACCACTAGTCTACGGTGTTCTTGAAACCTCGTGAAGAAGCTACCATCCCCAGTTGGAGCCACTGTTAGACTCATGTATTTCACAATATCACAAGGTGAATGATTATTGATTAGATTTGTCATTACTGAAAACAACATTCTATGGATATCATTTATTTTTAGAGAAAGAAAGGTAACCACTGACTATCAAGAGCTTCAAAGGAATCAATCTGCCTCTTCTCCCAATAGAAGGAAGGAAGTGTTGCTGACAAGGTGTGATGGGGATCAAAATTCATTTCTACCCTGATTCCATTTCATTTCATTTGCCCCCTTTTCCCCCTTCATTTCCTCCATATTCTCCCATGCTCTTAATCCCATTCAAACCCCCCAAGCCCACATATATATAGCCTTTCAGGGCTTATTACTTTATAAAATCACTTATTATAAAGTTTCAAACTTTATTTTATAAACTCTGCCACCCATTCCCCACCATGCTTCCTTTTTCATTCCATTTTCCTTTGAAATACATTGAAAACCTTACCCTTTTCTGAACTTTCCACTTTACTCTTCCCCCTTTACCATTTAATTGATTTTTCATTCCTTATTGCGATCAAAAGTGGGCCCTCATTGCATTTCGAAAAATTTACATATTTGGCATGGAAACTAAACTCTAAATGTTGTGATCACTGATTTGCAATTTTGATATCGCATCACATTCGAATTACCATTGTGCATGCCTGCAAGTCTATCCACATAGTTTTGTAATGTGGTAAGTCGGCCCCACCTTCGCACCTCCGTCCCCCCGCATCATAAATTATTTCAATGCATACAATATATCATGTAATATAAACACTTACCGCTTTAAAACTTCGCCGACTCATAAAAACCCCGTTGCATAGCCAGTGGGTCCCTCTTCCCCGCATTTCGCAACGTTTAAAAGTTAACCCCTGCAACTTATAACTAAACATTATACGTTGCGATGTGCGCCACCAACGGGCCCACATTCCCTGCCACATCACCTCTCTATTAGCTCACTCTGCACTTCACTTAGTTTAACTATTACCTCCCCGTGCTCATAGAAAAACCTTAAGATCTGCGATTTGTTGTAATATCCCCAAATGGGAAAACTCAACAATACATGCATGAAAAACGCATTTTTCAGAAATATAAGCATAAACAGAAAAATGCAGCCCATGATTCCATTATATCTGACATTATTACACTTATATGTAAGAGGAGATCAGAAACAAATGACTTTTTCCTAGTTAAACATGCCTCCCATGCTCAAAACAGCTCAAAAACACTGAAAGCCCAAGACTGCGACAAACAGAAATTATTGTAGAAAGAGGAAGTGCAGTTTATTGAGGGTTATACTCAGAAAATGGAGAGAAAAATTAGATCTAATGATTTATTAATCAATAGAGCACAAAAACAGAGATCTAGTCTCTTTTACATAGATCCAAGATGACCCGGCAAGGGTTTCTTGACAAAAATGATATACATGAAATATTTGCTGCAGATATATGGCTAAATCATGATGTATGGCTGAAGTACTACATAAATATGGCTTATCATGCAAATAAATGGCTGTATCTCCTTTTAATATCTTTTCGGGAAGAAGAATGAACCTCCTTCAGCGAAACTAGCTCAAAATACAAGGGATTTAACCCCTCAACTGCAATACCTTAAGAAATAGTGTAGTTTATGAAAGGGGTTGCATTGTTGCTGAAGTTAACTACTTGGCCTAACACCAGATAGTGTAAAATGCAGCACAAATTACTCTCCTCAAATTTCTTAAACAAGATCTCCAAGCAAGAGTGGGGAATTGTCGCATGAGAAAACCCTTGCACTAAATAGTGTAGAAAACTTAGCTAAATAGCCAAAGAATGCAAAGAAGTCTAAGTAGACCACATAAAAAATATAATCTTTAATCATGCTCCATATGGTTTCCATCCCATCCATTATATAGTTTATGAGCTTCCTCACCAAGGGTCCCACCCAATTATGAGGTTGCTTCCATGCAAAGGCTCCTCCACCAAAATTACGCGGTCTCCGTTAGTCTTGCTCATCTATTTACAATGTTGTTTTATTTAGTCAATCTTGACTGGATCAACCTTGACTGGATCTTCATGCATTGTCTCTTTTCACACTCAAAGTGTCTTCATTTTGACTAGCTAGATTGATCTTCATTCACATTGAGCTGTCTTTATTTAGGATCCATTCCTCATATAATGATGTTGTTGACTTGGTAAAACTTGACTATGTCCACACATTTTAGACCTTGTTCACACACGTTTATGTTTGATCTGGTTATTAACATGATCCCTTTTCACATTATGAGGGATTTTATTCCTACTTAAGCAACTTATGAGCTTCCTTGCCCATTTAGTCATCTAACTAGATTTTAAAAGAAAAATTAATATTCCTATTAGTTGCATGCTAATTTAGGAATATTACAGTCTTCCCCTCCCAAATGTTGCTTTTTCTCAAGAAACTGCAAGGGTGCTACAAAATATCCCCTCCTCCTCTTGTGGCCTCCTCATCCAGCAGTCTCCACCATTGCTTCAGATATTCTGCAATAATTATGCCTCCCAATGGTTCCTCCCAAGTGTCCAAGTTGGCCTTTGGTGAATAAACTAAATGGCTCTCATCATGAAAGAATGGAAGGTCTATGTGCAAACCTTATTGCTTATCAATGGCCTCCTCAAGATAGAAGTGATGACAATCAAGGGGAATTCCATCATCAATGAAGGACTCCCATCTCCATGCTATCATCCAAATGAAATGAATCACCTGCCAGCTTGGTAATTGATAGAAAAGCTCCTCCCAAATTCTCATGAGAGGTATGTCCCAAGTGCTCCAAACAATCATATGGCCTATCTCATAAAGAAAAAGTGATCTACTATGGTAGCCATATCTTTTCCCATGCTCCCCTTGAAACATGTAGTGAAAAAAGTGTGGGGAAATCCTTCCCCAATGGACACATCCAACCAATGTGTCTCTCTTCCAATCATGTTCCCAACAAAGATAAGAACATATTCATCATATGGAATCATAATTGAAATCATGCTAGCTGCCATATGAAGTAAAGGAGAAGGGTAATGGTCCCTCATGTGCAACCAGCGCAGTTTTACTCCCAACTTCCATATAATATGATATGAAAAGTGTTTTTCCCAACACTTGTTTGCTGCCCCATCCTTATTGCATGCTTGGAGAAGGTGTATAATGTTTGGTGTTAATGAATCACACCATGAAGAGTACATCATCTCTCCAACATCTTCTAAGGAATTGTCAATATCACCATTTTCCATGGCTGCAAGTGGCCCATGAAGCCCATAAGAAAAAGTGCCCCCTCTTGGAACAAAGCCCTGTACATGAGTGTTAAGAAAATACAAGCATATAGTAGATACATTATGATGTTCAAAAATACAATTTTTACCATACACTTGATTCAAATTAGAGAGATAGCTCATGGATGAACTCTCTCTCACACCCAATGAATAAGGAGGTGGTAATGCTAACTCTTCCCAAGAGCTATGTTCCTCCTCAACCAGGAAATGATCTATGCACTTCCTCATATGAGAGTGCATCTCCTCTCTGAAGTTTACCCACATGAATCCATCTAAGATATAATGGTATGTTTTAATGAAGCTAGTGGGTGTAGAAAGCAGGATCTCATAGGTTGCATTCAGTACTTTATACTTGAGCTTGGAATCTCTAGTTAAGTAGATTTGATCATGGAAATAAATGACTCCATCAACTACTCTATACCTCCCATACATCACGTTACCATCAAGAACATTACATGTGAAGAGGTCCTTGGAATATTCCATCAAAGGTTGGGACTCCCAATAAGAATCTAGGTTCCCCAATAATGACAGCGCTGTAGAAATCTGAAATGCAGCCCCTGTCATGACATGGCTCTCCTCTTTGACATGTTTGATGCGAAAATCACATGTTGGAGTACTTTCAATTTCATTTGTTGCCTCTCTTGTGGCCGATCTTGCTCAAGACAAGATTGAAGTTCATGGAAGTCAACCTTCTTTTGAAAGGTTCCTTTCCTCCAAAACTTCCATAGTTTTTCCCATGCATACAAGAGTGGTAAGACCCTCTTATCATATTTAGAAATCTTCATTATGTATAGAAGTATCTTTTTCTGCTCCAAGGCTATGGAGTGGCCTTTTGATACCATGCTCTGTTCAACACATATTTCTCAATTCTCCTTTTCCAGTGCAAATAAATAAGTGGAAGATCGCAAAGTCAATTTCAGGAAATTGCTTAGCTCTCCTTGGAATCCATCATTAGTTCTCAGCGATGTAGTAGCTCCCCTCAAGGCTCCTCCCTTAGCCAAATATGTCACTGTTGCACATAGTTGAGAGAACACTTTAGTCTTCCTCCAATTAGGAGGTCTCCCTGGTGGAATTCCTCCATGCAAAGAGACATCAAGGCATAGAGCAAGATGTACATGTGTGTGGACTGATTTGTCCTTGCCTTCATTGCACAAATCCTCCTGCCTTCTTTGTGTATCAATCTTCTGAAATAAAGAGGGGTGTGTACTCCTCATCATATGATGCTTGTCCTCCCCTTTATCTCCTTCTATCTTCAAGATCTCAGCATTTGCTAATCATGACACATGTTGCACATGGATTGTGCCATGATCTCTACATGTAAGATTCTTTGGAACTCCTTGCAAGAGTGCAAGAGTTTCTCTCCTTGGATAAAGTACTCCATCTTCCACTTCATGAGGTCCTAGATGTGCTTTTTTCATGACTGCGTTATTATCTCCAGACTTTTCTTCCTCCTCTTCAATAGTTGAAAATACCTCATCATCAATAAGAGACCTTAGATCTTGGTCTTCTTTTGAAGGAGGAATATTCATGTCTTCTTCTTGAGAGGAAAGATCCTCATGCAATGGGGACTTTTCCCTTGGCAAGATATCATACAAGTTTTCATCCCCTTTAATGGTTTTCTGAAATGGAGCTGAGTTTATGGACCCTTCCAACCCATGCAAAAGTTTTGTTTGATTTGGTTTGATAAAATCCATAGAAGGTGTTTCATAAGATTTTTCATCAAACCTTTCCACTATTCTTCTAATGAACTTTGCATAAGTAGATGCATTTGCATTCTTTAAGGAAAAATGGGCAAAAAAGTCATCACACACACCTCCTATCCTCAAGATGTAGTGTCGCTAATTTAATGGCTTCATTTTTCTTCAACATGATGTTGTTGGACATAGGCTCAGAAATTTTCTCAACAATGTTACTACAATAGGTAACGCATCATATCAATTTTTTTTGGTAGCATAAAAGCACCTTATTTTGAAAAAGTGGTGATGAAGAATCACCTTATTTTTTTACACATTTTCGAAAATTTAATATTTTTTATTTGTGAAGTATGAATATTTACTTTAAAATGTTAGTGATTTTCATGCTAATTTTCAAACATATTGATGCAACATCAACTTTTTTTGTTTGATTTTCATGCTAATTTTGAAACGTATTGACGCAGCATCAACCTTTTCTTTTTAGAGTGGTGATTTTCATGTTGGTAATAAAACAAAAAAAACTTAGATAAAATATATATATATATATATATAAACAATAAAAAAACCAATAAAATGTAATAAAAAACAAAATTAACTTGGAAAAATAAAAAATTTAAACAAAAATAAATTTTAAAAAAAAAAATTTATTCGAATATTATATCAAAAGAAATGACAAAATTTGAAAAAAAAACACATAATTTAAAGAAAAAAAAACAAAAATTAACCAAAAAAATTTATAAAAAAAAAACATCAAAAATAATTTTTTTATAAAAAAAAACCATATAATTAAAAAAAAAAAAAATTAAATAGAAAATTTAAAAATAATTTAAATTACAAAATTTAAATTTAGATAAAAAAAATAAAATACAAAAAAGAAAAAATTAAATTTAAAAATTTAAATTAAAAAAATAATAACAATAAGAAAAAAAATACAAATTTTAAAATTAACAAAAAAAAAACAAATTAAAAAAAAAAAAAAACAAATTTGAAAATTGAAAAATAAAATTAAAATAAAAGAATTAAAATAAAAAAATTATCATTAAAAAACAAAAAAATGAAAAAAACCACGTACAAATAATTAAAAAACAAATATCCATAAATTTACTGTTTTTTTTTAAATGAAACAATTTATAAATTTTAAAAATGAAAAACTAAATAAACTAAAAGATTTTAAAAAAAATTAAATTAAATTAAATTAAAATTTAATAAATAAATTTTAAATTTTAAAAAATAATTAATCTAAAATATTAAATCTAAAAACAAAATTAAAAAAAAACAAAAATCAAATAAAAATTAAAACAATTTAAATTTAAAACAAAAAATTTGAATTAAAAAACAGATAATTTTAAATTTTTTGAATTTAAAAAAAAAAATCAAATTAAAAAAAATATTAAAAAAAAAAAAAAGAATTTTTTTATCGTGGTGGCGCCGCCAATCGGCCTCCCGCCCAGATGGTGGTGGAGGCCAGCCACTGGGCGGGAGGCCAATTCCGAGAATCGTCCTCCCGCGGTAGGAGGCCGATTCCGGGAATCGCCTTGAGGTCGATTCTGGGAATCGCCCTCCCACGATGGGAGGCCAATTCCGGGAATCGCCCTGCCGCAACGCGAGGGGCTAATTCTGGGAATCGCCCTCCCGCGACGGGAGGCCAATTCCGGGAATCGCCCTGTCGCGGTGCGGCCGATTTCTGGAATCGCCCTGAGGCCGATTCCGAGAATCGCCCTGAGGCTGATTCCGGGAATCGCCCTCCCGCGGCGGGAGGCTGATTCCGAGAATCGCCCTAAGGCCGATTCCGGGAATCACCCTCCCGCCACGGGAGGCCGATTCTGGTAATCGCCCTGAGCCCGATTCTGGGAATCGCCCTCCCGCGGCGAGAGGCCGATTTTGGGAATCACCCTCCTGCGGCGTGAGGGCAATTCTGGGAATCGCCCTCCCGCGGCGGGAGGGCGATTCTTGGAATCGTGCCTCTCGCCGCGGGAGGGCGATTCTCGGAATCGGCCTCCCGGCCAGCAGCTGGCCTTCGCCACCACCTGGGCGAGAGGCCGATTGGCGATGCCACCACAATCAAAAAATTCTTTTTGTTTTTAGTTTTTTTAATTTTTAATATATATATTTTTTTTAATTTGTTTTTTTATTTTTATTTTTTTTTTTAAATTCAAAAAAATTAATTTTTTTTTTTTTAAATTTAATTTTTATATTTGAAATTTAATTTGTTTCAAGTTTTTTTTTTTTTTATTTATTTTTTTTTTTTTTTAATTTTTTTTTTCTAAATTTTATTAAAATTTTCACTAAATATTTTTTTTTTTAATTGATTTTTTTTTTTTTTCATATATATATATTTTTTATTATTAAATTTTATGTTTAGTTTTTTCATTTAATTTTTTAAAATTTAGTAAATTTTGTATTTTTTCTTTTTAACTTATTTCAATTTAATACCTTTTTTTAATTTTTTATTATTATTTTTCTAATTACATAAAATTTTCATATATATTTTTATTTCAATTAAAATTGTGTATTTAAAATTATATATATAATTTTTTTTAATTAAATTTAATATTTTCAAATTAATTTGTTTTTTATTTAATATATTTTTTTCAATTTTTCAATTTTAATTGATTTTTAAAGTTTTTTAACTTTTTATTTTAACAATGTTTTTTTCTTCTTCTTTATATTTAAAATTTATTTTTTATTTCAAAATTTATTTGTTTATTCATTTATTTATTAAAAATTAATATTTGTTTTTTTTTAAATTTAATTTGTTATTTTAATATTAACATTTTTTTTTTAAATTTAATAAAATATAATATATATATTTTTAATTTAAGTTCACACACACACACACACATATATTATTTTTTATAATTTCAATTTAATTTTTTTTTTCAAATCTATTTGTTTTTTTAATATATATTTTTTTAAATTTAATATTTTTATTTTTTATTTTTTATTTATTTTTCATTTTTTTACTTTTAATTTCAATAATGTTTTTTTTTTTTTTTTTTTAAGTTTTAAATTTATTAAAGTTTAATATATTTCTTTAAATTTAATTTTTTATTCTAAAATTTATTTATTTTTTTCTCTAATTTAATAAACATTTTATTTTTCTTTTTTAAATTTAATTTCTATATTTTATTTTTTATAATTTCTTTCTTTTTTAACTTCCTTTTTTTATTTTTTTATTTAATATTTTTATTTTGTTTTTATTTTTATTTTTTTATTTCTATATATTTTGAAATTTTAATCTTTAAAATTTTTTTATTTTTTATTTTTTATTTTTTTTCTTAAATTTTAGGTTTTTTTTTAATGTTTGAATAAATTTTTTTTTATTTTTTTTATTTTTTATTTTATTCCTATATATTTTTAAATTGTAAGCTTTAAAATGTTTTTATTTTTTAAATTTATCTTTTTCTTAAATTTTAGGTTTTTTTTTAATGCTTGAATTTTAAAAATTAAAAAATGTTATTTCTATTTTTAAAAATGTCAAAAATATGACACAAATTTTTTTTTTTGTTATTCCAGCATCAACTGGTTTTTTTTTTAGGGTGTTTTCTCAATCCTTTTTTCAAGAAACAATTTTCTTTTTAGCATAATTTTATAAAATGTTGAAATTTGACCTTAAAAAAAACCAAGTGCGTTCTGGAATACACTTTTGGTGTTTTTTGGGGTGTTTTTTCATGTTTTTTTAGTCTTTTTGGGTTAGAGTTCCCGTTTTGAGGTCAGGTTACCTATTTCATCGGTAACAGTGTTCTTCACCCAAGCCCTAGCTCGACATTTAGGTAATCCACGAAAAGTAGATAGGAAGAATCTACCCACACCATTTTGCTTTCTCCTTGTGCTTCTTTCCTCCTTTTTCTTTCAAAATCCTTGGAAGTTCAAGTGATCTTTGAACCCCTTAGATTCAGCTTCATACTCTTGCAAATAATCACCAAGAGTCTCTTTCTTTGGCACATCTCCTTTCTTCTTCTTCTTTGTCATGAACAAGTGGCTAATAGAGCGTTGTTAATTTGATGATGTGGCTGAATGCTCACACCCATAAGATGAGGAATTAGATTTTTCCTCATGTATAGATCTTACAGATCTTGTTGAGGGACTTCCATGTCTTTCCCTCCTCATTTCTTTGATGTCTTTGCTTATACCCTGCAGAGTTTGAGAGAGAAGTTTTGAGAACCTCTTTCCTCCAGACAATAAGGGTTTTCTTTAATCTCTCTTGAAGATATTCTTGTTCCCATGAGAAGACTCCATCATGTTTGAAGAGCACAGGCTGAGCCAAGATTAAGGCTCTAATACCACCGTAATATCCCCAAATGGGAAAACTCAGTAATACATGCATGAAAAACGCATTTTTCATAAATAAGTGTAAAAAGAAAAATGCAGCCCATGAGTCCATTAGATATCACATTATTACACTTACATCTAAGAGGATATCAGAAACAAATGAATTTTTCCTAGTTAAACATGCCTCCCACGCTCAAAACAACACAAAAACACTGAAACCTTAAGACTGCTACAAACAAAAATTACTGTAGAAAGAGGTAGGGCAGTTTATTGAGGGTTATAATCAGAAAATGGAGAGAAAAATCAGATCTGATGATTTATTAATCAATAGAGCACAAAAGCAGAGATCTAGTCTCTTTTACATAGATCCAAGATGACTCAGCACGAGTTTCTTGACAGAAATGATATACATGAAATATTTGCTACAGATCTATGGTTGAATCATGCTGTATGGCTAAAGAAATGGATAAATATGGTTGATCATGCAAAGAAATGGTTGTAGCTCCTTTTACTAGCTTTCCGGGAAGAAGAATGAACCTCCTTCAGGGAAACTAGCTTAAAATACAAGGGATTTAACCCCTCCACTGCAATACCTTAAGAAATAATGCAGTTTATGAAAGGGGTTGCACTGTTGCTGAAGGTAACTACTTGGCATAACACTAGATAGTGGAAAATGCAGCACAAAATACTCTCCTCAGATTTCTTAAACAAGATCTCCAAGCAAGAGTGGGGAATTCCAGCATGAGAAAACCCTTGCACTAAACAGTGTAGAAAACTTAGCTAAACAGCCAAAGAATGAGAAGAAGACTAAACAGACCACATGCAAAATATAATATTCAATAATGCTCCATATGGTTGCCATCCCCTCCATTATATAGCTGATGAGCTTCCTCACCAAGGGTCCCACCCAATTATGAGGTTGCTTCCATGCAAAGGCTCCTCCACCAAAATTACACAGTTTCCATTAGTCTTGCTTATCTATTTACAACATTGTTTGATTTAGTCAATCTTGACTGGATCAACCTTGAATTTATCTTCATGCATTGTCTCTTTTCACACTCAAGGTGTCTTCATTTTGACTAGCTAGATTGACCTTTATTCACATTGAGCAAGTCTTTATTTAGGATCCACTCCTCATATAATAATTTTGTTGACTTGGTCAAACTTGACTCTGTCCACACATTTTAGACCCTATTCACACACGTGGATGCTTAATCTAGTTATTAACATGATCCCTTTTCACATTATGAGGGATTTTATTCCTACTTAAGCAACTTATGAGCCTCCTTACTCATTTATTAATCTAACTAGATTTTAAAAGAAAAATTAATATTCCTATTAGCTACATGTTAATTTAGGAATATTACATTTGTGATGTGGGTCAGGTCCCACCTTTCCCCTTACTTCACACTTTTCAGGTTTTATATTTTACCCTTTCCACCCATCAAAAAAACTTTCCGACTTGCAATTGCAATGCGGGCCGGGTCCCACTTACTCTGGCCACATCACTTATCTCCTCCCCCATGCATCGCCCTTCACACTTTTTAAATTTGATACCATCTGCGCTTACAACTAAATGTTAAATATTGCGATATGTGATGTGGTCTGCTCTCGCTGACCCTCCACATCACTTACCTTCCATGTTACCTCCCTTTAGCATGCACTGCCGATCATATCCTTATGACTTAAACTTTAAATATTGCAAAGTGCACAGATGCGATGCCACTTCATAACTGCCATAGATATAATTTCAGGTCTGTGTAAATGAGTTTTCCATGCTATTTTTTGTGCATAATAGGTTAAGTCGAGCCTACACGGTTCGAGTTTAATTTTATGAAGAAAGAACGGTAAACACGGCTGAAAGGGCTCGGGTAGCAAAAAGACACCAAGGGTCGAGTCAGGTATTTATGCAAAGATTGAACAACGAAGACTAAAGGGCCAGCAGGACACAGTAGCATTGACACCAATCAATCAAAAGTGGCCATCACTGAACCAAATTAATTTAAACTGAATGTCTGTTTTCTGTAGAACAGAGCCAGATGTCATAGCCTCCATTGGTTACCTCTTCAAAACCATCACAACGGCCTCCAAGCCACTTTGTTGATTCATGAAGAGCCGCCTGATTTTTTCATTCTTGAAGAGTTACCATAATAAATTCTACAAGCAGTGTTCGTCAAAGATTTTATTTATTTGGGACTTACATGGCCACGCTTGTCTAATTTTAGTTAGTTTGTAATAAATAAAGGTTGCCATAGTAGATTAGCAGAATTTTACTTAGTTGATAGTTAAATAATGCTATAATTCTCATTAGCAAGGGTTGGATATCGTAACATCTGTATTGTAAGAACTACTATTGGAGCACGGTAATTTTGGAGCTGGACATCGATAATAAAAAACCGGATACAGGATTCTTGAGTTGTGTTAAAATGGTGATGTGTTTCTTCTTTGTTTAAATGTTTCCAGTGTTTTCTCTGTTGTGTATCTGCTCATCTAATTGTAAATCAAAAATTTTAGATTAAGATTCGTTGTCGGAGCACCTTAATTCTATCTGCAATTTACAATTTGAATGTTTTCTGCTAAAGTCTAATTAAATAATTGTTAATTTCTCTTTATTCACTACTGAACCTTACTATTTCTCTCACCTTATAGTTCATACAACTCTTAAGATCCATTTTGCAGAGTTAGCTTTCCCTATGATTTGCTCTTGATTTTGATGTGCCATTCCAACCTTTGACTCCATCACCTAATGGAATAGCCTATGAAGCCCTATATTTCCAACCACACAATCAATCAAACAAACAACCCCATCACTATAACTAGCGTAACATCTATAGCTATAACTAGCAAGTTAAATTGATTTAAATCATAAAACAGAGAGAGCCCTCTTTGAGTCTAGGGAGGCTAGGTCCTGGACTCCAACGCGGTTTGATGTTGCGATTTACAGTTTAGTTTATCCAATATTATAAATTATAGATTGCGAACAGACTAAAATGAGGGGAGATCTTGAGGCTCTTCGTATGTGGAATAATTGCATGGATTTTGTATGCTATATGACAGTATATGCTTTTGTTGGGACTTCGTCCATTATTATTATAGTCTTTGAATTTACAATATTAACTTAATTTTCCTTCAACTGATATGTAGTTGTAGGTTTTAACCCTATACAAAAATTATCTGCAAACGAATTCTTAAAAACAGAAAATAAACAATAGCGTGAGAATAAAACATAAAAAACATATACACAGAGATTATTCCCCTGTATCCCAAATTGGTACTACCAGCTTGATTTTTCATTATATTCCTTTTAGTGTTACAACACATATATATAAACATGTAGAAGCATTCATAAACCATAATCCATTAACCCTGTATTAGAACATAATCGTAGTTCCCTTGACCAGATCTACAAAATTCCAGGGGTCGAAAACCATCATGCTGCAAAACCATGTGCAAACCCATTCACAAAACCATATGCGGGTCCCAAATGTTTTTTTCTTTCCACAGGGGGCCACATGCGAGCTTATTCATTGGTCCAACATTGCAACACCCATTGCTTATCTACACCAAGAGAACTTCTCAGTGCTCACAGACACCGTCAATGCATTTGCAACATTCTTCAAAGTGTCCACCTTTACCAGCAACACCTTTTTATCCTCAACCATATCTCTCACAAAGTGATATTGAACATCAATGTGCTTTGTCTTTGAATGATAAGCAGGGTTCTTAGCCAAGAAAATTGCACTTTGGCTATCAGAATCTATCCTTATAGCTTGATGCACCAACCCCATACTTGAACACAATCTCTAGAACCAAACTGCTTCCTTGATTGTATGAGTGGCTACCATGTATTTTGCCTTTTTAGTTGAAAGATCCACTAAAAACTGTCTTTTAATCATCCAACTGACTACACCTCCAAATATTCTAAACACATACCCACTTGTAGACCCTCCTTGGTCTAGATATCCAACCTAGACTGCGTCAAAAAAACCACGGATGTCCAAAACTCAATCCAATCCTGGTCTTCCCTGGTAGCACAAACCATAATCACTAGTGGCACACAAATATCTGAAAACCCACTTTACTGTTGTCCAATGTTACTACCTTGGTTTTGATATCAACCTGCTCAATACTCCCATTTCATGTGAAATGTCTGGTCTATTACATACCATTGCATACATCAGGCTACCCAGTGCATTTTCATATGGAACATGAGGCATATCCTCCTCTTCTTCTTGTGTCTTGGGACACTATTCAGAAAATAGATTTACACCTACAGGAATAGGAACCTTCACCGATTTACTATCCTGCATATTTAACCTCTGCAATATTGTCTCGACATACTTCCTTTGATTTAACCAGAGCTTCCTCTTTTCCCTATCTCTCTTAATTTCCATTCCCAAAATATAATTTGCAGCACCAAGATCCTTAATGTTGAATTTGGAGAACAATTGGGTCTTCAAATCCTAGACAATTTCATTTTCATTTCCAACCAGCAACATATCATCCACATACAAGACCAAATAAATAATACGGGCACCAATTAATTTAAAATACACACAATGTTCCTCTTTACTTTTGGTGAAGCCAATTCTCCATATATAGGTATCAAATTTCTGATACCACATCCTTGGTGACTTTTTTAACCCATACAAAGACATTTTTAACCTACATACTAGTTCCTTTTTACCCTTCACCACAAATCCTTCAGGTTACTTCATGTAGATCTCCTCTTCTATATCTGTGTGAAGAAATGATGTTTTCACATCCATCTGTTCTACCTCAAAATCAAAATGCAACATTAACATATAAAAGTAATATAATAGAAGTAACCTTGGCACAAGAGAAAATATATCACCAAAATCAATTCCTAACACATGGGAATAACCATTTTCTACTAACTGAGCTTTGTATTTCTCCACCTTGCCTTCTGCATTTATCTTCTTCTTAAACACCCATTTTCTCCCAATGGGCTTCCTTCCAGCTGACAACTCCACAAGGTCCCATGCCTCATTTTTGTTCAAGGATGCCATTTCATCAACCATGGCCTCCTTCTAGAGTTTTCCATCCTATGAATCCAAAGCCTCCCTGATGATTCTGGGATCATCATCAGTGATATTTAAAGAAAATTTTGAACAGAAATCCAATGGACTATCCCTTTATGGCTTCCTTCTTTCCCAAACTAATCTTCTCACAGCTTGAATTGTGGCCCTTCCTCTTCTGAATCTCGTTATCTTGTAGAGTCCAATTCATCCTCATTTAGCTCAAACTCTATCTTCTCAGGTTCCTTTGGTAGGAATTCATGTTTAACAACATATTTCACATCTCTAAACACCACATCTTGGCTGTAAACAACCTTGTTTCTAGGTTCCAAATCTTGTAACCTTTTAAACAATCCTTATACCCAATAAAGATGCACCTTTCAGATTTATTATCCAACTTGGTCATTTTCTCCTTTCAAACATGTACATATTCATCACATCCAAATACCCTCGGATGTGAAAGAGAGGGTTTCTTACCAGTCCATACCTCATGTGGATTCTTATCCTCCAACAATGATGAAGGTGATATGTTAACCAGATAACATGCAGTCTCCACTGCCTCTCCCCAGAATTCCTGTCCTAACTTGGTACCACTGAGCATGCTTCTTGCCTTTTCCATCAGTGTTCTGTTCATTCTTTCCTGAACTTTGTTTTGCTAAGGTGTTTATGGAGTATTATTCTTCCATTCTATACTACACTTCTTACAAAACTCTTCAAATTCCTTCTTGCATAACTCTCCACCATTATCTATTCTCGACACCTTTATTTTCTTCTTTGTTTGGTTTTCCACCAGAGCCTTAAATTCTTTAAATCTATAAAAGAATTCATATTTATTCCTTAAGAAAAATATCCATGTATTTCTTGAGAAGTCATCTATGAATGAAACATAGTACACAAACTTACCCAGTGATGGAACCGAAACAGGTCCAAACACATCACTATGCACAAGCTCTAATATCTTGTTCATCCTCTTAGCACCATAAGGAAAACTCACCAGATTTTGCTTCCCACACACACAATGCTCACAGAAATCGAAATCTTGAGATAAATTAGATATACCTTCTACCATACCATTCCCATGCAGTATCTGAAGGCCCTTCTCTCTAATATGTCCAAGCCTTTGATGCCATAGCATGGTATTTTCTCCAAAGACTACTATGCTTTCTACTTCACTTTCAGGAACCACATAATTGTTTCGCCCATTAATAACAGTCCTACCCTAAAGCTTGTACAAAGTTCTAATCTTAAATCCCCGCATTAATACCACTGCTTCCCAAACCATCTTGCAGGTATCTTTCTCGAACACTGTTTTTACACCTACATCATCCATCTTGCTTACAAAAATCAGATTTCTGGCCAATGCAAGAATATGGAGAACACCATGAAGTGTTCTAATCCTTCCACTTTGCAGCTTCAGCTTGGATTTTCCATGTCTGATTATTATGAACTTCCTATCATCCCCTAAGAAGACATCACCACCATCATACTTCTCATACTCATAAAACCACTCCTTATGGGGGGTGAAGTGAAAGGATGCACCTGAGTCAATTAACCATGCCTCAAGATCTACATGTGTATTTGAAGAAGAAGCCACATACACATTTCCACCTTCATCTAAGGTGGTTTTTCCCTCTTCAGAAGGAGCATCATTAAATCCATTTCCTTTCTCAGGAGCTTTAGATATGCAGTCCTTTTTTAAGTTCCCTTCCTTTCCACATTTCCAACACACCTTTAGAGGCTTTCGTGGAGATTTAGAGCTCCCACTCCTTTTTTTTTTTAATGTTCTGGGACCTTCCTCATATAGATAAGGCATCTCCATTATGTCCCTCCATATTTCTCCATCTCATTTCCTCCAATAGCAAGGCTGAGATAATTTCATCAAAATTCAAGGTAGTTGTATTGCTACCTATTACAATAACCAGACTATCCGACAAATCTCATAGAGAACACAACAAACTAATGCACTTATCTTCATCTAATATTTTAATATCAACGGATGAGAACTGACTTACGATATTATTTAACGTTTTCATATGCTTTGTCTCCTAGTTTCCGTCCTTCATCCTCAAGCTATAAAAAATTTTCCGCAGGAAAAATTTATTCACTAGAGACTTAGATTGGTACAAATTACCTAACTTGACCCACAAAGTCTTCATCATAGTTTCCCCAGATACATTCAACAATACCAAATCTGATATATGCAACTGTATTGTGCTCTTTTACTTCTGATCCAACTTTTCCCAGTCTTCATCTAACATTGTCGTTGGTTTATTACCTGGATATATCGTGATCTACTAACCTTTATCCACTAGCGGATCCTCCATCTTGAGCTTCCACAACTCAAAACTATGACCGTTAGATTTCTCGATCTCTATCTTTCCACTACTCACCATATTCTTTCACTGCAATAATCAATCTTGCAGATCTCCCACTGAATAGGGTCTACCACAAGCCCGAGCAAAAAATCCCTCAACAGCAAAGGCATCCCCTTGAAGCCGAAACAACTATGATACCAAATTTAGGTTTTAACCCTGTACAGAATTTATCTTCAAACGAATTCTTAAAAAATAAAAAATAAACAGTAGCGAGAGCATAAAACATAAAACATATATACACAAATATTTTTCCCTAGATCCCAAAGAGGGACCACCATCTTGATTTTTCATTATATTCCTTTTAGTGTTATGACACATATATATACATGTTGAAGCATTCATAAAACCTAATCCATTAACCCTATATTAGAACATAACCATAATTTCCTTGATCGCTTCATGCATGCTTCTAGTCATGGAAAGAATATAGAACAAACCCAACAGTAGTGTAGCAAGATTCTAGTATACCATTGTATGTATTTCACTTTGAAATCATTTTCTTATTCCCCTCAGCCGAGTACTCCTGCAACATTATTCTCAAGGGAATTTCCTTAATAAATATTTTTTTTATGCACATTATGGTTAAGGAGACTATTATCCTTGTATTATTTATCCATAAGCATGTCCCTAAAAACGAAGATATGAGTTAGGTACTTGTTTCCTTTGCATGGTTCCTTCTTAAAATTATCAGTTGGCTTGAAATGACCTCAAGAAATTTAGATGAACTTACAATGAAATTCAGCATGCGTTATGACCAAAATTTCTTGTTTTTATAATTGAAATATTTGTGTCTAGGAATTTGGCCATTTATAAAGTTATATATATTTTGGTTCAATATTAATATGAGGAATGCTAGAAAATTGTTTGTGTGTTTTTATGAAATCACTAAATAGCCCCTTTCACTATCATATATTAGGAGAATTTGACCTTCCTTTCCCTTAGATAAAGGTATCATGAGATACATAAATAAACTACCATACATGAATAAAATGTCAAAATTCATACCATGATGAGTAGATTTTATATTGTAAACTCATCTAATAACTATATATCATTAAAGCTGAAGAAAACCACTCAAAATTTCTATTATGGGTGCCCTAACCAACAAAAACATACTGCTAAAATAAAACAACAAACATTAACTTCTGAACACACAAAACAAACTCTCTCCTTTTCTATTAAATCATTGTATTTTGACATCTTGAATTAATAATGAGAAGCACTACCAATTAGTTTTGTAGATCCCATAACGAGTGGGATTCAAGCATGTAGACCATTATTCATAATTGAATCACATATACTCACATTTTTTGCTTTTTGACATGTAAATCAGTCTTTTAGAGGCATATTTTTATGTTGTTGCAAAAAATTTACATTCACAAGGTGAGAAATCAATCTTTGGTGTAATTGAATATTTTATGTTTGACAATTATAGGTCATTTATAAGCTATAAATGTCTTCAAAGTTTCACTTATAATTGAGTATCCAACCAAACATATTGAGCATCTTATACGTAACTATTTTTCCCTCCATCCACTTTTCATAACCTCCATAACCATAGGTAGGGACCTGCAAATGTGATGTTATTTTTGTTATTTACTATAATATTTTCTACGAATTTCACACAGTTTTATAATTTATTGAAAGTTGTAGAATTTAAGGTTTGTAAAGTTTCAAGGCCTAATTTTTTATAGTCTAATCTTTAAAGGGTGCTAGAAAAAATGGAAGAGTACCTGCTTTACAAGGAGGAGGTTGGTGCTTTGATTCCATCATGCCTTGATATTCATATGGAATGATGTTGAATTTTTTTTGGTGATGGAGGCTCTTTTGACCATGAAAAATGAGTTTATAATGGCATTTTTTTACCCTCACTAAAATATGAAATGGTGACGGTCAATGAACATCACCATATATATGCATCAATAGTGACGAATGTGAAAGGTCCATCACCACAAATCAATGTTGTTCATATGAAATGCTGATGGTCAGTATATGTCATTATAGTCATTATTTGTGACGGACCTTGAATGTCACCACAACACTTGTACTTTTGGAGAAACCACCTTTGGTGAAATTCATTTTTTTGGTGATGGAGGCTAGGGTATGTCACCATTGCACATATGAAATGGTGATGATCACTGTTCATAATTAAAAATCATTATTGGTGATGAACCTTGAATGTCACCACAACACCTATACTTTTGGTGATGCCACCTTAGGTGACATTTTTTTTTTGGTCATCAAGGCTCTTTTGACCGTCACTAATGAGCTTATGGTGACATTTTTGACCATCGCCAATGTCCTTTTTGTTGTAGTGCTACCATGAAAAATTGGATTCATACCTTACTAAAACTGAGGAAGAGAGGCAGGAGGATAGAGAAAATTTTTCTATACATCAAAACCAAATCAAGAGATGGTTCGATAATAAATATGTAGGGAGAAATGAGCTTAACGTAGGTGACCTTGTCCTCAAATGGGATAAAGCCCATTATGACAAGGGTAAATATATCAAATTTCAATCCTTGTGGATCAAATAATTTTAATTCAAAGATAAACCCGGTCAGCATACGTATCAAATTTAGACCCTAGATGGGAGGACTGAACCTCTTCTCGTAAATGGTAAATATCATAAGTAATACTTTACCTGGTAGATCTTGTGGTTTCCCACTCACCCCTGTACATATCTCTCTTTAGATTTTGTTTCTTTTGGTTTTTCACCTCATTTAGTTCCATGCATTTTCTGCACATTTTTTGCAACATTGTAGTAGCCTCTTGTATATAAATAAAGGTTCTACATTTGAATAAATATTTAATGGAAATTAACCTAAAATGAATGTGTGACATAAAGTTGAGGAAGCCAATAAACCAATGGATACACAACTCACTTTGTGACAATGTTTGGTATTGCCTATCTTTAAGTAAAATCCATGTTGGAATGTAAGGAACAAGTTAGGAGGGGAAACCTGATTAGTCGAGACATCGTATGGTTAACATCATGATCCTTGCACTTGACTTGGCTTTGAAGGTTCAAAGTTTGTGTTTAAAGATAATGTCTCAAGAAGGATAAGGAAAAAATTGTAATGGGAAACACTTTTGGGAAAATAAATAATCTCTCAAAACAAGAAGAAACCTCTCTTGCATTTAAAATAATTTGAGATCCATCATCCGCCCTCGCGATTTAAATTCATAATAAAATATTCCAAAGTGCACATACATATAATAAAATTGAATAAAAGGGTAACAGATTGATAAAATCTTCTCGCACATAGAGGTGATATTTATGACTTTGTTGGCGTACTGAACAGGCTTGGTAGTAGCGGAGCGATGCTTGTAATTTCTTGAAGTGACTCCTTTGGGGTAATGAATAGGATCGATGGTAGTAGAGAAACACCATAAACCCACCATGATCCCTATATTTATCAACCCATGCATTATTATTTGGATCCTTATCAAAGTCATTGGTGTCGTTCCTTAATTGTTGAAGTTTTTAAAGAAATCAAAGTAAAAATGGTGATGTGATTGTGATCAATAACAAATGGTAACTCAGAGACACTAGTGGGACCCATGAGATAAAAATTACACTTCCAAAAGGTGTGATTTCATTTTAAATAGTGGTCAAATAGAGACTCTGAGGTTCTACTAGTGAATCACCAATTGTTATATCGACTATAATAACCCTAAAATTTGACTTATTTCAAAAATTTTGAGCCCCTCATGCTAGACTCCCCAATCTTTGTCTTTGGAATTCTATGGCCTCTCATCCTCCATTGAATTTCCAGGTTCTCGTGAGATTTAGGAAAATACAAAATCACAGAGTCTACCTCAAGTTATCTCTCCTAAGTTGCTAATCGCATTAGATGACCTTAGTCTAACCCCTGATGATGTGACATCCAATCATACTCCTCCAAGTCACACACGACTCCCTCTCTATGATAACTGACCTTCACCATCACACAGTCACATAATCACATGTTTTGAGTCCAAAGACTTCACGACATGGTATATTGCATGACTTTCTAGCTCAAACAATAATGTGACCTGTGACTAAGTGCACCCACACTATGTGATCTAGCCTTAATAATGTCATATGAAACCACTTTGGTTGCACATTCCACTCACAACCCCTGTGATTTCCACATGAAATTCATTTTATAAAACTCTCTCTCCACCATCCTTCACTTAATTTATATTCTCCATGATTGAGCTAATGGAGTGCCTCCCAATCGATGACTTCATGACCTCAAGGTAAGTGATGTTACTTCTTCCCTTAATCATTAATTTCTAAAAAAAAATTCCACTTGCCCATGCCCTCACTATGATACCTGTACATATTCCCTAAGTACTTTTTGCAACCATATCTTTAAAACCCCTATCGCTCTCATTCTACATATCCTATCCACCATGCTCCAATATCCTCATCCCTTTCCCCCCATAGAATGACAATCGTGTTGTTCACATCCCTCTCCCACATGTGTGAGAACTCTGCTCTCCATTCTTTCTTCCTCTCCCCATTATTTATGACATCAAACATTTTTCATAGGCACAAGATCCAAGAACTGTCATCCCTCTTTCTATTCCATAAATCCCTAACCAATCTTAGATTCTTCTCGACGATGTCTGCTGATCTAATATGTCTCTAGGATCACTCTGAATCTAAAGAATCAAATGCAATTATGGACCAAATTCTCAATATTAAACCTCCTATCTTTCCCTAGGTCATCAACTATTTGCAATCGCTTATCGCAAGAAAATAGTGGGGTAGTCATTATGAACCACAACTAGCAATGGATCTAATACCCTCTACTATATCTCCCTTCACCCAAGTCGTAAGGCTGTAGTTTAATAACTGTTGACTTTTGCAACCATTTCACGTTGGGACCAATGCGACTATCCCATCTACACTACTGATCGCATGATCGCCTAGTTGCACTAATAGGAATAACCGGTTGTGACATGCAAGCATTTGTGACTTTCAGATATTTTTATACCCAAATCATAATAGTTTCTTATTCGCACTATCACACTATTCAGATCTAGGAAGGCTTTCAAATTTCCACCACGTGACCTACTAAAAACTGCGACCTATCCTTCTGAACTTCTATGGAACCTATCTCACAAACTCAATATTGTGACTTTCTCTAATAACCCAACATTAAAAAAGTGATATTTTATGTTATATCCATCATATTTTATCTATGGTTCAGGATTTTATTCTTCTTAACCTCATTGTCTTGGGATCACATATTTGAAATGTGAAGCACCATCGATCTCAATTGCATTATTATTTCATCATTTTCTGGAGATATGGTGCAACAAGTAATAAAGAGTTCTCACAGGGGTTTAGGTAGGAGCTTAGCTTTATGAGAGAGCACCATATATGGGGTCATGGATAACCCACCTACTCTACCGATTTATGGAGACACAACCTTCAATGTTAGTTAATGGGCTATAAAAGGACATGATGAAGGGAGTTCAACCTATTTTGGTGCCATTGTCATTATCGACTACTACAAGCTGCCTGAGCGAGAGGAATCATTCAACAATAGGTGATTGGCATATTTCAATGAAACTATTAAAGATACACTATATATATTAAAATAATGGTGGAAGGACTCCTCCATGTTTAGGGTAAAACTAGATCAGATTTATAAGACAGAGGACCTAAGAAAGTTATATGAGTTGATGACTACTATGTTGAATAGGTTGTAGGGGATGGAATATATTGACACCTTCCTTGGATGATGGGTACCTCTTATGCATGGGGTGGCCACTAGGGGTACCATATTTGATTGGGAAAGCATCTTGGCATCTGTATGTTCAATACTCAAGTGGCCAAATATCTATAGAAGGGGAAGCCATCAGAATTCTACATCGCCTCTTATACTCTTGATGTAGTTTGTGCCAAGTGTCAATTTGAAGGATTGATTCTGAAATGGACCTCGGAGGAACTTAAACTAGTTCATATCTACTACAAGTTCTTTTTTAACCCATGTTACATGGGTTCATTTGAAACTACCTCCGAAAATTTTATTACTCTGTTATATCAGTCACTCTTTGGTCATGATCAACCTTGTATATCAAAAAAAACCTGAAATTATCTTTGGTCATGATCCACCTTGGTGGTTGAGAGGGAGCATGAATTACCTATCAACATGCAACCTCAAAAGTAGTCTCAGCAAGTTGTGGATCAGCCACAATTTGAGAAGTAGAGAGGAGGCCGTGTGGAACATCCAATCAAGCAGCTACCTCCAGTAGGGGAAAATTTTGATCCAAGTGGGTAGAGGGAGTACATGTAACCATACCTTGAAGAAAGAGAGGTGGGGCGATGTGAAGAAATATTCCCAAGAGTTGCAGAAATTTGGGTAGGGTTCATTGAGGTGTTTTTTGTCTCATGGATCATTACCTTGCTATGGGGGATCACCGTATACAGTATTATGATGGAACAATGGAAGTTGATGTAGTGAGATGCTAGAGTAAAAAATGCAAAGACTACAATAGTCAGATACTGGGGAACAAAGTGCAGAGTTGGCAATAATGAAAATGGCATAGTGCAGACTGAGCAGCAATGCAAAGTTTTCAGTAGGAAGTGTAGTAGCTAGTAGAAGTCGAGACTCAAGTGAAAAATGCATTATACTAATGACAGTCAATTCAGTTTGTTTTTTTTTTTATGTTTTTCAGTTGTAGATGTTACAATAGCAACAACAACAGTGAGATGTGTTGCATGCATAACATTTAAAATGTACTGGATCATGATAGATGGGAATCCCTTTCTTGATGAGGGGGAGTGTTGAAATTGGCAACAAGAAATTTTGAAAATATCACCAATAAAGATTATAATTCAATTTTCCCTTGAATTAAATTGCGAGAAAAATGTAATTCCACATTTCATGAGAGCTTGTATGCGATAACTAAGTTAGTTTACTTAGTTGGTTCAATTAATTCGAGTTTAGGGTCTAACTTGAGTCATGTAGAGTGGTTCCTACCTTTTAGGATTCCTGGTTGAGTTTATTTTGAGTTGTAATTAATTAATCCAGTTTATCTGAGTTAATTTCAGTTTAAATAGTTCCAACAATTGCAGTAACTAGTGGAAGATCAAAGTGTGGAAGTAGAACTTGAACCACACTTAGTGATCAACTAGATAACCAATAAATTAGCCATAATAACTCATGCACGTGTGAACCGAGAGTTACCCAGTTGATATTGGAGTTCAAGGGTAGTGTAGTATCAATTGTATATTTGAATTCCACGGGTGGTGCATGCAGTCATAGGAAGAGCTTAAAGGAACTGCGCAATCCAATGTAGGAAACTTCCTATTAATTAGGGGCCTAATACCTCTTTGAAGAGTGAAAGGAAATAGCGACTTGGGCAAGAAGAGAATTTTTTAAGTATTAACCAGAGGCAGCTTGTGAAATAGTGAGACAGATAGAGATAGCGCAAAGGTTTTTCATGCTTGAGAAAATAATTGTAATCTTCTCTTATTTTCTAACTAATGAAATATGCAAATAATGGGGTTTAATTTGTGGCTTTCCCCAGGAAATGATTGTGTAATGTGTTGATTTAATTATTTATCTTTTATTTTTTGTGATTTTGCAGTCGTTTAAATTGGTTTCTGCAATTTTTTTTTTGTCTGCGATCCTCCACAATTGACCTATGGCCTAAGAAACTGCAACCCAGGGGCATCTAAGCCATCAAAGTCACCCGGGGATCGCACCCGGCCTGGGCCACACCAGCCCTTATACTAACTAGAGTTTATGCATGTCTCCTCCCCCTAGCACAGGGCATAACCATCCCTCGTGAGGGTTGAATATGGGTCGCCTTACTGACGAGACCCATCTTGAACCGGTTGTGCTAGCGAGATTTGAAAATTGGTTTCTACAATTGGTAGAGTAGATTCAAGTCTATTGTTTTAGAAAATTACAATTAGTAGTTTGAAATACATGTGGCAAAAAGACTCTTAATTTAACTTCTTTTAGTTCTAATAATGTGAGGGATAAGTATGATACCAGCCTAGATCCATCTTCATTCTAGATCTATCAAGCGCCGAGAGGGATCAAATCTCTAGAGGTGCAAACCCCTTTTTTGAGTGTAAAACTTGAGGAAAGGTTTGCACCTCGAGAGGTTTTATCCCTCTCGGCGCTTGATAGATCCAGAGTTAAGATGGATCTAGGCTGGTTTCAGTCGTGTGCAGCCAAGGAAAATCTATCAAACATATGATTAATTTTATCAATAATATGTAAAGAATATAAATATAATCATATTATATATGCTAAATATGTCTTATCTAGTCGTTTTAATTTTAAAATTTTCTTAGTTACCTAAGTTTTTTGAGATGATAAATATTGTTAATAACTTTAATGATGAAATATTTTTTTTGAATGCAAAGTGACAATGTAATAGTATTGAATTATAGAAAATGAAAATAATAATAATGCAGTCAATTACAAATAGTCTTCATTGTGATCAATCTCAAATTATTTTCTTTTACTATTCTTAGTGTCACCCTTTTAAGTTTTGTCATTTTTTCATATCAATTATATGAAAATGACAATTGAAATAATAAACCATTTAAATATTTAGCTTGAACTATTGTACTAAACATCATACATTTTCTCTCTTGCTCTTCAATACTAATAGGTTGATTTACTATAACACAAATATTAATGTACATTGTCAAGAATTTTGTGTCCTTACACTGAATACAATGCACAATCTTAATCCAATCACTTTAAAATTAATGTACCATCAATGTACATCCAATTACATCAAATCATAAATCAACATCTACACTGAAATCAATGCACCTAATGAAAACAATCAAATAAGACTAGAAAACAACATCTACACTGAAATAAATGCATCTAATGTATGTAATCAAATAGGATTAGAAATCAACTACACTGAAATCAATGCATCTAGTGCAAGTAAGAAAATAAGATTAGAAACCAACATCGACACTGATATCAATGCATCGAGTGCAAGCAATCAAATAGGATTAGAAATCACCATCTACACTGAAATCAACAGATTTAGTGCAAGCAATCAAATAGGATTAGAAATCATCTACATTGAAATCAATCCATTTAGTGCAAGAAATCAAATATAATTAGAAATCAACATATACACTTAAATTAATGCATCTAGTGAAAGCAATCAAATAGAATATGAAGTCATAGTCTACATTGAAATCAATGAATTTAGTGCGAGCAATCATATAGGATTAGAAAGCATCTACATTGAAATCAATGCATCTAATGCAATCAATTTAATATAATTAGAAATCAAAATCTACACTAAAATCAATGCATCTAGTGCAAACAATCAAAATGGATTATAAATCACAATTTACACTGAAATCAATTCATCTAGAGCAAGAAATATTCTTCCCTATCTCCCCCCTCGAACTACATCTCTCTTTCCCTCCATCTCTCCACTCTATCACATCCTCCCTCTTCCTTCCTCTCTCTCCATTTCTTTCACACACACACACAAATATATATATATATATATATATAGAGAGAGAGAGAGAGAGGGAGGGATATAGAAACATAGTTGGAGGGTGAAGATATATATATATATATATATATATATATATATCTTCACCCTCCAACTATGTTACTATATCCCTCCCTCTCTCCTTCTCTCCTTCCTTCTCTCCATATATCCTTTTTTATCTCTTTATCTCACGCCAAAACATACACTCTCTCTCTCCATATCTCCCTTGTCACTTCATCTCTCTCTCCACTTCTCACTCTCTATGTATTCCGTCTTCCCTCCCTCACTCCCCCTCCAACTCCATCTCTCTATCCTTCCATCTCTCCTTCTATCTCCCTCCATCTTTCCTCCTCTCTGTCATCCTTCTTCTCTCTCTCTATCTCTCTTTGCCCTCCAATTTTCTCTCTTCCCACATAACTCTCTTCCTCTATCTCATTTCCTCTCTCTTGTCCTTCCTCTCTCTCCCTTTCTCTCCTACCTTCCTGTATATTTTCCTCTCTCTCTATCTCTCTCTCTCTCTCTCTCTCTCTCTCTCTCTCGCTCTTTGCCATCCAATTATCTCTCTCTCTCTCTCTCTCTCTCTCTCTCTCCCCAATCCTCTTTCTTCCCCCACCACTCTCTCTCTCTCTCAACATGTACACTAAAATCAATGCATATAGTGCAAGAAAAATAGGATTAGAAATCACCATTCACACTGAAATCAATGAATTGAGTGCAAGAAATCATCTTCCCTCTCTCCCCCCTCTTTCTTTCCCTCCTTCTCTCCACTCTCTCACATCCTCTCTCTCTTCATTCCCCTCTATCCCTTTCTCTCCCACATCTATCTCTCTCTCTATCTCCCTATATCTCCCTCTCCTCACCCTCCAACTATGTTGTTATATCCTCCCTCTCTCCTTCTCCCCCCATTCCCTCCATCTCGCCTTATTTTTCTCTTTATCTCACCCCAAAACATACACATACTCTCTCTATTTCTCCCTTGTCACTCCCTCTCTCTCTCCACTTCTCACTGTCTATGTATTTCTTCTTCCCTCCCTCTCTCACCCTCCAACTCCATCTCTATATCCCTCCCTCTCTCCTCCTACCTATCTCCCTCTCTCATCCTCTCTCTCCTCCTTCCTCTCCTACCTACCTCTTTCTTCCTCCATTTCTCTATCTCTCACTCTCTCTCTTTTCCTTCCAATATAAAATGTAGGAGCAACATAAAAATATGGTATTTAGCCCATGGTATTAAAATAGTATTTTTCCCACAGAATTCACCTAAATAAACCATTTTTTAAAGTTTTATTTAAATATAAAGAGGTTTATGCAGTAAATATAAAAAGAGGATTTATTTACTTACCATACCCCATTTCAATGTTTACTTACATTACATTTATTTGTAGGAATTTACAGGGTAAGTTTCGTAGATCAAGAACCAAAGGTCACCACTCATAAACAGGTCACAAATCAGTACACCAGTATAATCACATGGTTAAAACCCTCAAAGAGGGAAACAATCCACCCCCTAAGCCAACATGGCCACTTCAGGGAATTTATTAATATAAAAGAAAATTTACATATGTTTCTCTCATAAACGGTTACCAGAAAAATGACCCTCCATGCTCTTTAAATAGAGATCATGGACCAATCGGGTGTTAAGCCACAGATCAAGTGTTGTTAATACTGAGGTGAGAGATAACTGTTGGATCACTAAAAATCATGATCATTGGATTATAAGTTACAAATGTATGTGGTAAAGAAACACACTTTACCTAACTCTACACTCTAGACTAAGTTATTCTTAACTATTTCCTATGTGTCGAAATATCCTAACATCCCCCTTTATGAAAAACTTGGGATAGGATTGAAGGATTTACAAAGGTGACACAAAAGGAGCCTATTTCCTATGTGTCGAAATATCCTAACATCCCCCCTTAAGAAAAAATTGGGATAGGATTGAAGGATTTACAAAAGTGACACAATAGGAGAAGGAAAGAGGCATTAGAGCCTATCCCCCCTTAATGACAACTCTCCTGAACTCCAAGCATGGATTGAAGTTTGGTAAACTTCACTTCTGTGAGAGCCTTTGTAAAGATATCAACTACCTGATCATTGGTCGGACAACACTGCACTTCAAGAACACGATCATGAATGAGCTTTCTGATGAAGTGTATGGGGAGTTCAATGTGTTTCATACACTGATGTTGAACTGGATCTTTACATAGTTGAATGGCACTCTGATTATCACACCAAAGTGTAGTTGGATGCTGCTGATGAAGACCAAATTCAGACAGGATCTGACAAAGCCACATGGCTTCCTTACTGGCTTCAACTGCACCACGATACTCTTCTTATGCTGAAGAAAGGGAGATGGCACTTTGTTTCTTACAAGACCAAGTAATGGTCCTGAACCAAGAGTGAATACATATCCTGCAGTGGACTTCCAATCATCAGGGTCACCAGCCCAATCAGAATCAGTGAAACCAATCAACAAGGGAGATGCTCCTACGCTGTAATGAATCTCGAACTAAACTATACCTTGAATATATCGAAGTATTCTTTTAGCTGCTTTCTAGTGAATTTCATGAGGTTGGTGCATAAATCGAGCGACAAGACCAACTGAAAAGGAAAGGTCAGGATGGGTATGGGTTAGATACAAAATTTTACCAACAAGTTGACGGTATAAGGTAGCATCAACTTCAGGGGTAGTACAGTTGACTGAAAGATTGACTCCAGACTGAAAGGGAGAAGGGGCAGGCTTACATTCTTCCATGTGAAAGTGGTGTAGAAGATCATAGGCATACTTGGACTGAGAGAGGGTAATTCCTTCCTTGGATTGCAAGACTTGAAGACCAAGGAAATAATGCAAGTGTCCTAAGTCTGTCATTTCAAACTTCTTTTTTAGGCTAGAATTCACATGGTTTATATGGTTTGGATCACTACCAGTAAGGATAAGATCATAAACATAAAGAACAAGGATGGTGAAGGAATTACCCACTTTCTTGGTGTAGACAGTGTTGTCAGAATGACACCTAGAAAAGACATTATCTAAGAGAAATCTATCCATTTTGTCATACCAAGCCTGAGGAGCTTGTTTGAGACCATAGAGAGACTTCCTAAGGCGACAAACAAGTCTAGAGTCCTTTTGGATAAAGCCAGGGGGTTGTTCCATGTAGATTTCTTCATGCAAATCTCCATGTAAGAAGGCAGATTTACTATCCATCTTATGGACTTTCCATTTAAAGGAGGCAGCAAGGGAAATAACAAGGCAGATATAATTCATTTTTGCAACAGGGGAGAAGGTTTCAATATAGTCAATGCCTTCAACTTGTGTAAAACCTTTAGCGACAAGATAGCTTTATGTGTATCCACTTTTCCATCGAGTCCAAACTTTGTTTTGTAAACCCATCTACATCTGACAAGTTTTCTTCCTTTTGGAAGAGGAACAAGATCCCAAGTATTTTTTTCCAATAAGGAACGATACTCTTCATTCATAGCTTCATCCCAATCTGGATGAGCGGAGGCTTGTTCAAAGGTTTCTGGATCAAGTTGTTCTGGAACTTGAGCCAATAAGGAAGAAGCTCTTTCAAACTGAGAACATGTACGTCGTCGATTGGTAGGGTCACTTGCAAGATAACCTGTTGCATCCCAAGTAGAGAGGACCCATATTGGAAGAGGTGGAGTATAAGTAACAATTTCACGAGTTGGAGGAGAATTTTCATCCTCATTGTCATCATCTAAACTAGAAGGAATGCTATTAAAAATAGAAGAGAGAGAGAGAGATGGCACATATGCTGAATCAGGCTCGTAGGCCAAAGTTGGCACACTTGCCGAACTAGGCTCATAGGCCGATATATTTTCATCAAATTTTACATCTCTTCTAATGAAAATATTTTTGGATTTTGGTTGAAGAAGTCTGTATCCTTTGACATCTTCAAAATATCCAACAAAAATACATTTTTCACTCTTAGGTTCTAAGGCTTTATGTTTCGCATCTGGAATATGGGCCTAATCATCACTTCCAAAAACACGAAAGTGAGTTACATCTGGTTTGATTGAGCTCCAAGCTTCTTCTAGAGTTATATTCTTTAAAACCTTAGTAGGAGTGAAATTTACTATGTAATTTGCACAGTTAATGGCTTCTGCCCAAAAATTGAGACCAAGTCCTTTAGATTGAAGCATATAATTAGCCATTTCTTCTAAGGTGCGATTCTTCCTTTCAGCTACGCCATTTTTTGTGGAGTATATGGAACAGTATGTTGCAATTGAAAGCCATGCTCAATGCAGAAGTTGATAAATTTTTTGTTAACATATTCTCCACCATTGTCTAGTCTTAACTTAAGAATTGGATGTCCAGATTGTTTCTCAACAGAGGCCTTAAAAGCCAAGAACATGTTAAAAACTTCACTATTGAGTTTTAAGAAATATACCCAAGTGTGTCTGGAAAAATCATCAATGAAAGTAAGAAGTACTTGCAACCAGAGAAAGAAACAACAAGAAGTGAACCACATAAATCATTGTGCACAAGTTGAAAAGGGGTTGAAGCGTGCTAAGAGGCACATTTGTCAAAACTATCCCGATGATGTTTTCCGAGTACACATCTAGAGAAAACACCATCTCGGAAAGATACCATAGAAAGGCCTGTCACCATATTTTCCTTACATAGAGTTTGAAGAGAGCGATAGTTTAAGTGACAAAATTGCTCATGCCAAAGTTTGCTCGCATCATCATTATGAGCAACAAAAACCGAGGGAAGAGATGATGACCCAAAGTTGTCAAACTTATACAACCTTGCGGAATCATTAGCAATGCCAGTAGCTAAAATATGTTTAGGATATTTGAGGTCCTTGATTACAACATAATGAGGTAAGAATTCTATTATTTTCCCTTCACCTGAATGAGTTATCTGATAAACAGATAGAAGGTTGCATGACAAGGTAGGAACACATAATACATCATTAAATTGGCCATTATCTAGATGAATGGTTCCAGATCCTATAACACTAAGAGATCTATCATCACCAACATAAATATGTTTGGTGTGACAATCATTTAAAGAAGAAAACAAGGATTTATTTTTAGCCATGTGGTAAGAAGCTCTAGAATCAATGAGCCACTCACGAGAAGGAGAAGAGGAAGATACATTTAACGCATAACTAGATCTTGATGCTTGACAACCACAAGAAGAAAGTGCCATGCCTGAATATGAAGGGGAAGAGTGCTCCAAATTGATGTTGTGCTTCTTCATTGCTGCTTCTAAGGCTTCCATCTTCTTAAAACATTTAGACTCTATATGGCCATCACAATTGAAAAAGTTGCAATGTCTATCTGTCTTCTTCCCTTTTTTTTATTTGCCTTATTATTTTGGTGATTTGAATTTTCAGTTTGCAGCTGAAATTTCTTAGGGCACTTGTTTGGTTTAGGACCATATTTTTTAGGATACTACTTCTTGGGATTCTTTTGATATGGTTATTGTTGGGCTGCTAAGACTTTCTTAGAAGCATTTCCAGCAGTGATAAGACCAAGGTGTAAATTTTTTTTCTTTTTCCCTTATCAAAGAATCACAAAAGGCATCAAAAGAGGGATTCTTGTAGGTGGTTCCTGAAGAAAGGATGGCTTCTCTGATGGAATGGAAGGTGGAAACAAATACAGAGTATGCAGGACCAAGCTTAGCAAGAATGAAATATATGAGGCTGCCATCTTCCTTTTTTACTTTACACCCTTCTAAAAGAAGTCTAAGGGTCTTGAATTTGGAAAAGAAGTCTTCAATAGAGGAGAAATTATTAGGATCCAAAGTAAGCAACTCATTTTCAAGATGGTGGGCCCTGATTTGATTTTGAATGCCAAAAATAGAATTTAGCTTTTCCAGGGCTTTATCACGGGTGTCAATGTCAAGGATGTGAAATCAAAGATCTTGAGCAATGGACATTCCTATCAACCCTCGTGCTTGATCTTGTCTATTTTCCAATTTAGGAACTTTATCATCATCAGAAGGTTTAGTTTCTTAACCGGTGGCTATTCTATAAATCCCTTTACTTCTAAGTATATCTACCATGTGAGGTAGCCATTGGAAATAATTGGTGCTGTTAAGAATAACCGGGCATGCACTTTCCATTTAAAAAAAAAAACTGAAGCTGAGAAAAGCTGAAACTAACTGCTCCAATGGAAATATCTCAAAAAATTAGGCCATTTAAAAAAAAACGGCTCGAAAAATGACTTCCGAATGAAGAAGTTATGCCTTTTGAAAAACAACTGAGTTGTAGATGCCAAATAGTTACGGGAACGAGATGAAGTGCGGCTCTTTTAAAAAAAAATTCCACCCCTTTGAATAATTTTTTTTTACAAAAGAATCTTGAGAAGGAGACTTGAACCCAAGACCTCTATTCTCATAAACTAACCCCTCACCAAGTGAGATAGTAAAAGGATTATGTTATTTTAGAAAGGAGGAAGGGGGGATTATTATTATTATTATTATTATTATTATTATTATTATTATTATTATTATTATTATTATTATTGGAGGTGTGCGTGTCTTTTCCTGCACAAAAAAGGAGCAAAAAAAAATGAAATACAAAGCCTTACGACAGAATGTTAGATTCTCGGTTAGCCTTACCAGCAACTATCACTTTTTTCACTATTTCTGATTTCCCGAGATCGCACAAAGACGTGGGGAAAGAGCATACATAGCAAAAAAAATCTATTTTTCCTGTTTCTAATTTTCCGATATCGCACAGGGCGCACAACAAAGAGCATACACAGAGAAGAGGGTATAGATCCGGAAAATAAATAAAACCTTAATACAGGAAAAAAAAACTAAAATAAGCAGAACTATTAACAAATATAACTGCAAAATAGATGCTTTATGCCTCTAGATCTAAACTGTCATAACTTGGGCAGCTGGAAACCTTTTCGCATGAAACGAAAGACATTCCTCAGCATCACGGATGCTGGGACACAGCAGCGGTTCTCCAATGAAAAAGTTTAGGGTTAGTAGATCTACAACCATTCGCATGCGGTGAGAAGCCAGGCTTCGGTTTTTATCAACAATGGACGTGGCCCTAAAAATAGCAGCTCAGTACTATTAGGAATTTACAGGGTAAGTTTCGTAGATCAAGAACCAAAGGTCACCGCTCACAAACAGATCACAAATCAATACACCAGTGTAATCACATGGTTAAAACCCTCAAAGAGGGAAATAGTCCACGCCCTGAGCCAATGTGGCCACTTCAAGGAATTTATTAATATAAAAAGAAAAGTTACATATGTGTCCCTCATAAATGGTTACCGAAAAAATGACCCGCCATGTTCTTTAAATAGAGATCATGGACCAATCAGGTGTTAAGCCACGGTGCAAGTGCCATTAATATCGAAGTGAGAGATAACCGTCGCATCACTACAAATTGTGACCGTTGGATTATAACTTACAAATTTACATGGTAAAGAAACACACTTTACCTAACTCTACACTAGACTAAGTTATTCTTGACTATTTACTATGTGTCGAAATATCCTAACATTATTTACTTACCATACCCCATAAATAATTTTACTTACCATACCACCTGTAAATAAGTTACCATACCTCTAGGATGAATATAAAAAGAGATTTTATTTATTTACCATACTCCCACAAATATTATTTTCCAAATCAATCCAAAGTTAGTTGAGGCTGAAATCCTTTCCTTGAGTGCAAATTTTTGGCATGGTAAACAAATAACAATATACCCCTAGTAAATTTCAAATATTTACTTACATTAAATTTCTCACATTACATCTACACATGTGCCTTATACTCTGACATATCAAATGTTTACATTACATAAACAAAAAGGTAGAAAAAAAATAAAATGCAGGAGCAATAGAAATCAAACCTAAAAATCAATTGCAGCTCTTTGACACTGAAATCCTTCCCACAAATATTATTTCCCAAATCAATCCAAATAAGTTTGTTGACACTGAAATCCTTTCCCACAAATATTATTACTACCACTTTCGAACAAAATCCTTTCACATAAATATTATTTCATTGTTCGCAAAATCAAAGAGATTTTTCCTCACAAATAAATTTGAGTTAAATTTATATATGTAGGGAGAGAAGCGATTTTTCATTAAGGCCGACATTAGATTAATTATATTAAATTTTAAATGTTAAATATTAAACATTATTTACATGTTTATTGTTACCTGAGATAGGAAATGCATATAGTGTACTCAAATACCAACCTACGTGATCCAAATGTATTAAATTTAATAATATTAATATTATAATATAATAATGTGAATATTAGAATTAATAATAATAATAATATTAATATTAGGGTTAATAATATTTTTTTGGCATGGTATTAATAATAATTTGGCCCATGGTATTTAGCTCAGGATTCACCTATATAAAACCACTTTTTGAGTGCTCCTAAATATAAATAGGATTATGGAGTAAATATAAAAAGACTTTTATTTATTTACCATACCTATGGTTTATTTATATTTTATTTATTTACCATTTTTATAAATATGGTATTTGGCCCACGCTATTCAGCCCATGGTATTAAAGTGGTACATTTCTCACATTACATATACACATCTCTATACACTATCACATGTTTATTGTTACCTGAGATAGACAATGCATATAGTTTACTCAAGTACCAACCTACATGATCCAAATTTATTAGATTTAATAATATAAACATTATAATATAATAATGTGAATATTATAATTAATAATAATATTAATATTAGGGTTAATAATGTTTTTTTGGCATGGTATTAATAATAATTTGGCCCATGGCATTTAGCTTAGGATTCACCTAAATAAAACCATTTTTGAGTGTTCCTAAATATAAGTAGGATTATGGAGTAAATATAAAAATTCGTTTTATGTATTTACCATACCTATGGTTTATTTATATTTTATTTATTTACCATGCCTCTTTTATAAATATGGTATTTGACCCACAGTATTTAGCCCATGGTATTAAAGTCACTGCAAGGAAAAGACCCTCTAGAAAATGTTTTTGAGGAACCCCTTATAAAAATACCCCAGACATATATTTCTAGCGGAGGTTACTAAGGGAGGTAGGCGGGTGGAGGTTTTTGCGGATGTATTTTGTGTGGTGTGCTTATCACCGTAAAACACACCAGTGTGTTCAACAAGAGAAAGCACTGATGCACACAAAACATTGGCACATTGAACACCATGCGCTCCATACACACTCGCCCAGTCTGTCGTATTACTGTAGCGCATCGGTGCTTTACAACACTTTTGCACTGGTGCCTCATAAAAAGTGCGTGAAAACAGAAACTACCTGGTGCAGAAAGAATAACATGCACCAGTGCTCCCATAAAAACCCCGCCCACCAGAACAGGGTGAAATAAAAATAAAATTACGGCCAAAAAACTACATTTTTCACTTTTGTCGGTGCTCCAGAGCTCTCAAGCACTGGTACAATTTATCCTTGTCTGAGCTGTGCTGACATCGGTGCTCCCATTTCACTCATTGCACGCACTGCTCTTGTGCATTTCCCACCAATCTCTAGCTTGAATTTTGCAAAACGGTGGAAAAAAATTCCTTTGAAAATTCTACAGCCAATATGCCTCCTCGATGGCCAAATGTACAGGTATTTTTCTTGTTTTTCCATAATTAAGCCTTTTAGCAGATTAGAATTTCAAATATCCTTAAAATTAACCATTTAAAAGGAAAATAAATAAATTTTGTTGGGCGGTGCGCTCGAGCCATTCGGCTCGCACCAGTTTGTGGTGTTGCCTATAAATTTACATGTCACACCGCAAATGGTGCTAACGGTATCTGCACCGGTTCCGGGGTGGTACCGATAGGTGCACCGTGTTATTTTAAAAAAACTTAAAAAGTGCGGTGCGGTCATTTACTAGGCCGCACCATTGACAATGTCAAATAGAGGCAACACGGTGCGTTGACTGAATTATCCACCCCGGGGTGGGTAATGTTGTCAGCACACCGCATTCCGCATTTCGACAGGGTCAATGGTTTGGCCTGGTAAATTGATGCTAACTGTATCCACTATGGTTCCGAGGTAGTACCTAAGGCGTACCATGTTATTTTAATTTTTTTTTAAAAGTGTGTTGCGGTCAGTTACCCGGACACACCGTTTACCTAGTGGAATAGCGGCGATGCAGTGCGTTGACCAAAATTGCCACCCCGGGACTGCTATTTTTGTCAGCACACGAATTTCTGTATTTCACCTGGGTCAACGGTGTGGCCTAGTAAAAGATCACACCATTCACTATGTAATGATGGCAGGAGGTCGGTCAGCGCACTGCCCTCCTGACACCATACATAGTCAACGGTGCACTACAAATTTTTCTGGAGTGTTAGTCATCAATAATTTTTTCTTTTTATAGATGACTAAATAGTTATCCTAGATTTCTAAAAACAATATTCATGAATATTGTGAGTTTTAGAAATCTCACTGCCTTCATTATCCTTGGAATAAATTTTTCACATTTTTCACTATCCTATCATGTCATGGTTAGCTTACCACTCCCAAAAGACCCATCATGGGCTCATGCCACTCATTTTCACTATGTTTGGCCACCTTTGATGTTAGCAATCTGTTTTTGACTTGCCTAACCCCTCCTCTTGCCACCTAAGATCTCCAACTAGCCTACTTTTCCCCTTATTCATCAAATGCCTCGAGCATTGATGGTCTCAAAAATATCTCTGTAGGCTCTTTAGATAAATCAAGTACATTGTAATTTGGATCTTCAATACATCAAAATATCAAAAACTCTATTTTTCCATACTTAAAGACCCGAAGCCAAGTTTTCAGTCAAAGACAAGCCCAAAAATCCTCCCACTAGGTCATTTAGGGTTTCATAGGTTGTAGGATTGTTTTGGTGTTCTAAATAAATTTTTTACATTTTCCGAGAAGCTTAATCAAGTATAAAATAAAGTTAGTACATGATTGTCAAAAATGGATCAGGAAATCCTTCAAGGAAGGCCCCCATGGTCAAGCACAAATTCTACAAAGGACAACTGCCCATTTTGACATTTCTGCAGGAGTGTCAAGGTGGCTATCAACATAAATTAAGGTAAGGTAAGAGGCCAGGTCCTCACTAAAGGACATCCATAGCAAAGTAAAGGAAGCAGGCCTATGTTTAAAGAGAATCAGGATTTTTAGGACTGATTGGCTAAACAGTGTTGCCAAGCAAGAAGCCAATGTAAAAGACCACAAGGACACAGACACATCAACACAACCAAGGAAAAATTGAATATTTTTAGAAGTTATAAATGAAGAGGGAAAAAAGGTGAGGTGAACTGAACAGAAATGAATGAACTTGAAAGGGCTATATATAACTTAGAAGACAACACTAATTATTCTTCTCTAATAGCCCTAAAACCTAATATTTTGGAAATATAGGAAAAGTAGGTGAAATGAAGATGATGGGCCTCCATCATGACTGCAGAGAGTTTCCAAAAAGCTATTGAAGGTGATTTCTAAGGTTGGCCAAGGCAATGGTGCTTCATTACATCAAAGGGAGAAAATGCAAAGAGTATCAGTGTGAGGGAGATCAAGCCTTCATTATTCAATCAATTTCCCTCAAAATGGTCAAAGGAAAGAATGCATAGGGTTAAGCTTCAAAATGGAAAACCAAGCTGAGCATGAGTTTACTGTTGAGTAACCGAGGTTGTCAAACTCCAAAGAATGACAAAGGAGACCAAAACAGCTGTGTCATGGCACCTGCAACAAATCAAAAGTGGCCAAGAAGAGACATAGTAGGCATGATATATAATCTTTGTCAAAATGGATACATCACTGTCAAAATCAGTAAGCAGGTAAGAAAAACATGTTTTTAGGTTCACTAACACTCAAAGATGCCAAAAAGGATAAAAAATTGTTTCTTAGTTTCCCATGTGCAAACAAAGGAGGTTTGAGATGCCAAGACCCTCAAGGTTAAAAGGACCTCTTCATCTCTCCAGCAAGCCATCACCAAAGGAAGATGAATTACCTTGAAAAGTTCTCAAAATCACCTGTAAAAAGCTTAAAAAGTATATCAGTCAAATGATAAAGTGACAAAAACTTAGCAAAGTGGGTTTTTTATTTTAATTTATTTTCCAAAGGTATAAAGGTATCTCAGTTATCATTTTTTTAGTTCACTTGTCATTTTCAAAGAGAGAAAACCCTTTAGGAGAAATTTTCTGAGTTTTTGTCGAAATCTGGGCAAGTTCACTAGTGTTACGCCCAGAGCCTGGCGCTGCGCTCACAAACCCTGGCGCTGCGTGAAAGGAGGTAGATACCTTTTTTTTGCCTTTCTCTAGTGGCTAAGATGAGGTAGATACCACCATTCCTTGATCAAGATGGTGGTATTACATTAGCTGGAGCAAAAAGGAATTCCTTGGGATGTGTTCATAGCCCATGAAATCTTCACAAGCCCACAACTTCCTCATCAACCAAACTTTCCCTCATCATCTACACAAGTGTCCTCCCCTCAAGAAAACCTCCCTTCCTCCACTTCTCTTGATGCATCGAATGAAGAAGGAAGTGGCAATGACGAATCAAGGGAAAAAGAGGGAGATAATAATAATGAGTCAAATCAAAATGATGAGGGTGAGAGTGACAATGAATCATTCCAAAATAATGAGGAAGAGGAAGAAAATGAAGATGAGGCAAAGACAAAAATTGATGAAGAGGAAGAAGAAGGAAATGATTATGAAGAAAGGGGCAATGAGCATGACAATGATGAAGATGAAAAAAGTGAGCATGATAGTGAGAAAAATAGTGAAAACATGGAGATAGATGGTGATGATGAGATAATTCAGCAAGATGACAGAGGAGACAGTTTGAGCAGTGATGGTGATTTGAGCCAGGAAGAAGTAGAGGACATGGAAACAGAAACAGAGGATCATAGTGAAGAAAATGAAATAGATGACAGTGAAAATGAATTCAGCAGTGATGAAGAGGGTAGCCGGGATAAAGATCAAAATAGTGACAGAAATGCAGAGGCTAAGGGCAACAATGACACCCAAGAAGAAAGCCTCAGTGATGGGAAAGACAACAAAGAGGAAAGCATTCATGACAGTCATGACAGTCATGAAAATAATGAAGGAGATGAAGGGGCTAGTAATCAAATTGAAGATCACGACAGTAAAGAGGCAAGCAACTCAAATTAAGAACAAAATGACAATGCAGAAAACAGTGAAGAGGATGAGAGTGGTGATGATGTGGAAGACAATGATGAGGCAGAAAATATGATGATTGATGACACCAATAATGAAGATGAAGAAGTTGATAACAACAATAAGGATCACAGCCATGACAAAGACACCAACAAGATCACCATCACACCTCTTTCATTCACATATGAAAGAGGCCCAAGGCTTGTGTTTGTTGCCTCCAAAAGGAAAGGGACCATGCCATCTACCTCAGCTCAGCCACTAGACAAAGGCAAACAAAAGGTAAAAGAAGAAGAAGAAGATCATGAGGTGGAAAGGGAGTTTGAAATCATTCAGGTGGACATTGATGGGGAAGATGAAGCAAGAATATCAAACTTGCTCATCCAAAGCAAAAATGCACTCATTGAAGACCTCCAAGCCAATCTGAATAGGGCCAAAAGTGTGAATGATGCCCTTGACTTGGAAAATAGGTAGCTAGGAGCACGAATTTCTATTTATGTGGCTAGAGCCATTAAGGCCCGGAAAGAATCCCAAAGGGCACAGGTGAAACTAGAAGATTTCATGGGCACTTATGAAGAGAGTGAGGATGAGGAAGGTCAATCTAGGAGGAGGCATAGAACCATGGGGTTGAAAAAGGAATTGGCGAAGCAAAGAGAACAAGAAGCAGCCCTAACAGAACAACTCCCCCTTGATGAGTTTATGGTCATGGAGATAGCACAGGATCAGGAGCCTTGATTGGAAAGAGCCAACATACACTTGGAGGGTAAGTTGAAGAAGGAAAATCAGGATTTGGACCTCCAAAGAAGGATGACTAAGCATTATTCCTAGAGAAACCAATTTGCAAGGGCCAAACTGAAGAAGGCCCAAACCAAGACCCAGGCACTAAAAGAAGCAAAATTCCAAGCTAGACCTGGAATTTTGGCACAAGATTATCTACAGGTCTCTCAAACACCATGAGGGAGACATCCACCAATTTTGAAGAAATTTTGACAAGTTTTTGTTTTTTGAGAATTTGGAGGCTTATAAGTGCAGCGCCACTGGTGCTATGCTTTTCCCTCAGCATCCTCAGAGAAAAAAATTTAAATTTTTGGATTTTTCATGCCTATTAAATTATTCTCACCAAATTTCAGGGAATTTGGGGCATTTTTTACCCTTCAAAAGGTCAGAAAACACCTCATTTTCTACCATTCTGCCTCATTTTCAGGCCTTGCGCTACGCTCAGAACAGTGTTGGTAATTTGACTTTTTGGACTGGTTACAGAGGCTTAATCAGAAAAAAAAATGTATATCTGGAAAGAAGTCTCAGTAAAATTTCCAGTGGGCCATCACGGAGCAAAATCCTACATCGAGAACGTGCCCAAAACTTGGCTGCAACAGGACCTATTTTCTGCCTTGAATGGCGCTGCGCTTATAGACAACACTATGTGTTTTTGGCCAAAAGTAAAAAAAACACACTCATTTATTGCAAAGTCATATTTTAGTACTTTTTAAGGAAAATCACTCTAAAATTAGGTGCTAGAAGTTATTTTGGCATTTATTTCATGGGATATTTTGTTCCTTGGGCCTTACATGGTCTCTTGGGCATTTATGAAATTTATGAGTGATTTTGACATTTTCCAACCCTATCTAGGGTTTTTTCCCTCCTTTGCTATATAAATAGAGCATGAGAGTTTTTTTTGTAAATGTCAGCATTTGATGAGTTTTGAGAGAAATACGTGGTTTTCTTGAGTTTGAAGAAGAAATTGGTCTTATGGAGTTTGTGAATGGGCTGCTTTGATTGATGATGAAGGAGGATAGCTTGCAGGATCCTTGAGCATGATTAATGGTGATGTGTTTCTATTTATTTCTTGTTTCCTTATGTATCATTTTGTTATATATTTCTATGTTGTAGTAGAACAGAAGAGTATAGGCTAAGAAATGTTGTTTGAGGTACCATAGTCCTTCTTGTTTTCTATTGTCTTTATGTTTTCCTCTGCTCGGTTAGTTTAAGGAATTATTAGTTGCTTCTTAGACCTAGCTATGCTTGTTTATTCCATGAATGGTTCAATATAGTAGTTTTCTAATATGTTTTATGGTTATCCAAGCTTATTTGATGCTATTTAAACTCTATTTTGGAATATCTCTTTGAAGTACTACTTGTTAGGTTTTAGCCAAAGAGGCCATGGTCTAATCATGCCCTTTGTCCATGCTTGAGAATTTTCCTTAAAGTTATTTGTAGCTTGATCATAGATGATTAGGAGTTCCCTCTTCTTTGATTAAAGCTATATGTTATCTTGTATTTTTTCTAAACCTTGAAGATGAAATCACTAGAAGTTAGATAAGTTTCTTGCTTTATATGGTTCATTGAATTCTTCATCTTGAATGCTTTTTTGCTTAAGTATAATAAAAAAGCTATTGTTTTTCCCTGTATTATGATTATGTCCTTCTTTTGATCAGTATTCGAGACCATCTTGTTTAAAAAGTACTTGTTAAAGGATTCCGCATTTCCCTTACACACCTACTATGCTCACAAACTTTATGTTTATTTTATTTCACACATGTCTAAAAGATCCATTTGACCATGCTAGATTTTCCTTTTTATGCATCTTGTTTCATTGTTGAGATATCCATGACTTTCATAGACTCCATAGCCCAATGATTTGAAGACCTCTCACTCCACCTATTCTACTTGATCATCTTACCCAACCAAAACAAACAACAAACCCTACACTTAACAACTAGCCTAAAATCAAAACCCTAGAAGCAAACAAGTTCACATCCTTTGCATACAATAGAGAGAGCCCTCTCTGAGTCCAGGAAATCTAGGTCTTAGGAATCCAAAGACTGGTCTGATGTTACCTTGTGCATTTGGTCTACCAATCTGCTAAATCACGGGACACTAACATAATGGCGATGACGGTGGGACTTTCTGAGTAAGTCAGAAGCTGAAACATTATGTATCCATTGATTCATTGCCACCTCATCATCATCACTAACATAATGGCGATCACAGTGGGACCTTCTGAGTAAGTCACAAGCTGAAACATTCTATATCAATTGATTCATTGCCACCTCATCACCATCACTAACATAATGGCGATCACGGTGGGACCTTCTGAGCACATAGTTTCCTGAAACCTCTTAGGACTCATATGACCCTCAGTTAAGCTTAGAAAATCAACTGATAGACAAGAGTATAATCTAATTATTTCACCATCCTAGAAAAATGATGACTCAACTAGACCACACTCATTAGAAACCTTACTGTTGTATAAAGGAACTCAGAAAACCCCAAAAAAATTATCTTAGATTGGTGTTTTGTAAATTTGTGGTGGTGGACCACAAACGCATCTCTTCAAAACAGTCAAAAACATCCACCTGGCGACTCCACTAGCCCCAATAGACCTATTAACTCTACTAGTTGTCATTAGACTACTTTTGATTGTGTCAAATCATCCATGAGAAGTCTAGAAGCCTAGTTATACACTGTGTTAGTTTAGAAAACACTAAGAGAGGTCAGCCTTTTGAAAAAAAGTTACAAACTTTTAGCCTCTCTACATTTTGAATTTGAAATTTGGCTTCAAAAAATATCCATACCAGATCTCGTCCAGACCCAATTCCTCCTACTATAGTTGATGACCCAGAAAATATTTTGTGAAAAACTTCCAAAACTGAAGATTCAACTACTGTCGAGACCATTCATAGAGAAAATTATGCCCCTAAACACCTTACATCTTTGCAAGAACCCAAAATTGACTTACACCATACAAAGAAACTTTTCAGAACCAATTCACAAAGTGGGATTGACCAAACTGACTTTAAGCCCTTAGATTTGCAGCAGAGTTCTAGTAGGGAAGCCTCTCCTTCCACTCCTCCTAACTTTTAGCTTCTCCATCACTTTACCTCTTTTCATCCCAAGTCTGTTGAAAACTAGTTTACTGGTCCAAGTACTTCCACCGCACCCATCCATACCTCCACTGTTCAAAGCACTTCACTTCATCTCTCACCACCTCTCACAAATTCTCCTTTGATTCCATTAGCCACCATCATGGCAGCTTCGTATGCCCCACTGGTTTTACCACAACCTCTAGTACCTTTTCCAAATGACTACCAACCCAAGATCCCTCATTTCACAGGAGCTGACTCTACCACTGCCCAAAAACATGTAGATAGAATGAATGATGCTTTTGACTACATGGAAATAGAAGAGGAACCCATGTAAATGAGGATGTTTGCCTAAATTCTAGGAGGGGAAGCGAAAAAATTGTTTAAAAACCTAACTCCCAACAGCATCCATGATCTCCCTTCCTTATACAAAACTTTCATAAACAAGTGGGAAATCAAGAAAAACCCACTCCAAATCCTCTTAGAATATAATAATCTTAAGAGGAATGCAGGGGAAAGTGTACAAGATTATTGCACCAGGTTTAATAGTGTCTACAATGCCCTCCCACCTCACATGAAACCCCCACAAGGCCTAACACTAGTAAATTTCCCGGAAGGATTTGATCTAGACATGACCTACCAATTGAGGGAGAGAGACCCCACAACTTTAGAAGAAATTCAAATAGGGGCTGTGAGTGGAGAGGCCAACTTGATTGAAAAAATGGCTAGGATGAGGTCGGAAAAAAGAGTCACTTATAAAGATGAAACCATAGCCTCAACCTCCTCACATGATGCCAAAATAGACAGCCTAGTTAGGACCATGTAGAGAATGATGGAAAGGATAAAATTAAATGAAAGAGAACCTCCTAGGGAAAACCAAGCTAATCCCCAAAACAGAAATAGAAATCAAAAATTTAGAAGGGGCCCTCCCTAAATCAGACAAAGAGACAATGACCAACAAATTAGGCCCCCTTTCTAAGACAATTATGTAGATGAGGAGGAAAGAGAGATTGAGGGGTTGGAATAAAATCACATCAATCTGCTAGACTTTGACAATGAGGGTGATGTTTCTCTCACTACAAAGGAGAAAAATATATTTTCCTCAAACCAAACTGAAACCAATTATAAGGACTCTGAATACTACAAATTGGGATTTGAGAAAGCCATAAACGAGGTTCATAGGCAATATGACCTTAGGAGCAAAAAGAACCAATATGCCCCCAAGAAAAACAATCTAGACACTGTTGTTAGGAAAACCCCTGAAAACACTCCTAAAAAGACAGCAAGAAACAAAAACACTATGGCTAAGAAAACTAATCCAAACAAAGAAAAAATCAGCCATCAAAATAGTGACCCAAGTTGCCCTAGTACATCAACTAGTGGCCCTGAAAAAATTCTATTGTCTAAAGCCACAAATTAGAATCTGAAAATTAAAAATGTAGAAAAGTTCATGGATGATAAAACTGATGTAAATGTGCCCAAAACACAAATACCTTTTAGCTTTGAGGGGGAGATTTCAAAAATCAAGATAACCATACCTCTCACTGAACTGATAACCCAAGACATGTACAGGTCCTAAGTTTTGAAACTCTTAAACATGGGAAATGATACTGATACTTTAGACTTGAGAGATGATAAACCAGAGTTGTTGTTTGGTCCCGAAGTAGGAGTAAAATACCAAGAAGGAGTTGTCCCTCCTTTCTATATCAGCTTAAACATACATGACAAAATATTACACAATGCCATGCTAGACTCTAGTGCCTCACACAACCTCATGCCTAAAGTTGTGATGGATATATTAGCCCTGGAAATAACTAAAACTTACAAAGATTTGTACTCATTCGATTTGAGTAGAGTCAAGTGTTTGGGCCTAATCAAGGATCTTTGTGTCAATCTGGCACAAATACCTGCTAAGAGCCTAGTCATGGACATAGTTGTTGCTGGCATTTCCCCGAAGTATGGCATTATTTTGTCTAGATCATGGGGAGCCAAACTTCAAGGCAACCTTCAAATGGACATGGCATATGCTATTATCCCTGTCTTCAATCAAACTAGGAGGTTATACCGGGAGTCCCACATGAAGTATATGGTAAGTAGCCTAGATAGGCCAAACAACACCCCTATCTATTCCATTCATTCAGACTTAGACTCATTCATCTTGTATAATGAAAATGACATTGGTAAATGACAAAGATATAGGCCCATCAGAACAGTAAAACCTATCCTCAAATGAAGAACATGTCATCCAAAATTCTAGTAGCCCTCAACAACAACATAGTGGAAAATATGAACTAGAAACACTTTCGAACATGAGCTTTGATGGCTCTTGTGGCAAAGCAGGTTCAGGAGCTGGTATCTAGATACATAACACAAATGAAGGCCATTCATACAAACTATATTTTCAGTGCACTAATAACATTGTAGAATATGAGGCTCTCCTCCTTGGCTTGCATTTGCCCAAAGACTTAGGAGCTAAGAAAATATCTGCCCAAGGAGATTCAAAGCTGGTCATTAAATGAATCAAAGGTGAGTATTCAACAAAGAATCCAATATTGATAGAGTACAGAAATGCTACCCTAGATCTCCTCAAAACCTTTGAGAAATATCAGCTCACTTTCATCCCTAGAGCCCAAAACTGCCTTGCCAATGAGCTTTCCTTTGCTGCCAGAAATTGCCAAATACCCCATGCAACTGAACAATACACTGTCAAAATAAACAATCAGCCTACAGTGCCTAAAAATATAAACCATTGGCAAGTGTTTGAGGGTGATGAACAAATTTATGACTTTCTGCAAATTAGGAATGAATTTGCAAGAACAAGACCAAGCCTAGAGCATGATGAAGGTGTTTTTTGCTAAAGAACAAGCCCATAAAATAGAGTTGTCCTTTACTGCTGATATAAATCTTCTTGCACATCCTTGTGAGGAAGAATTGTTTGAGTATCAAGACCAAAGGGACCTTGAGGTTTTACAATGTAAAGATGATACATTACCAAGGGGACTTGCACCATTAGAAGAGATGTTCGACTTTAATGATGTGGCTAAAAAACCAAAGATAGAATCCACCGAGAATGATATAGAGGAGTATAATGTAGGAAGCCCAGAAAGACCCAAAATGATTAAGTTATCCCATACTTTACCATTTCACACAAAACTGAAATACATAAGGTTGTTCAAAAAATTTCAGGATGCTTTTGTATATAGTGATGACATCTCAAAACCTTGTGACACAAACATTGTTCAAAGTATGATCCCTTTTAAGGAAAATAAAAAATATTTGACATAGATTATGTCACTAAGAAATAAAAAAAATGGATGTAGGCTATATATAGACTTTAGAGATCTAGATCAAAACTCCCTAAAGAACAAATACCCTTTTTTCAAAACCAATCATATGTTGCAAAGGGTTAAAATCTAACAATATGTCATTGTTTAATAGTGTTTCAGATTACAATCAGATGACAATACTCCCCACAAATCAACATGAAGCCACTTTCAAAGCACCTTGGGGTACCTACTTGTATGATCAAATGCCTTTTGAGTCATGGAGTGCTGAAGCTACTTTCCAAAGATCCATGGCTCTTGATTTGAGCTATTCTACCATGATATACATTGATGACATCATTGTATTTTTTAAAACTCATAAAGACTACCTTGTTCATATTAGAGAGTTCTTTAATAGAAACCAAGTTCAGAAGCAAAAATCAATGAGAAGGTATAAAAGAAAACATGGAAAGTTTCAAAGTTTGTGGGAAAGTCTTCACATCATGCATTCCAATAGGGGTAGACATGTTTTTTTTTTACAAAGCTAAATGGAAGAGAGTTTGGAGATCCTTTTGATGACAGGATGCTCAAGTACCATTTCTTTCAAAATCCTTAGTTTAAAACTTTCATTCATTGTACATAACATTGCATGAGAAAAGTCAGAAAAAACACAAAAACATAGAAAGAAGGAAAAAGAGGGCAGATTTGAAAAATGGTACAACCCCATACCCAAAAAATAGTACTACTGAAAGTGTGCAAGCCTAAATGCCACTTTTGTTCAAAAAGAAGATCTTGTTCAGTCATATAGCCTTATCATGGCTGAACATGTTTTAAATTTGTGTTGATAAGTTAGTGTAAAAAATGATTGTCAAAATTATTCAAGATTGACTTGTCAGAAAGGATAGATTAGGAATGAAAGATATTGGTTCCACATGCTCAAATCTGAACCAAAGAGAAATATGAGGACACTTAACAAATGATAGATCACAACCCTCATATTTCTAGTTTTGTTTGTAAAAAAATAATGTTGTGTGCAGCTTGTCCTAATGCCACAACCCATGGTGAAATAGATTGCTTAATCCTGATTCAAGCCATGTTTTCAATTTCATGTCAATAGCTTATATAATGAAGTCTGTCACACAACTTAATCTTGAAAGTTAGTTAGTCTAGGTAGATAATAAAGAGAGTTCGCTAGCATAATATGAACTCTTGGAAGAAATAAGGGTGGAAGTAGATATTTTCTTTTGTTTTCAAAAGAAGAAAATGTCAAGGGTTTGCCAGTTCAAGTGCACCCAAGGAAGAGAAAATGCTAGGCCAAGTAGTCTGGGTAGGTAGAGATGAGTTTTAATTGATCATATTTTTGAGATTCTTGAGATCATAACTTCAAATAGAAACATCAACGGATGAAAGAAGAAAAAAAAATATGCCCAATGGATGAGGCACTAGTTTTCATAAACCCAGAGATATGAAGTTTTGGACACCTCCTGAAAAGGAGTTGCCCTCCCCAAGTGGAGCCACTATTAGTCATCAGTAATTTTTTCTTTTTATAGATGACTAAATAGTTATCCTAGATTTATAAAAACAAAATTCATGAATATTGTGAGTTTTAGAAATCTCACTGCCTTCATTATGCTTAGAATAAAATTTTCACTTTTTTCACTATCCTATCATGTCATGGTTAGCTTACCCCTCCCAAAAGACCCATCATGGGCTCATGCCACTCATTTTCACTATTTTTGGCCACCTTTGACCTTAGGACTTTGTTTTTTACTTGCCTAACCCCTGCACTTGCCACCTAGGATCGCCAACTAGCCTAATTTTCCCCTTATTCATCAAATTCCTCAAGCATTGATGGTCTCAAAACTATCTCTATAGGCTCTTTAGATAAATAAAGTACATTGGATTTTGGATCTTCAATACAACAAAATATCAAAAACTCTATTTTTCCATACTTAAAGACCGAAAGCCAAGTTTTCAGTCAAAGACAAGCCCAAAAAGCCTCCCACTAGGTCATTTAGGGTTTCATAGGTTGTAGGATTGTTTTGGTGTTATAAATCACTATCTTACATGTGCTAAGAAGCTGAATCAAGTATGAAAGAAATTCAGTACATGATTTTCCAAAATGGATCAAGAAATCCTTCAACGAAGGTCCCCTTGGTCAAGCACAAATTCTACAAAGGATAGCTGCCCATTTTGACATTTCTACAGGAGTATCAAGGTGGCTATTAGCAGAAAATAAGGTAAGGTAAGAGGCCAGCTCCTCACTAAAGGACATCCACAGCAAAGAAAAGGAAGTAGGCCTATGTTCAAAGAGAATCAGGATTTGTAGGACTGATTGGCTAAATAGTCTTGCCATGCAAGAAGCCAATGCAAAAGACCACAAGGACACAAGCACATCAACACAACCAAGGAAAAATTGAAGATTTTTAGAAGTTATAAATGAAGAAGGGAAAAAGGTGAGGTGAACTGAACATAAATGAATGAACTTGAAAGGGTTATAGAGAACCTAGAAGAGAACAACAATTATTCTTCTCTAACAGCCCTAAAACCTAATATTTTGGAAAGATAGGCAAAGTAGGTGAAATGAAGATGATGGGCCTCCATCATGATAGAAGAAAGTTTCCAAAAAGCTATTGAAGGTGATTCCTAGGGTTGGCCAATGCAATGGTGCTTAAATACATCAAAGTGAGAAAATGCAAAGAATATCAGTGTGAGGGAGTTCAGGCCTGCATTATGCATTCAATTTCCCTCAAAATTGTCAAAGGAAAGAAGGCATAGGGTTAAGCTTCAAAATGGAAGGCAAAGTCGAGCATGATTTTACTATTGAGTAGCTGAGGTTGTCAAACTCCAAAGAATGACAAAGGAGACCAAAAAAATTGTGTCATGGCACCTGCAAAAAATCAGAAGTTTCCAAGAAGAGACATAGCAGGCATGATCTATAATATTTGTCAAAATGGATACATCACTGTCAAAATCAATAAGAAGGTAAGAAAAACATGTTTTTAGGTTCACTAACACTCAGAGATGCCAAAAAGGATAAAAAATTGTTTCTTAGTTTCTCATGTGCAAAAAAATCAGGTTTGAGATGCCAAGACCCTCATGGTTAAAAAGGACCTCTTAATCTCTCCAGCAATCCATCACCAAAGGAAGAAGAATTACCTTGAAAATTTTTCAAAATCACCTGCAAAAAGGTCAAAAAGTATATCAGTCAAATGATAAAGTGACAAAAACTTAGCAAAGTGGGTTTTTTATTTCAATTTATTTTTCAAAGGTATACAGGCATCTCAGTTATCATTTTTTTAGTTCACTTATCATTTGCAAAGAGACAAAACCCTTCAGGAGAAATTTTCTGAGTTTTTGTCGAAATCTAGGCAAGTTCAGTGGCGCTACACCCAGAGCCTAGAATTGCGCTCACAAACCATGGTGCTACGCAAAAGGAGGTCTCCGTAGTGAAATTTTTACACTACGTTGTGCATATACCAGGTGGGGCTACACGAATAAAGCAACACTGTGCTCAGGCGAAACTAACACACCCAGGCCTGGCGTTGCGTCCATAGAACAACCTGACATCCTGTTCAAAGCCCAGCGTTGTGCGCATAGAGCACCTGACAGGCCCGACACTACACCCAAGGGCCAAAAGGCCTGCATGAGGAGGCATTTCTGCACACAAAGCGCCTAACTCGCCCAGTGCTATGCTCAGAGGCACATGACAAGCCCTGCGCTGCGCTAATGCACAAGGTCACCCAAATTGCACAAAAATTCGCCATCATCTCAAGGGAAGACCTACAGACTGTTTTTAAAAGCCTGCAAGCAAGCTAAAGTGGTAGGTGGCCTTTTCTTCCTTACCCTCCAAGTATTTTTTATGATTAGTTTCAATTAAAAAGTGATTAAACCCTAGTGTTTGCAAGCCCTAGGTCTTCTTAACAAGCAAACCTCTATTTTTGACCTATAGGAAATTGATTTTCATTTGGCCCTTAGCCATATACCTCACCTCCATATCACTCATTTGCAAGAGCTGCCCACCATCATTTTCATTTTACTCCTCTTGCCCAAGTTTGTCCACAAAAAACCCTAATCACCATGTCAGAAGCAGAAAATAGTAGTAGCAGTGAAAGACGCCAAGGGCCTATGAGGCCAAACCACAAAGCAGGGAAAGTGGACATATTTGTACCCTAGAGCATAGTGGATATCACCTCATCCCCCATGATTCTCTCATGTTTCTAGAATGTGGGACGTTTTCAATTTTGTGAGAAGGTCAAACAAGTACAACACCACCCAGAGCTTACAAGGTTGTTTGTCCCCAACCTCCACAACAAACAGGTGAATCTTGCAGGACTGGATTTTGAACTATCAGCAGATGTCATTTATAATTCTATAGGAATACCTGCTGTTGGTGATAAATGGTTCAATAAGGCAAGGTTGGACATGAACCATTATGAGCCATTTTTCAAAACTAGGTACAGAGTAGGCTTCAGGGCTATCTTCCCTTTCTCACACCTAAAATAGAGATTTGCACCCTTGATGAGGGTTATCATGAAGTACTTTACCTCTGAAGGGAGGTACTCTAGACTTTATTCCTACCATGTTAGACTCCTCATGCATTTCACAAGGGTTAAAATGCTTCATTTTTCTTACTACTTGTATAAAAGCATGGACAAGATGTCATCTATTGTCCAGAGGAGTACCTATAACCAATAAATTCATATTTTATTCCACCATTCCTTGATCAGGATGGTGGTATTACATCATCTGGAGAAAAAAGGCATTCCTTGGGATGTGTTCATAACCCATGAAGTCTTCACAAGCCCACAACTTCCTCATCAACCAAGCTTGCCCTCAAGTGTCCTCACCTCAAGAAAACCTCCCTTCCTCCCCGTCTCTTGATGCATCAAATGAAGAAGTAAGTGGCAATGATGAATCAAGTGAAAATGACGGAGATAATGATAATAAGTCAAATCAAAATGAAGAGGGTGGGAGTGACAATGAATCAGTCCAAAATAATGAGGAAGAGGAAGAAAATGAGGATGAGGAAGAGACGGAAATTGATGAAGAGGAAGAAGAAGGAAATGATGATGAAGAAAGGGGGAATGAGCATGACAATGATGAAGATGAAAACAATGAGCATGACAGTGAGAAAAATAGTGAAAACATGGAGATAGATGGTGATGATGAGTTAAGTCAACAAGAGGATAGAGGAGATAGTTTGAGAAGTGATGGTGATTTGAGCCAGCAAGAAGCGGAGGACATGGAAACAGAGAAAGAGGATCAAAATGAAGAAAATGAAAGAGATAATAGTGAAAATGAATTTAGCAGTGATGAAGAGGGAAGCCAGGATAAAGATCAAAACAGTGAGGGAAATGCAGAGGCTAAGGGCATCAGTGACACCCAAGAAGCAAGCCTCAGTGATGGACAACAAAGCAAAGAGGAAAAAATTCATGACAGTCATGATAGTCATGAAAATAATGAAGGAGATGAAGGGGTTGATAATCAAATTGAAGATCATAATAGTAAAGAGGCAAGTAGCTCAAATGAAGAACAAAATGAAAATATAGAAAAAAGTGAAGAGGATGAGAGTGGTGATGATGTAGAAGACAATGATGAAGCAGAAAATATGATGACTGATGATACCAATAATCAAGATAAAGAGGTTGATGAGAGTAGCAAGGATCACAACAATGACAAAGAAACCAACAAGATCACCATCACACCTCTTTCATTCACATATCATAGAGGGCCAAGGCTTTTGTTTGTTGCCACTAAAAGGAAAGGGACCATGCCATCTACCTCAGCTCAGCCACTAGACAAAGGCAAACAAAAGGTAAAAGAAGAAGAAGAAGATCATGAGGTGGAAAGGGAGTTTGAGATCATTCAGGTAGACCGTGATGAGGATAATGAAGCAAGAATCTCAAACTTTCTCATCCAAAACAAAAATTCACTCATTGAATACCTCCAAGCCAATCTGAATAGAACCAAAAGTGTAAATGATGCCCTTGACTTGGAGAATAGGAAGCTACGAACACAACTTGCAATATCTGAAGCAAGTGCCATCAAGGTCCGAAAAGAAGCCCAAAGGGCACATGTGAAACTAGAAAATTTCATGGGAACTTATGAAGAGAGTGAGGATGAGGAAGGAAAATCTAGGAGGAGGCCTAGAACCATGGGGTTGAAGAAGGTATTGGCAAAGAAAAAACAACAAGAAGCAGCCCTAGCAGAACAACTCCCCCTAGATGAGATGTTGGCCATGGAGATAGCACAGGATCGGGAGCCTTGGTTAGAAAGAGCCAACATACACTTGGAGGCTAAATTGGAGAAGGCTAACAAGAACCTTGATCTTGTTGCACTGAAAATTGTCATCTTGGCATTATGTTATCTGTATGAGCTCATTATCACTCATACTTCCTCCTTTTCAAGTCTAACACATCAGTTCCCCATGGCAAGCCTTGAAAATAAGAGAAAAGTTCTTAAAAATCTCGTTAACTTCGGTGTCGCACTTTCTCTTCATCTTGCCTGCGGTCCTGCACCTAATGTTCATGACTCCTGCGTACCTGAATGATATTTCTCTTTGTTATGTGTGCGGACCCCTGCAAAATATTAAAAAGGTGCAAGTAAACTCAAAAAGATCACTTTCAGTAAATTCTAGATGCCTTTGGAAAGAATCTTGTGGTGGCAGAACCACTCTTTTGAGGTTCATGTATCCCTTACCTTAAGGAGCTAACCCCTTGATGTGAGGAGATTATCCCTTTGAAGGAGGATTCTATCCCTTCATAGTTGGAACTGAAACCTCCTCTTTTGCACTATAAAAGAAGGCATTGGAGTAACCTCAAAGAGAGTGGAAGATTTAGAGTTATTTGAGGGTTAAGTCTTTGTTGGGATTCGAACTCATTTAACTGTATTTGAGATTTTGTGAGGAAATATCACATACCTCTATTTGTCTTGGTTGGAAGCGTGCAAGGCTTGTCAGAGTAGAGGAGATTCCTGCTTCGGACCCTAGGAAGGCCTGTTCAACATCAAGGCTAAGGTTGAAAGGTTTTCTTTATTCAAATTTAATACAAATGAATTCATTTTTCTCAATAATCTGTTAATTAATTGTTTATTATTTCATGGATTCCTTGATCACCATGATAGGCATGATTTAAAATATTTACTATATAGGTGCTTTTTAATGTTTGCTTGTTTGTGACTACAGGTCTTTAAAGATAACTCCTTCAAGTGATCGAGGGACAACTACTTCAAACAAGCATTGGATCTACGGTAAGACTTTAACACCTTTATAGTATTCTTTTGTAAATTACATATGTCTAGGAGAAAGATAGGTTTATTTGGCTATTTGTTGCTAGATTACTTTTTGGTACTAGGGAGATCGATCTTGTCTGCAAGATTGATTTATCCGGTCAATAAATTGGCGACTCTATTGGGGAAACTTTTTGTTTTTTGGTTTTCCTTTATTTTGACTTGAGAAAATGATTTTTCTGGTTTTTTATTGATGGATACTTGTCTGGGTAGCTTAGGTTTACTTTTATTTCAAAGTTTTGAAATATTTTGTGTTTTTCTTGAATTTTTCTGGGGACCGCACTTTGTTTTATTGCACAGTGCGGGCAGTTTCACACTTTCCTTAAGTAACCAGTGCAGGACCGCACCTGTTACTTCTGGGGCCTGCGGACCCTGTTAAAATTTTTGAAAAACTCTAGATTTCTTCTTCCAGTTTATGTTTAATTTGATTTAGGGTTTTTAGTATCTGCCCAGATTTGTATTGTTCCTGTTAAAAGCCTCTTGTGAGTGAGTTCCAATAGTATTTGTGTTTTGGGTGATTTTCTAGAAGTTTTGCATACTTGGATTGCTTTTCACTTGGTCTCTGTAGTGACTCAAATATTGGAAGCTTGAAATACCTTTGATCACACTGGTATTTTTGTCTTCTTGATGAGTCTGACTTGGTTGTGAAATCCATCCTTTTTTGAGAAATAGATCTATTTGTCTCTTTGCAAATCTTTGAACAAACTTTGTTATAAGTTTTGAATTTCATTTTTACAAAAGGAAACATATCTGGATGTTTTTTTATTTGTTTGTTATTCTGGAAAAATTAATCCTTAGTTTACTGAACAACTAAGTAAAACATTCTCAAAAAAAATTAAAGCTTTTATTCCATTAGATTTTTAAAGTTTGTAGATCTCAAAATTAGTTTTTTTGTAGTTTTGAATGCTTTTTAGAATTTGTAGATCTCTTTTGAAGGGAACTTGTTTTTTATAGTTTCGAGTCTTGAAAGTGAAAGGGATTTATTGTGAGCATTTATTATTTGTCTCGTTTTGAGTTCTTATTGAAAAGACAAAAATATTTTCTTCCATTTATTCTTCATGTTCAAAGAAAGAATTGTCTCTTAAAAAGAATTGCATTCTCGAACTCTTTCTTTAGCTAGAATTTCATTGAAAGAAAACGAATTGATTATCATTTTTAGGTGCATTTTTAGTGTTTTTGGAAATGGAGTCTTCACACCATCAAAGTTTCATTTCCGCACCCCTTGACTTAAGAAACAGCTCATAAAAGTAACGCTTAATTAAAATTTCATCTAGTAATCTTTTTATTTCTAGGGCTCTTATCACCAACATAGCTTAGGCTAGTATCTTGGAGTAGGGAGTAATTAACTCTCCAAGATAGTAAAAACAAACAAGTAGATAAATCTTGCAGTAGGAAATAAATCCAATTGTAATTGGTACAATCTGGGAAGCTTCTCTTAAAGGATTTAATCACGAGATCATGTCTGAACCTTTGAGACAATCAATTCTGTTTCATTGGGAAAGATAGAATATCTATGCACATTACAAACAGTAAACCTTGGATTAACCATTGTCAAGGAGTCTGGGGTCACTTGTCGGTAAACCTTGGATTTACCATGTCGAGGAGCCTTCAAGGGGATTGAGCTTAGTTACTTTTCCCTTGTGCATGGAATAAGATCGTAGATTGTTCCCCTAGTTGTATTTGTTACTGTTGGTAATCTTAATGTCCATAAGCTTAAGATTATTTCCTAAGGTGACGGTGAAGGAAATATCTCACTGTACCTGGATTAGACGTCGACTAGACTCACTTGGACTCTCTGGGGGGGTTCTCTTCACTCTATATGGTTTTGTGAAGAAACTTGTGCCAATCTGTTTCATTAAGCAAGTTGTCGGGGTAACTATTCCAACCGCACTTTCTGTATTAAATTTCTACTAGGTTGGATTTCATCACCAACTAGTGTTTTTAGTACGGAAAGTTACTGTTTGTGTGTGGTTTGAACTCTTAGATTTTTTAGGCGTGTGATTCAGCTGTTTGTTTCTTTAGATACTTTAGGTATTTTTATTGAGATTTTCTTTGTTTGCGTGTGATTGGTTAATATTTAATCATGGCAGAATTACTGAGACAGTCTCGAAGACTTCAGGGGAAGCCCCCTGAGTATACACCAAGTCAACTTGAAGGGATGTGTGCTCTAGTATCATATAGTAGCGGTAGAATTAGATCAAAAAAAATTGGAAGTTCATCTATAGTTGTTCATCCTGATCATCAGATACCCACGACAGAACACATTCAAGAACCGATTTCAGTTTCCACAGTTACTGGTAGTATTTCTCCTTCTAGTGAACTAGCTGATCAACCTGAAATTTCTGAACCTGACACTGAACCTTCTGTTTTGGAAACATCCTCAGGATTTATTACACCAACTTCTAGTGATCCTGGTTTAGTTAGGGTAAAAAATATTATTACTGAAGATCTTCCATCTGGCCTCATTTCTATTGAAGAACTTGTCAGTCCAGATGAAGAGATATCTCTTCCAAAATCCCCTCCGTCTTTAAATCTTAGGGAGCGTGAATCCATTTTCTACAGCCCTATTAGGAGTGACGCTTGGTACTTATCTTTGATAAATTTTTTAGAAAATCTGGGTCTTGCTTTTTCTCCACCTCGAATTCCATTTCATCCTACATCCAGAGGTTATTATCCTTCATCTATCATGGAATGAGAGTCATCTATGTTTTCCCAAACACCGGAAGCATTTTTACACAGTGGTCCTTCTGTTCCTTCGAGGTATCAGGCTCTTTTTGGTAATTTCTCAGGAGCAGCTCCTCGACCGATTGAACAAGTATTATCACCTGGTCTTAATGGAATTAAAACTGAAACGTCGAATGCAGAGAAAATATTTATGATGTCTGGTAATATTCCAAATCCTCAACCTCAAGGTAGTTAGCTACTGCTCAGGGGAAAATTTCATGGAAATCAGTTACCGCCTAGGGGGCAACCTCAGGGTAGTCAATTACCACCTGGGGGGAAACCTCAAGGCAGTCAGTTACCACCTGGGGGGCAACCTCAAGGTAAATTTTTCCCAGGACAAACTGTGGCACAATATTATTTTGGAGAACAACCTCAAGGACAATACATACCTCAAGGTTATCAACCTTCAGGACAGTACATACCCCAACGTCAACCCCAAACTCAGTATGTTCCTCAAAGTCCTTATCAACCCCAGATTCAGTACGCACCTCAGGGTTATCAACCTCAAGGTCAGTACCCAACTCAAGGTTTCCAACCACCTTCTGGTCAATCATTTATACAAGGAGCTGGAAATTTACCTCTTAATTATCAACCCTATGTTCAACCAGGTTATGGTCCTTACATTCAACCTTCTACGGGACAATACACCGAAAAAAACATGGTGTGGGATCCATCCCAAATTCAACAGACTATGCAACCTAATGTGTAGTTATCTACTCAACCTAGACAAACTTTGATTTCTGGTCCAACCCAACAACCTATCCAGCCTACTATTCAAACCCCTGCACCTGGTTCTGTTCACCAGTCTGGGCCTAGTACACCTCAAACTCTGCCTCAAACTACTGCAACTAATGCAAAATCTGTTCAACCTATAACACCTGTCTCTGGAGTATCTGTAGCTCCAGTTGCTTCTATCCCTGCATCCGTACAAATCCCTCAAGTCTCTGTACCCTAGTCAGGACCTACAATTCAGACTTCGATCCAGATACCTGTGGGACAAGCTGGTACAAGTACGATTGTCACGAGTCAACCGCAATTCACATATCAACCGTACCAGGGACAGTATCAATTCGGTCCCATTTCACAAAACCCAGTTTATCAATATCAACCGTACCCTGGCTATACTTATCAACAACCTCAACAACCACAGTTTGGTCCGGTTAATCCTGGTTTTCTGGGGGGTTATACCATTCCTAATGCAAATCTGATTCCCAGTTATCCTGGGTATCCTCCTCCTGAAACTGCTCTTGTTACGCAAATTTTTCATGACCCTAACTGTCAGTTACCATTTATTGCAACTTTGGATTTACCTGATTTGACACACCTTACGAATGATCCAATTTACTATCATCTGTATTGGCCGCCAATGCCGCATAAGTTGCCCAGTGATATACCGAAATTCGAGGGTAAGTCAGGAGAGGATCCGTCAAATCACGTTATGACTTATCACCTCTGCTGTGCGTCTAATTCAATAATTGATGATTAAGTTTGCTTACATCTTTTTCAAAGAACTCTTATTGGTCTTGCCGCCAAATGGTACATTGAGTTACCATGAGGCTCTTTTAATAATTTCAGTCAGTTATCAACTGCCTTCTTAACTCATTTTCAGTTGCCTGTCAGATATGACAATGGCATGGAACTATTGACTTCACTAAAGCAATCCACGTCCACATATATTTCTGATCATATTCACGAATGGCAACATAGAAGGCATTTAGTGAAATTTTACATTCCGGATCAAATTTTAGTGGAATGGTTTGTTAAATCATTATTACCCAAAATCACTGAAGATGTAGCTAAGGCGAGAGTTGTTACTGAGGAGCAAGTCATTGCTCAAGCTCAGTACCTTGACCTCGTCTATACGCAGTCAGGTACTTTACATGAAAAAATCCCCGATCTTCCAAAACAAGGTCAAATAACTGCAGCTCCTTCAGGGTCTCATGCCTCTGATGGTATGATTGGTACAGTTAATACTAAAAGCAAGAATAAATCTTCAAAGAATTATTCTCCTATAATAACTTTACCTGATTCCGTGAAATGAGAGTCTTCCATTGAAATTTTTGCCGACATTCATGTCGTAGAGACACCTATGTCTAAATCTAAATCCTGCGGTAAAAAGAAGGGGAAGAATAAAAAAAAAGAATTCAAAAGATAAAACTGATAAAAATGAATCTAATGACGAAAAACGCAAGCCTTGTTATCCTTGTTTCATTTGCGACAAGGATCATTTTACTAAAGAATTCCCACATCGAGCAGAGGTTTCGAAATTCGTTAAATGTTCTCAACAAACTGTTGTCTTGAAGGATCATTTTCCTACTCAAGATAGTAAGATAATTGGTTCTACCTCGAATGCCTCACAAGAACCTATTCTGATGATGTCTCATGTCAGGATTGTGACGCAATCGCAAGATTATGGTAGTAAGAATTCTGTTGATGGTAAAGAAGCAGAATCTTCTAGTTCAAACACATCAACTACACCTCCTCCCATTTCTGGTCCGCTACAGATCGAGAAACCCAATCCAGACTTAGTAATCAAACTGCCTGCTAAAGGTGTACTTTGTAAATCAGCTTTCAATCCACATGCAAGAGTTGCTCAAAATTACAACATTGTTGAAGACTTAGCTATTTCCCCTTCAGCAATGTTGGCTTTGGAAGTGCTGCAATCGTGCCCAGCACAGTGTAAATTAATTTTGTGTACCATAGGAGCCGTCGATATTCAGGATTCAAACCTAATAATATTTGATTTATAGAATAGTACACCTCGCCTACCTCATCAAATGGCTTTCCAAATTCCAGTATTAGTAAAAAATAGACCGATCTTTCAGACTGTGATTGATGAAGGGGCTTCTACGTGTATTATGTTGATCCAGTGTTGGAAATCGCTTGGTTCTCCTACACTCAATCAGTCTCCGACAATTCTAAAGGCTTTTGATGGCTGAGGGTTCCATCCTTTCGGTATTTTGCAGGATTTACCTATAGGGGTCGAAGGCAAAACCGTAAATCTAGATGTGGAAGTGGTTGATGCCCCTCTAGATTACAACCTTCTCCTGGGTCGTAGTTGGTCTTATGCTATGACTGATGTTGTTTCATCGATCTTTCAGCTTATTGAGTTTCCACATCAAGGAAAGATCATTACAATAGACCAGTTAACTTATTTCTTCTCCGATCCAGCCTCTACAGAAACAATCCAACACATCGGTAAAACGACTATCCCTTACAAGGATGTTGGGGTAGGTTTGATTAAATATTCTAGTTTACTAGGAACTTTTTCCTTTCCTCCTCCTAACGTATCGCCTTATATAGCAACTATTGAAATGATTTCATCAAATACTATTACGTTTGATGATTCTTGGATCGTACCTTCCGACTCCGAGTCAGAGTCATTTGATGGCGCGATGCCTTTGAGTCCATTTGAAATTTCATATCAGGCTGTACAGTTGCTTTCCGATCCTTCTTCAACCAAAATTGATCCAATGAATGGGATCCATGAGGAATCACTTTCTATATCTAGCTTAGCCGCAACGACATTTCCCGATTCTGTTCATAATGATGAGTAGATTCGTGAACTTTTGTCTATTGACGATTTACCATGGGAAGATCTACATCATCGTTCTTCGTTTTTACCTAAGCTGGATCATTTTGAAAATGATTTTGCTTATATTTTTATTGCTGAATATGTCAAAGAGCCATAGAATCCATTGCAAAATCCTGATTCTGAGCTAAATTTGGAAAATATATGTCGAATGATTCCAATTGACATTTCAATTAAGCCAGGAATAATTGAAAAAATTCATATAGGTGCTCATTGTACGGACGATGAACTCCAAACTTATAAAGCCCTATTTCAAGAATTCCGTGACGTGTTTGCCTAGTCATATGAAGAAATTCCAGGGATCGATCCGTCAATTGTTGTACATGAAATCAAGACTTACCCAGATGCCAAACTTGTCCGTCAACGTTTACGTCAGATACATCCACGAAAAGCTGCTGTTATCAAAGCCAAAGTTGAGAAATTACTTCGTGCGGGTTTCATTATCCAATTCCTTTAACTAATTGGGTATCGAATATTGTTCCTGTTAACAAAAAACAAGGAACGATATGAGTATGTATCGACTATAGGGATATTAATCAAGCTTGTCCTAAAGACAATTATCCAACCCCCTATATCGATCAAATAATTGATGATTGTGTTGGTAATGAAATTTTCTCCTTTATGGATGGTTTTTCCGGTTACAATTAAATAAACATACTCCCTGCTAATTAGTCAAAAACAACTTTAATTTGTCCATGGGGAACATTTTCTTATTGCAAACTACCCTTTGGATTGAAGAACTTTGGGGAAAATTTTCAAAGGGCTATGTCTTACGCATTTCATGACATTAAGCACATTGTGCATCCTTATCTCGATGATTTACCTGCTCATTCATCGCGTAGGGCTGATCATCTCACTCATTTATGAGCTATCTTTATGAGATGTAGGAATTATCGAATTCGGCTGAATCCACACAAATGTGTTTTCTGTGTAGAATCAGGTCGCTTACTAGGATTTATTGTTTCAAAAGCAGGCATTCGCATTGATCCGTCGAAGGTTGAAGCTATTGTCAATATAGCTCCTCCTTTGACTCTGCGCCAACTCCAAAGTTTGTAGGGGAAAGCAAACTTTTTACGTCGGTTCATTCCTAACTACGCCGAGTTAACAAAGGGTTTTACCAGGTTGTTAAAATAGAACATTCCATTCTTTTGGGATGAGATCGCTAATCGATATTTTGATGCACTTAAACATGCATTGACCCATGCACCATTACTACATCCTCTCAATTACAACCAGGACTATTTTTTGTACCTCGTTGCCTCTCATTCCACCATTGGGATGGTTTTAGTTGAGGAAGATGAATTCAACAATGAACATGTGATTTACTATCTTAGTCGAAATCTGCATCCGACTGAGATTAAATACATGCATGTGGAGAAATTGGCCTTGGCAACTGTTCAAGCTATCCAAAGATTTCGACACTACATCTTATTATGCAAAACCAGATTAATTTCTAACTGTAACCCTATGATGTACATCTTGACCAAAAAATTGCTAGGGGGCAAGTATTCCAATTGGATAGTTATCCTGCAGGAATTTGAAAAATCCAAGGCAAAGAAATCTTTGGTTTTTTTCGAACTGATGTGTGATTTCCCCTCTACTGATACTGAAACTGTGGCGGAGCATCCCATTGTGGACGAATCCTTGTTTCTTATCAGTACTCTTGATTCTTGGTATGGGGATATTATTGTTTATCTCTAAACCCAATCTTTTTGGCCTGGAATCTCATGATCTCAGCGACAGAAAATACGTTTCCAATCCCAACAATACAGTATTATTGGTGATACACTATATCTTCGTGGAGCAGATTTTGTTTTCCAACGTTGTCTTACTCATGAAGAAGCTGAGAAGGTTCTAAATGACTGCCATTCTAGAGAATGTGACGGTCATATGTCTGGGTATGCCACAGCCCAAAAGATATTGCGCGCTAGTTATTTCTGGCCGTCGTTATTCAAATATTGTATCTATGCAGTCCAGAAATGCCACAATTGTCAGGTTTTTTATCATAAAATGCGTATACCACATGCTCCTCTTCACCCTATAATTGATGTCGGTCCTTTCGCAAAGTGGGGTATTGACTTTATTACATGTAACCCTCACTCGGCCGGGGGGCGTGCATATATTATCTTAGCAGTAGATTATTTTACTAAGTGGGCCAAGGCGATGCCTACATTTTCGGCAAATGGAAAGACTGCTGCAAATTTCGTGTTCAATCATATAATTGCTAGATTCAGTGTTCCTCAAACCACTATTACAGATCATGGAAGTCATTTTCGAAATATCATGATGACTGAACTAACATATCAACTTGGCCTGCACCACGATAGTTCTACTCCTCATTACCCGCAGGCTAATGGTCTGGTTGAAGCTATCAATAAATTTTTAGTCACTATGATCAAACGAATTATTGGTATTCATAAGTTGAATTGGCATTCCATGTTATTTTTAGCACTTTGGGCATATCGGACCTCAGTAAAAACATCAACCGATTTCACTCCCTTTCAACTGTTTTACAGTTTGGAAGCTGTGTTGCCTATTGAATGAAAAATTCCGTCATTGAAATTAGCCATAGAATTACTCCCACCTACATCTGAAGAGGAGAAACATTTTTTGTACTTGGCCCAGCTAGATGAGAATCGACAAAATGCTGCATTAGCAAACGAAGCTCATTTCAAACGAATAAAGGCTCAATACGATAGAAATGTTACACCTCGTAATTTTTTAGAAGGAGACCTAGTCTTAGTGTATGATCAAGCCAACGATAAACTAGGGGCTGGAAAATTTGTGCCCATGTGGCATGGTCCTTTCATTGTTAAGCGAAAGCTGGCAAAAGGGGCCTATGAGCTGATAGATTTCGACGGTGTCCCTTTAGATAAACTCAGAAATGGGCTTTATCTGAAGAGATATTATGCTTAATTTTGGTGTGGAGATTTTTTATTAGATTAGATTTCTTTACTGCTGGTGTGTCTTAGATTAGAAAATCATGCCTAGTTTAGAGTGTGTTCTTATCACTATTCCTACTTATCTAAGTTTTACTCTTGATATTGCAGATGTTGATGTCTCTTCAAACCTACATTGGTTTTGCTGATGGTGCTTGTCGTAGTACACGGAACATTTCTTCCGTAGCTTGGGTTATCTATTCACCCTCTAACAAGTTAGTATCCATGCATGGGGTAAGCCTTGGTCAAACAACAAATAACATTACAGAGTATAGTGCAGTGATTGAGTTATTATCTGAATCCATATCATTTGGAATTTGGAGTTTGATTGTTAGGTTGGATTCTGAACTTGTTGTATTACAACTTAATAGGGTTTATGCCATTAGAAATCTAGTGTTATTACGGTTATTTTTAAGAGTTCATTTCTTGGAACTTGAATTTCATTACATTTAATATCAACATATCCCAATACATTTAAATACATTAGCAGATGCAGTTGCTTCTAGTATGATAAATCGACATTTGCAATAATCAAAACAGTAAATTAAAAACAACATTTAATAACATGTACATAGATATACGGTAATAGTGATATATCATAGCATAGAAGTTTGTTTCAAAAATATACATCGTCTTCGATCATAGGTTTAAAGCACCTTATGATCGGGAAAAATGATAATACAAAAGGTCAAAAATATGAGTTTACAGCACGATCATCCTATCACTGATGATGATCATGATAAGAGACCACTGCCCGGGCCACCCTACATAGGAACCTCCTAAAAGGTCCTGGGACACCAATCACATATCTCTATAATATGAGCGGAATATCATCTATTTCGGTCTCTAGAACGTCTAGAGTTAGGCGATCTAGGTGATGCTCTAAATCAGACAGGATATCCACTAATTAGCCCTCTGGGGCTGGTGCTGTGACAGCTGGATGCCTCCTCTCATAAGGCTGGAGATGGGCTGGTCACCGTGGGCCCACATCTGCATTTAAACTTTTGATTATTAGTTTTGGGACGATTAAAATATTAAAAAAAATTAGAACTTAGAAATTGTTGAAAATGATTTGTACCTGATTCATCCCATTGTTCCCCTACTGGGAGAGCCATCTCTCGGTCACCGCAGAAATCTATCCCAGCGTATGGAAAGTCCTCTATAACAAAAATTTGGTGTTCTAGCCAACGAAAATATGTAGAAGGAAATCGAACAACCTTGACGCCCTCAGCAGCATGACGGGCCATCAAAACAACCCAACGAACCATCCTAGGTTCTCGAGGTCAACCAACATCCACAGGAATGTTCTACGGAGCTAACATGGGGATCCTCTCTAGAGAAAAGGTGACTAAAATGGATCCATATCCAAAGTTATTTAGCTTTTCATTCTTCACTCTGGTTAGTTGGCCTTTTACATCGGCCAACACAGCTTCGCACCAGTTGAAAATGGTGCTTCAAAAATAGTCTACAGCAATGCGCATCTGGGAACTAGTAGCCACATGCAACGCTACACTCCCACACAGTCTGGTGAGAGTAAATGTAATAGCTTTTAGCTCAAGACGGATGATATTTTTTATGTAAATCCATTTGTCCCAGGGGTCTTCCTGATCATTACAGAACTCTAGTCAAAGACTAGCGACAGACTAGCCACCTGGCCTAGTCCCACACAGAGAAATTTGTTCGCCCCTCTTGGAAAAACCAGTCAAAAAATAGATATCCTCTAGCTCAATTTTGATTCGGTGGTCGCCAATCATAAAACACTGGTCCTGTACATTACATCTATTCACTAGCCACCTCAGGAGGTCTACATGTGCCCTCATGCCCTGAATGGCCAAAAATTTATACAAAACGCATGCTCTTAAAGCCTACATTGTAGGAAAATGAAGCATTACGGCGTCATATACGTCTTCATGCTTGCGTTCTCTCCAAATTAGCATCTTTTATATCCTACAATGCATAAAAAGATATATTAGAACAATCTAGTTTGAAAAATCTCGGGTGAAATTGGAGAAATTTGAGTTTGAAATTTAATTGTGTGGGGTACGCACTCTGTTTTCATACACAGTGCATAGGTACGCATGGGTGCTGTGGAACAGGTGAGGACCCAAGACTTTTTTCTATGTAGAAAAAAGTCGGGGTCCGTAGGGCCCGTGTGTCGCACTTGCAGACCCCTGCGGGCAATTTTTTGAACTTATTTTTCCCTTAAAAATGAAATCTAAAGACTAAAAATGAAATGTAAACAGATGAAATGCAAGATAAGGAGGTCGTGGATTACCTAGAGCTGACGGTACTCAATTTCGTTGGACGGATTTTCCAGAATCTTCGCAGGAACTTTTTTACCCAAAAGCTCTCACTTTTCACTCTGAACTCAAATGGTAAAAATGAAGTTAGAAAAGCCCTTTTTATAAGTTTTTTTGAATAAATGAATTTTTAATTTGTTTATTTTTCACTTTAAAAAGGTAATTTTGAAATATTTTTTATTTATCTTAAACATGTATGTGTAATGTTTCGAGTTTTTGTGCAGAAATTGGATTTTTCAGGAAAATTGATCGTTTTTCAACAAAGAGCATACTTTTATCACTTTTTCAGACTCTTTCAAAAAATTTACGAAAAATAAAAAACTTGGAGTCCTCTTTTAAGCTCTTTTCAGACTCTCGAAAATTGAAAAGGCTGTTGAGCACTTGATTATTCGAACTCGTTAAAATAAATGAATAATCGTCCTTTCAGTATAAGTTTACCCCTTTTAGGGAATGAAATGGACTATTTACGGAAAAGGTATATGTTGAATAAATACGGTCAATAGAGTTCTCTCCCGCATTATTTTATCCTTTTTCGGGCTCAAGAGACTAAATTTATGAAAAAGTACCACCATGGAGTCTTCTTAATTTTTTTCTTCTGACTCCCTAAAATTGAAAAACACTGAGTTTCTCCTATACTGGACTCGTTAAAATTTAACACTAAAGGACCTGTTCAATTTCAAAATAGGAACGAACCACTCCTTCTTAGGGTTCGAATCTTAAACTAAGTTGGACTCATCTAAAGGATAAGTTTATAAACAAGCAAATGTTATCCTCCTCAAGCTTGTCAAAAATAAAGAGGTACTTGCCAGAAATGGTGGGGGAAAAGAGAGAAAAATGAACATATTTGTTGTAATTTTATTATTCGAAAAGCCGTTAACCACTCTTGAACATGACAATTTTGTTCACCTGGGTTGGGAAATCCTTTTCCTAACAGTTAATCAAACCATTTTGAAAGTCTTCAGCCAGTTTCTGGGTATTAGCTTTGGGTCAATTGTCACCAAGCCATCTGCAGTGTCGTTATGTGTTCAAGAGGACAGTTTAAACAAACCATTCATCTGCAAAATATATGTCATCCATTTTTACCATCCCTGAGTCAATCCTTGCCAATATATTTCTTCAAAACTTGATCTATGATTTCATGTTATGGTCTTGCCTGCGATGGATCACTTCCTATCGATGACAGCTCATTATCTAGGAAGTTGATCTAGAAACCGTCAGTACCTTGAAATCTGCATGCCTTAATGGCAGGTTTCTCACTTTCAACGACAGGTTGCATCATTGACCTTCGATCGAATGATTTCGTGACATGTTCGACTTCAGCTCATTCATTCACATTTCATGGATTGTATTGAGTACATTGAGGGCCATTGACATTAATGGTGGTTACTCTCACACTTGTTAATAGTCTACATCATTGGCTGGTAATAAAGTGGTTTCTACCATGTTCGACTTCGACACATTCATTCACATGGATAGAATCGTACTAGTTCGAGAAGCGGAAATCAAGACCCTGGATCTAGTTTCTACCATCTAGGCTGCGAGGAATTTTGTTATCATTTATACAGTGTACTATTCCTAAACAGATGGTTGCATCCATTCTGTGTCTACACATGTTTATATTGTTAATGTATTGAAAATCATTCCTGTATCAGAACAGTTTAAATAAGTTTCTAGTTAGTTTTGATCTGAGTATGGGAATGCCTACCTCAGCGATGATATGTTTACATATATATATTTTTCATTGAATTTTTTTACAGGTTCTGACTGGGGTGTCCGCAAGATGATCCTTGAAATGATAAAGTACTGTACTCTTCATATATGACAGACTTCAGCTTCATCTATTCCATACTTTGCACTTTAGGGGGCAATCTGTTGCATTGAAAATTGTCATCTTGGCATTCTGCTATCTATATGAGCTCATTATCACTCATACTTCCTCCTTTGCAAGTCTAACACATCAGTTCCTCATGTCAAGCCTTGAAAATAAGATAAAAGTTCTTAAAAGTCTCCTTAACACTGGTATCGCACTTTTTCTTCATCTTACCTACAGTCCCGCACCTAATGTTCATGACTCCTGCGTACTTGAACGCACTTTCTCTGTGTTATGGGTGCGGACCCATATAAAAGATTAAAAATGCGTAAGTAAAATCAAAAAGCTCACTTTCAGTAAATTCTAGAAGCCTCTAGAAAGAATCTTGCAGTGGCAGAACCGCTCTTTTGAGGTTCATGTATCCCTTACCTTAAGGAGTTAACCCCTTGATGTGAGGAGCTTATCCCTTTGAAGGAGGATTCTATCCCTTCATAGTTGGAACTGAAACCTCCTCTTTTTCACTATAAAAAGAGGCATTGGGTAGCCTCAAGGGGAGTGGAAGCTTTAGAATTATTTGAGGTTAAGTGCTGTTGGGATTCAGACTCATTTAATTGAGATTTTGTGAGGAGAGATCACATACCTCTATCTGTCTCAGTTGGAAGAGTGCAAGGCTTATCAAAGTAGAGGAGATTCCTGCTTTGGACCCCAGGAAGGCTTGTTCAACATTGAGGCTAAGGTTGTAAGGTTTTCCTTCTTTCAAAGTTAATACAAATGAATTCATTTTTCTCAATAAGCTGTTAATTAACTATTTATTTCATGAATTCCTTGATCACCATGATAGGCATGATTTATAATATTTACTATACAGGTTCTATTTAATGTTTTCTTGTTTGTGACTGTAGGTTTATAAAGATAAATCCTTCAAGTGATCGAGGGACAACTACTTGGAACAAGCATTGAATCTACAGTAAGACTTTAACACCTTTATAGTATTCTTTTGTAAATTGCATATGTCTAGAGAAAGATAGGTTTATTTGGCTGTTTGTTTCTAGATTAATTTTTAGTACTAGGTAGATCGATCTTGTCCACAAGATTGATTTATCTGGTCAACAGACCTCCAAAGAAGGATGACTAAGCATTATGCCCAGAGAAACCAAGTTGCAAGGCCCAACTGAAGAAGGCCCAAGCCAAGATCCAGGCATTAGAAGAAGAAAAAGGCCAATATAGACTTGGAATTTTGGCACAAGCTTCTCTACAGGTCTCTCAAAATCCTTGAAGGAGACATCCACCATTTTGAAGAAATTTGGACAAATTTTTATTTTGTGAATTTGGAGGCCTATAAGCGCAACGCCATTGGCGCTACGCTTTTTCGTCAGGCATCCTCAGAGGGAGAACTTTACATTTTTGGATTTCTCATGCCTAGTAAACTATTCTCACCAAATTTTATAGCATTTGGAGCATTTTTTGCCCCTCAAAAGGTCAAAAAACACCTCATTTTTCACCATTCTGCCTCATTTTCAGGCCTAGCGCTATGCTCGGGAATTTTTGGAAATTTGACTTTTTGAATAGGTTACTGGTCCTCAATCAAAAAAAAAAATATAGATATGGAAAGAAGACTCAGAAGGCTTTCCAACAGGCCATCACGGAGCAAAATCCGACATCGCAAAGGTCCCCAAAACTTGGTTGCAATAGGACCTATTTTCTTCCTAGGATGGCGTCGCGCTTATAGACAACACTATGTGTTTTTCACCAAAAGTATAAAAAACACACTCATTTATTGAAAAATCATATTTTAGTGTATTTTAAGGAAAATCACTCTAAAATTAGGTGTTATAAGTTATTTTGGCATTTATTTCATGGAATATTTTGTGTCTTGGGCCTTACATGGTCTCTTGGGCATTTATGACATTTATGAGTGATTTTGACATTTTCCAACCCTATCTAGGGTTTTTTCCCTCCTTTGCTAGATAAATATAGCATAAGGGTTTTCATTATGAATGTTGGAATTTGATGAGTTTTGAGAGAAATACATGGTTTTCTTGAGTTTGAAGAAGAAATTGGTGTTATGGAGTTTGTGAATGGGCTGCTTTGATTGATGATGAAGGAGCATAGCTTGCAAGATCCCTGAGCATGATTAATGGTTATGTGTTTCTGTTTAGTTCTTGTTTCCTTATGTATTATTTTGTTACATCTTTCTATGTTGCAGTAGAACAAAAGAGTATAGGTTAAGAAATGTTGTTTGAGGCACCTTAGTCCTTCCTATTTTCTATTGTCTTTATGTTTTCCTCTGATGGGTTAGTTTAAGGAATTATTAGTTTCTTCTTAGACCTAACTATGCTTGTTTATTCCATGAATGGTTCAATATAGTAGTTTTCAAATATGTTTTATGGTTAACCCTACTTATTTTATGCTATTTAAACTCTGTTTTGGAATATATTTTGAAGTACTACTTGTTAGGTTTTAGCCAAAGAGGCCATGCTCTAATCATGCACTTTTTCCATGCTTGAGAAGTTGCCTTAAAGTTCTTTGTAGCTTGATCATAGATGATTAGGATTTCCCTCTTCTTTGATTAAATTTATATGTTATCTTGTATGTTTTCTAAACCTTGAAGGCGAAATCACTAGAAGTTAGATAAGTTTCTTGCTTTTTATGGTTCACTGAATTGTTCATCATGAATGCTTGTTTTCTTAAGTATAATTAAAAAGATATTTTTTTCCCCTGTCTTATGATTATGTCCTTACATTTATTATTATTTGAGACCATATTGTTTAAAAATTACTTGTTTAAGGATTCTTCATTGCCCTTTCACACCTACTATGCTCACAAATTTTATGTTCATTTCATTTCACACATGCCTAAAAGATCCATTTGACCATGCTAGATTTCCCCTGTTATGCATCTTGTTTCATTGTTGAGATATCCATGACTTTCATAGACTCCATATCCAAATGATTTGAAGACCTCTCACTCCACCTATTCTACTTGATCATCTTACCCAACCAAATCAAACAACAAACCCTACGCTTAACAACTAGCCTAAAATCAAAACCCTAGAAGAAAATAAGTTCACATCCTTTGCATACAATAGAAAAAGCCCTCTCTGATTCTAGGAAGGCTAGGTCCTAGGACTCCAAAGACTGGTTTGATGTTACCTTGTGCATTTGGTCTACCAATCTGCTAAATCATGGGACACTAACATGGAGCATTGCCACTGGTGCGTGACTGCTTTTTTGGCACACCGAATGTTTTGTTATTTTTTTTTTAAAATTATATGTATATTTCTAAATACATGTTTCATTTAATAAAAAAATTGTATTAATATGTCAACCATTCAGAGACATGAAAGGAGAGAAGAGGGGGGACAAAAAAAACAAGAGGCGGAGCAGTATAATATTGTTCGCCTGTGGGAGGCATGAGAGAGTAATAGAGATGCGTACCCTTGCCCTATTACAGTAGCTACACAGGGGTTCCTAAGATAGGTAGGCCTCCTCAAGTTCTATGAGGAAGCTAATTTCCTAAAGGCCCATAGTTTGTTTTTGAGACATCCTATCTGAAGGTGGAATGCCCACCAACAGGCTTTCTGAGTTGGTATTGACCAGTGGTACATGCCCACTGAGGAGGATATATATTTCATTACAAGGCTATCGAGGAGAGGGGAGGATTTTCCCTTGTTCCCAGAGGCTCCAGCTGGCTGTGTAGTAGGGAGTTAGTTAGTTTACTCCCAGAGATACATTGGAGCAAATGTACTATCTCCTGCATAATTTCAGGTCGCTGGAGGTCAGTTACGTATTGGTACATTTGGTAGTGAGGAGGTACAGTGCCTCTCACTTCTCATTTCGACCATTTCACACAACACCAGTGATGGGAAACACATTAGTTGCTCACTTCTATATTATGTTGATTCTTTAGTACAGGAGACACGACTTGTGAGGTGGTCTGCCATTTTTTTGTGACAGTTCTCTGTAGTCTTAGATAGATGTCGTGCTCATGCACAACGGAGGGTCAACATCCATTTTGCTTCAGAGCTTTTTTGTTTATTTTTTGAGAGGTTGCCAGAGACGAGGCCTACTTTTGTTTGGAAACCTCGTAGGCTGATGGTCAAGGCATGTATGCACATGTGGGGGTAGATGATGCCCAAGAAGGGCGAGACTCTATTTCCAGCAAGGATATCACATGATGCACTGGAGTTTCTAGCCAGTTTTGACGTGCATCCCTTAATTATGGTCCCTTGTCCTTATGCAGGTTTCGATTGGTGAGGGCGTGCCAACATCCTCTTCATAACTAATGAGCCACCAAATGATAGAGGTAATATTACTGTTTTATTTAAATTTATTCTAGCATGTTCTTTAACTTGTTTTTATTAAATTATGTAATGAAATTGTCTAATTATTGTTGTGCACTTGTATATATTTTGCAGACATTGGCTCTTTTGATGGCGACGACATGCTGGCACCACCACACGATCCAAGTGTGGATCCTGATAATGATCAGCACATGCGAGATGCCGAGGATCATCAGGAGGCCAGTGCAAAGAGACCTGATCCTGCTGGTGCGCCGGTACTGCCTTTTTCTAGGCGTGGTCGACTTGATGCTAGATACAGGATAGAGTTGGGTGACCAACTCACTGATTGATTGTTGAGGCAAGCATAAGGCTCACTCATTACAAAGAAATATAGGCCGATGTCAGGCTATTACAAATGTGGAGAGGCATGTCGCGTGATATGTACAACCTGATGCGGCATGTCGTAGGAGCTACGAAAAATGTTACACGGTTGAGGAAGACTATTGCACGTTATAAGCGTGGTCGAGATGCAACATGTGATGGATAGTCCGCGAGTATCGACTCATCATATCATGATCGTTCACCTCTCGCCGTGCCAGATGAGCATGAGGCTCCACTAGCATCTAGCAGTAGTCATCATGGAGATGAGGCTGGACCATGGGCCACGTCCAGTCAGTAGCCTGCAGCATCCATCCGTACTCATGATCATGAGCAGGCTAGACCTTCGACCGTCGAGGCTGCACCAATGAATCAGTAGGCCTCCACTAGTACTATTATTGATGTTGTACTACCACCAGCTGATCCATGACATTTATATTACAGTTGTATATTTTTAACATTATTCAGTTATATATAAATATATGGTCCATGTATTTTATGTTCATGTTGCAGTTGTACTTAATTTACATGTTGTTGATCATCATGATGTGTATACTTTTAGGTCATGTTAGATATGTTAATTTCAGGTGCAGCTTGCAGATAGATGTGTATGTGATAGCATGAGTTATTTGACATGAGATGTATATTTGATGTTTGTGTTGTAATGATGTTAATAAATAATGTTAATTGTGTTTTGTTAGATGATCATGATCACGATGATGTTAGCAATTTTGAATGTGTTTTTTAGTCAAATATGATGTTTGTACGATGGTTATCATGAACGTGGAGTTTATTAATTAATTAAATATTACATGATCATGATATTGTAAAATTGTAATATTTGTAATTCTAATTGTATGTAAAATTCTAAAATTGTAATTATAATTTTTTAATTTGTGAAATTGTAATTGTATATATGTAAAATTCTAAAATTGTAATTGTAATTGTAATTGTACGTGAAATTGTAAAATTGTAATTGTAATTGTAATTGTAATTCTAATTGTATGTAAAATATTTGTAAAAATTTAATTATATTACTGTGAATTGGTTGTAATTGTAAAATTGTAATTGTAATAGTAATTCTAATTCTAATTCTAATCTAATTGTATGTAAAATATTTGTAAAATTTTAATTGTATTAATGTGAAATGATTTTATTGTATTAATTGTAATTGTAATTCTAATTCTAATTGTATGTAAAATATTTGTAAAATTTTACTGTGAATTGATTGTAATTGTAAAATTGTAATTGTATGTAAAATTCTAAAATTGTAATTGTAATTGTATGTGAAATTGTAAAATTGTAATTCTAATTCTAATTCTAATTCTAATCGTAAAATATTTGTAAAATTTTAAATGTGTTAATGTTAAAATTTGTAAATTTTAAATAATTGTAAAATAATAAATCTAGAATAATATGAATTATTGTAACATAATAAAGTTTAGAAAATAATGCAAATAAATTCATGTATTTTAGAATTATCATTATTTTATTATGATCTTAGATACCAAAACAAATGAACTAATTTATACAGTACACCATTGTTTTTTAGATCAACATAATTGCAAATTATCAAGTGAAATATTGATTTTAACATTAACACAATGCAAATTACCAATTAATTCAAAATACATATTATAATGTTTCGAAAAATCCATCTTAAAATGTATAAATATTGATGAAATAACACATGTACCATATCATTCTCGAATCTCATGATCACGCTCATTATCTTCTAGCTCGCATGGCATGATAACACTATTGTTCTCAAAAATATGTTTTGATCTAGGGTCATGTGTCAATACGAACCACCAATCCCTATCCAACACATTTGGGTAAAAAAACGCCTGGTTGTAGTGTTTGGGGAAAACATAGGCCTCCTTAGCTTCATCCCGCATCTTTCTAGAGTTGATACATATGAGCCTACTATCACGATCTTCCTTTACATTATTCCGATCAAAGGTGTCCCACCACTTGCACCTAAAAATAACACATTGGAAAGAAGGGAAATCCACTTCAATGTTCTCTTGTATCTTTCCAACATAACCTAACGTCCCTCATACTAGGTTTTCATCACGGTGGCTAGATTGACTAGACTGATCGAACTCGACTTCCACTCCACAGTCTTGTGTGATTTTTCCAGCATCGGCATTTTCTGTGCAAACATGGTGTCCATATTCCCACATAGATGGGAATAAATGCACCTATTATAAAAAAAAATTAAAAATCATAGTGTCATGTGTCTTATAATAACCCAACAATTAAAATATGAAATATAGATGTCTTATAAGTTTCAAATTTACATATAAATTAAAATTATAATCACCGAGTTGCTGCACCCAATCCCTATGTTTAGCGCATCCTCTTCAACATGCAGGTAACCTCTGGTTGCACCGTAGTTCTCTCTGACTTGGTCACTAACCCAACATTGGGGCATATTTTTAGAATGTTTTCTTTTAAATGATTGGGATAAGGCACACTTCTACCAGTAAACTGTATAAATTATTTCCTGTCACTATCCCATTTCATCCTCTTTTGTTCGTACAATGCGACCCACGGTTGTCTCGCTTCAGAATTGTAAAGAACGAATTTATTGATTGCTTCAATTTTTTCATTTGCTGATGAAATCAAACCAACATTATATAGTACTTAGAGATCAAAATATACTTTATATCGAAGTTCAACATGAATATTAATTACTTTTTGTAAATTTGAAAAATTATAAGTCGCTTACTCTTTATCAAGAGATTTTTTCCACTTGTTTGGAGCAACTCCCATTCTCTTTTGTCTTCATCCCTTTCATCATCCAAAATCACCGCACCTGGTTTGTTGTCGATCTGCTTGGTATAATAGAAAGACTCATACGAAATGTACCCCTCTGCCATAGATCCCTCTGGTTTTTCCCTTTGCTGAAAGAAACCTCTCAATTTATTCATGTAGCTCTCTAAGAAAAACATCCAATGACAGGAAACCACCCCAACTAATTCTACCTCATCTACTAGGTGGATTAGAAGATGAACCTATACGTCCATGAAACTCATCGACAGTTCATTCTCAAACATACAAACAATCTCAACTATCTCTTGACACCACCGTGGAATGCTAGCCACATGAATCTCCTTTGATGTGATCCAACGTACAAATGCAGATAATTTAGATATGGCACATCCTAGTTATTGAGGGAATTCATGTTTCACACACCCACGCATGAACAAAGGATAATGACACTGCAAACTTATAAACACGTGCAATAATATACAAAATTAGTTATTATTGGAATCACGATTGCCGTTAGACCAAAACTCGTAGGCATTAGTCTCCGCTACAATCACTAGAGTTAGGATCCATGAGAGGCGGTCAGTCCATGTCACAAAACACATGGGGAGCTTTGAACCCAATGTCCAACAATCTCCCCCCCAACGCGAGCCGGGTGAGTTTTGAACTCAAGACCTGTCACTCTGATACCACTTATTGGAATCACGATTGACGTTAGACCAAAACCCATAGGCATTAGTCTCCGCTACAATCGCCAGAGTTAGGATCCACGAGAAGCAGTTATTCCATGTCACGAAACACATGGGAACCATTGAACCCAATGTCCAACAGTTATGTTTTATGATCCTCGCGTGGGATAAAAGTTATTAATTTATAAAATTAATAATAAAATCATGATTTTGACATTATACGTACTCTTAGAAGATTCAAATGGTCATGCAATTTCAACCCCGACAAATGGTCATCCACGGTGAAGCAGCGCAGTAGTGAAGACCCGTATGAAGTTGGCACCCTCACACCCATTATAACTTCATTTGCCAAAGAAATATCATCTTTCTTTAAAATCCATTGGAGATCACCTTCTTTGAAAAACCATGAATTAGAGGGACCAGCGCCTGTCTCTGATCCCGTACTTTCCAATTGTCTTGGCCAATGTTTCTTTTTGGTTTTTGAAGTAATAATATCTTTCCTAATAGCCAATGTGTCACTTTTTTTTGATGATATGTGCATCCATAAATAATATGAAACATTTTTAAATATATGCATGGGATCTAATAAATGGGTAATCTTAAGATGCTCCCAATATGGGAGGTTATAAAAGATAGATTTCCTTTTCATCCCAATGGGAAATTTCTCAACATAGGTGTCGAAGATATTGGGATCATCGAACATAGGCTCCCCATTTGAATCAAACATTTCTATCAACTCCTCCTTCTCTCTCTCATATGCTCTACCTATTCAACTCATGTCATTATTGGAGGCCTTTGGGTTCTCTCTCGTTTACCATTGAAAGTGGATGTTTCTCTTCTGTAAGGGTGTTCTTCTAGTAGGAATACCCTGGAGCAATCATACACTAGATTTCATAGGTCCTTGGACCATCTAGCTTTTAGAGAAGGTCCACAAAATTTAAATCCAAAATACCCTTTTGTTACAAGACCTGCGAGATTATTGGATACATTAATTAATATGCATGGCATGTTAAGGAATATCATGAAGATCTGAATAAATATTAAAACAAATTAAATAACTAATATGTGAAAGAATATTGTTATGTATATACAGAAATCAATAAATTAAACATGCAATTTACGAGAGAAAACTCCTAGCCTAGATAATCATGTGTCGTGTAAGCACATATGCCATACAACGTAAAAATCCTCTCTGCTGCAATGGGTCTTGATACATCGTATAAATTTATCCCATCCCATAATTCCTTCAATTCATCTACTAGTGGTTGTACGTAGACATCCATATTCTTCACTTGTCTTCTACAAGGGACTATGAGAGCCAACATAAGATGTTCATTCTTAATGGATAAACATGGGGGGATATTGTTATTGATCACTAATACAGGCCAAATAGAATAGTTGGTGTTCTGAAGGGAATATGGGTTGACGCCATCCATGGCTATGCTGAGTTGTAGACTTCATACTTCATCCTTGAATTTTTCGGGCCATGTATCCTCTATATGCTTCATGGCTATTGAATTCATTGTGATTCGCATAACTCCCAACTCACGTTTTTGTGAGGCATCCCATCCCTACAACATAGCTAACTCTTTATAAAAAAAAGAGCCTTTGAATCCTTGGGATTATAGGCATGTGCCTCAATATCTTAAAAGGAGGACCAATACATGATTTAACCTTCTTTTTTTATTTATCATACCTATCATGCCCACATTTCGGACAAATATCTTTGTCTGCATATTCTCCTCTATACAGAATATAATCATTTGGACATGTCTGATATGATATGTACTCAACACCCAACATTTTCAACAATTTCTTTGCCTCTTCGCACCTACTGGGCAAGACATTATCACTTTGAAGAACCTTATCTTTGAATAACCTGTAGTTGGTGATCATGGAAAAATATATTAATAAATTTACATTAATGTCGATATAACTATTAACATTCATAAAATTTACCATTTGTAATGTTCATTGCAGTGTACTGTTTATATTTCAAATTTATATAAGGGGGTAATTTAGGGTAACTTATCTCAAAAGTTCTGGGAAACATGCATTCTACAAGTCAAAATTTGCTTTCAAGTTTTACAGTAACATCATTGTCCCCAACTGGGTAGACTTTGACTAATTGCCAAGTCTAAAGAGAGGGGTGGTGGAAACAAATTTAAGGCTTTCGAAAAATGTGTCAACAATATGAGCATCATCATATAGCTGATAATCATTTTGGAATGCATTTAACAACATTGTCTCCATGTCAGTTGTACCCCTTAAGTAATCATCCATACCAACCTTTATTTGATTGCCTCCATTTCCAGCTTGTGAAGAACTACTATTGTTGTAGTCATTCCTAATTGGTGAATGTGGACATAGCGGGAATTGAATTGGTGGTTGATTCAACCATTCTTGGTATCATTCCTCTCCGATTTTTTCTCTTAATTCAGTGTTCTCTCGATTTAAAATTTTCGTGGGGTGCAAAAAAAGATGGTAGGTATTTCATTCATCATCACTAGAATCCTAATAATTTAAAAAAAAAATTGAACATGATTAGTACAAAATATATGATATCAATTAGTAACCACATTGACAATATTGCATGATTATAAAATGGTTTGACGTTGAAATAAACACATATTAATCAATATACCAAACAATTATAATTATTACCATCATTGTCTTGGGATTATGGCTAGAAGATGCAATATTGTCACAATTGGCAGGGTGAAGCGGCTGTCCATTTTCATCTACGAAATGCGCCTTGTGGTATGCAGCTCCTGATAAGAACTTCTGACATTTTGGAGCAGTTTGAATATTTTTTTCATCTAAACTTTATGCTGAATCTACATTAAGCTGCAAATTTGTATACATTATAAATTTAATTACGCTGTGCATTATTGACTGCATGGATAAAAAACATAAATTCAATTACATAGTGAAAATATAAATAAAATCTGAAGTAAATATTATGTCTCGAGATGGATAGGGAGAACTCTGCGATGGACTTTGAGAAATATTATGGAACGAGCTGGATTTTGAAGAATTTTCCATTCGATATAATTATGATATTTTCTCCCTGCATTTGAGCAAAAAAACAATAAATATTGGTGCACACACCTAAGAGTAATTTTGGTGCCTAATGTACAGATCACCGCACCAGTGCATTTTTGGTAATGCGCACTAGTGTCGTTTTATAAATAGCCACACCGATCAAGTTCGATTAAGGGACGCACCGGTGATGAATAACTGCACATAAAAAAACGCAACTCTATTTTCTTTAAGTGAAAAAAAGAGGTAAATTAAAAAATGGGCGGAAAAATATTTTCGAAAATCTAATTTCATAAAACACTTCTTTAAATACTAAACACTTTTCATTATTTCACTATTTTTGCAAAACATTTCAACCATAGATTTGTAGGAGACATACCTGGAGAAAATAGAGCATGAGAGCACTGTGGAGCAGTGAAATAAGTTCGAACAGAAGTATTCAGACAATCAGAATTCCAAACCTCTGGTGATTCAAACCCTGTAGCATAGAATTTCAAACGATCTTGTGAATAAAGTTTACTGTTTTTTTTACTTTTTCTGCAATTTTATTTATGCAGTAAAAGAAACAAAATCAAATTTTATTGTTTTTTTTACTTTTTTTGCAGTTTCTTTTATGCACTAAAAGAACAAAATCAAAGTTTATTGTTTTTTTTTACTTTTTCTACAGTTTTCAAAAAAAAAAAAAAAAATCCATTTTTAGAAACAAACCTAGATTTTTTTTGTTTCTGACCTTTCTTCTCCCTCTTTCTGTGATTTCAGAATTAGGGCTTTTCAATTTAGATTTATAAGGTTTGTATTGCTAAATATAGGCATAAGACATCCAACCCACGGCACGACTTGCAGAGTCGGATTCCAATCCATGTCGACCCTTTCGTGAAATTAAAATAAAAAAAGAATTTTTTTCATCGGTGCGCCCAACGTAACCTAGCACACCAGTGCGCTTGATTATCCCAGCGCATCGCAAAAGTACTATGATACAAAATATAAAAAAAACAAAATATTTTTTTCTCACTACGCCATATGCAAAATATGTTTTCGATGCGCTATTTCATTATGGCGCACCGTGAACCTGTTGTTTCGCACAAAAAAAGAAAAATCCATTTTAGAGACAAAACCTACATTCTTTTTTTTCTGCCCTTTCTTCTCCCTCTTTTTGTGATTTCTGAATCAGGGCTTTTCAATTTATATTTATAGGGTTTGTATTGCTAAATATAAGCCTAATACATCCAACCCACAGGACGACTTGCACAGTCAGGTCTCAATCCATGTTGATCCTTGCGTAAATTAAAAAAAAAAAAAATCATGGATGTGACCTGCATAACCTAGCGCACCGGTGCGCTCTATTATCCCAGTGCACCACGAAATTATGTGATAATTTTTTTTAAAAAACAAAATATTTTTTTCTCAGTGCGCCATATGTAAAATATGCCGCTGGTGTGCTATTTCATTATGGCGCACTACAAACGTTATGTTTTGTAAAAAAAAAAAAAAAAAAAACGTTTTAGAAACAAACCCTACATTCTTTTTGTTTCTGCCCTTTCTTCTCCCTCTTTCTGTAATTTCAGAATTAGGGCTTTTCAATTTATATTTATAGAGTTTGTATTGCTAAATATAAGCCTAAGAAATCCAACCCATGGGACGATTTGCATAGTCGAATCTCAATCCATGTTGGCCCTTGTGTAAATTTGAAAAAAAAAAGAATGTTTTTCATCGGTGCGCCCTACGTAACCTAACACACCGGTGCGCTATATTATCCCAACGAACCGCAAAAGTACTGTGATAAAAAAATTTAAAAACAAAATATATTTTTCACAGTGCGCCATATTTAAAATATGTTGTTGGTGTGGTATTTCACTATGGCACACTGTGAACGTTCTGTTTCGAATTAAAAAAAAAAATTCCATTTTAGAAACAAACCCTACATTTTTTTTGTTTCTACCCTTTCTTCTCCCTCTTTCTGTGATTTCAGAATTAGGGTTTTTCAATTTATATTTAGAGGGTTTGTATTGCTAAATATAGACCTACGACATCCAACCGATGGGACGATTTGCATAGTTGGATCCCAATCCATGTTGGCCCTTACGTGAATTTAAAATATAAAAAAAACACACCGCGAAAGCACATGTGATGAAAAATTACAAAACATTTTTTTTTTATCAGTGCGCCATAAGTAAAATATGGCACCGGTTTATGCTACAAAAACTAACACTGGACAATTTTTATTATTTTATCTGTGTTAGTCGGTGTGGTGGTTGACATATAATGCACCAGTGCTCCTTGTTGACATAGAGCACCGTAGAGTTTATTATATTGTTTGTGCAGTACGCTTATAATACCCCCATGCATCGACATGAATGGCGCACCAGTTTCTTGAGATTTTTTTGTTTTACTTGAAAAGTTGACAATTTTTTCATAAATATATTAATGAATGATATCGTACATGTTTGATAATTATAAATAAATTACTGATAAGAGATCAAGTAACAAAAATACTGATAACACCTCACGAAAAGAAGAAAAGGAAAGTTATTTGTAAATTATTTACAAAAATATTATTTTTGAACTATATGTAAGTTTAACTAATATGTATTGTTTATTGTGTATTAGGCAGAGCCATAAAATGAAAAATCTCAATAAGGTTATTTCTGATCTAGTACCAGAAGAGCGTAAAAGCTTGATGGAAAAATTGCAGAAGGATGAATCAGGTGAATGAAAAAATACTGTCGATCCAATATGAGCTTTTTTTTTTTTTTTTCATTAATAATATAATAAAATTTATTAGATAACATGTGTCAAACAGTATATTAATTCACATCTGTTTAATGTTCTACAAGGACCAACAGCTCAGAAAAGGAATGTTGTTCTAAGAAAAGAAAAAAATTAGAACATGCAAATGAAAATGAATTGCTCCTTAGCTCATCTAGAGTGGTGCTGGAGGTTAAAGAAAGGGGGAAAATACTTTACAAAAGTTTGAGGGATCTAGTGGAACAAATGTATAGACGTTCTTTCCACTTACAATACAAAAACCAATCCAATGATTCCAAGAACCAAATTTTATCTAAACTACATGAAGAGTTTCCAGAGAATTGGTCAATGAGACATGTCAGACTTTTAATAGAAAAAACGTACAACAACAAAAAAGAAGGAATGAAAAATTAATATTCCTTTAAATGTTTGTCTAGAATTATTTATAAATATCACTTTTGTTATATTTACTTTTCATATATGAATATAAAAATTAAATAGTTTATTGTCATGTTACATTTTCAGGAAGATTATGAAAATCTCAAAGGATGAACGAGCTCATATCAGAAATATGCGAGTAGGAATGTCCAAAAAGGTATACAAGGAGATGGTCAAAGAAATGGAAAAAATTGCATTGTAGGAGGAGCCATCTCAAGAACAACGTGCTTCAAATGCAATATGTAATCATTGAATTTTTCGATCATTAGGTATAATAAATAAACAATTTAGCATTAATATTAATTTTCAAGTATTTTCTTGTAGAAAAGAAAATAAAACGGAACCCATTCAGCACATAAAACAGGAAGACAAGGAAGAAAAGGGTTGATATGTAAGTTTGTGAGTAATTGTTACTTCCTTATAATGACTTAACTATATTTCATTTTTGTATTTTTTAAGTTGTTTTACAAAATTCATCATTGAATGTCTTCAAACAGGTGCTAACATACAAAGAAGAACCATCAGAGGAATTGATTGAAATTGGGTTAAATATGGGTTGTGAGTATATGTTGGCATATCAGAACTTAATTGTGGAATTTGTAAGCATCTATCAATCTTGTTTTACTTAGCTCCATCTATAATTAATAGAACAAAAAAATATTTTATATTAAATATATGATTTGTTATGGGGTATAAAACTTGCTGGAAACAAAGTATGGAACTGCGCCAATAGATGAAATATTGAAACATGGCATGTTACATGGTTTTGAAAGAATGTGTATAGTTTATGACTCAATTGTTACAATGGTACATCATTTCTTTTCGATTTACATTGATGTATATTATTTAATATTTCAATTTTCATTATTCTCACCAATGTATATACATTCATTACAATTTATTATTATGTTTGTATATGGAAGGTGAAGAAGAAAAAAACAATGTTAGTAAAACAAAAACATTCTGTGAAAAATAACCCAAGTCATGGAAGTAGCTCTAGTAGTGATAGAAGTTCAAGCAAAGAATGCTAATCACTATGTTTAGATATCAAAGCAAGGCGTTGTATTTTTTGAAATATTATCCTGTGAAATCATACATTTTGTTTAATGTAATGGACATAGTGTCCCAATTGAAAGAAAAAGGGATACCAATAACTGTCCCATTTTGTATGAAAAATATTGTCTTATTCATATATATATATATATATATATATATATATATATATATATATATATATATATATATATAATACGTTTTAATTTATTCTATTGTGTTCTCCATTTTCACTATGAAATATAACACCACTAATTAAAAATTTATGGATGATTAAATATTACAATGAAGAGATGTGAAATTTAATGATATGATATAACAAATTAATCCAAACATCACATTCAAATGCACTAATAAAAATTTAATTCATATTAATGTTGTTATAAGATATATATGTGTCGACTTTTGATGAATCGTGAATTCTAAAAAATCACAATAATTATGATATGATATAACAAAGTAATTCAAACATCACATTAATTAATATGAATACTGTTACACCATTTTTTGGTCATCTAACCTATTATCATTAGATGGACCCAAGTACATCATGTAAGACCAATTTTACTCCAAGTAAAATTGCTTTCACTATGAAAATAACTTAGTAAATCACCTTTATTAAGTTGTTTATGGTCTAAACAGGAAACCCCATAAGGAAATATTAAATAAATATACATTTGTTTGATTTTCCTCAAAGAATAATTAGTTAAACAGTAGTTTAATTAATATTTCTAGTTATATTTAACCCAAAACAAGGAAATTAATTAGATAAATCATTATTTATCTTATTATTTTCTAAGAATAATTGTTTAAATATTATTTAAATAATATTCTTTATTAAATATGACTAATTCACCCTTAAATAATTAAATAAATCATTATTTATTTGATTATTACTCAACCATATCCTTAAAATGATAAATAAATCATTTATTTATTTATTATTACTCAATCACATCCTTAAAATGATAAATAAATCATTTATTTATTTATTATTTACAAATAAGGGGATTTGACTCAAGTCAAATTCCTTTTCCCTCCAACAAATATAATAAGATATTCCATAAAAGTTGGATCTAGATTTGGTTAACAATATTTTAATTATGCACCAATCTCTAGACTAACTCAATATTTTGTTATAAATAGAAGGGTTTTCCCATTCATTTGTCACCTTTTGTTGCCTAAATATCACTCTGGATCTCAAATCTTGGTCTGGCTATTGATCCACAATCATAGCCATATTTTCCATTTTTGTCTGTGTTTTCTACACCATCAAGAGAGAGGAATTCTAAATCTGAAGTGCTGAGGACTTTCAAGAACCCATCCCATTGAGGAGAACAGGGAACACCCTCTTGTGTTTTCCTCCCAGGCGCCATTAATAAAAATTTCATTAGATATATTTTTGTCTTGTCTATTGGATCTATGGAGTAAATATTATTTTTCTATTGTTTAATGTCTTCTAATGCATAGATCTAGATTTTTGCAGCATTTGTCTTTATCATCTAATTGCAGATCTGAAGATATTAGCAGTCATTTCTGTTGTTAGGGATGTTTGTTATGCGCAGCTAAAGTGGTATTTTTTCGTACACTTCGAAGCAAGATTCATACTAAAAAATATTGTTATAAGATGTGTCGACTTTTGATTAATAATGAATTTTAAAAAATCACAATAATTACACTGTCACAGGTCAATTTTTCTAAACAATCAAAAATGAAAACTGTTGCATGTCAGTTACTGTACACTGGTGAGTTTGTATTCTAAAGTGTACCGGTGTGTTTCTACGACCTCTGGGCACTGCACAAATATCAATACCAATTATAAATCTCGGTGTGTTTGTGTGATACCATGCACCAGTGCGTTTATGTGTCTATACGCACCGGTGCATTTGTATGACCTATGGGCACCGAATGAATACCGATACCAATTATAAATCTCGATGCATTTGTGTGATACTGTGTATCGGTGCATTTATGTGTCTATATGCACTGGTGCACTTGTACGACCTATAGGCACCGCATGAATATCGATAACAATTATAAATATCATTGCATTTGTGTGATACTGTGCATCGGTGCATTTCTGTAAGTCTACGCACCAGTGTGTTGATACGACCTATGGGCACCGCACAAATCCCAAGAAAGAATTCAATATAATACTATCTAGTGCCTGCAGTGCCCTAAATAATCATAATAAGAGCTTCACGAATCTCATATTCACCAAAATTCCTTATAACAATTTCAAAAGTAAGTCGTTATTTTTCTGCCAATGAATCTGGAGATGCAAATGTTCTATTTGAAAGGTCAACAATATCGCCCCTTGATTTTCCATTCCTTATGAAATTAATAGCTTCTTCAGCCACATCATCAGAAATAGTTGTACCTTTTCAGTCAAATGATATATCAAAATCCCTTCGACCAAGGGTTTGAATTTCAGAGACATTCACATTATTTGGTGGGACCAAGTGAGAGAAAAGCTTCCATTCTTGAAAATCATCTTCAAGATTCATTTCCTGGTTAGAAAAATCACCATCTTATTCATCTTAAATATTGTTGACAATTGATGGATTTCAATCAACATGCCATGCTCGATATCAGAAATTCCTCCAATTTTTAATAATAATTTCAGTTGAAAGCCCAATTTCTGCATAAATGTCATGAAATGTCTTGTACAAGAGAAATTTTGTCCAAAAAAAGTTTCAAACTCATCTGAACCCTCACTAGGCATAGAATAAAACCATGGCCAAACCCGCACAATAACATGAATATCTCTAGGCTTCCAGGTACCTTTTTTACGCTTGCTATCAAATGTCCAAGATCTTGTTGTTTCTATCAAAGATAGATGTCCAAGGAAAAAAGGTCTCTTATGATAATGTAGAACGAAAGTATTCTCAGATGAACATTGCATGCCATCCCTTGATATTTTCCTAAAAACCTTTCTTCCAACATTTAAGGAAAATTTTTTTTGGCTACAAACAGCAAGAGGTAGCTTAAGCAGACATATGGCATGTTTCTTGTGCTCCAATTTTATGGTCGTCAATTGTTTCTACAAGAAACCTTCTGTAAGCACATAGAGCATGATCCTCATAGGAAATAGAATTCGAAATTCTAGTTAACATATCATGATAACCTTCTAATTTTGATGCATACTTAGAAATATACTTTAGGACAACATACTGAGAAAGCATTGGTTGGAAATCAAAATTTTCACACCCCATTGTTAGAAGGTCAATTTTATGTACATTCAGCCTATCATCATTTCTTTCCGGGTCATAATTTTTTTCTTCCTTTATCATCTATGAACAATCTTGATTCCTCAGAAATATCCCATGGAGCATTGTACTGACATGTGAGAATAGTGCCCCTTTTGCACAAACAAGAATCTACGCTACACTTTGTGTGCCTTTGCAAAAGGTTTAACAATTATTTATAATCATTATGAGGATTGGAAGAGAAAATATGATCATTATTCAATAAGAAAGGGTCATCACTAAGGCTTCTTGGAACCATTATGTTTCGACAATGAATGTCATGTGGATTCCATGCAGTTACACAATTTTCAAAGAATCTCTTTGTAATTTGTACATTAGAAGCATTTGACCAATTAAGTCTTTCCATGTCAGGAGAGCCTTGTAACCATAAGAAACCATGGACATGTTCTGAACCTCTATGCTACCACTCATATCTTAAGAAAATTAATATATAGTTACTACAAAAATATAAATAGAACCATAACAAAAAATTGACAATGAATAGAAAATAAATTCAACAACACAAACTTGTACCAAAAGTCTTTTTCTTTAAGATATTTTTGGATAACTTCCTCTCGAAATATATTGAATCTACGGTGCATAAATGTGGCAACAATATGAGGGTACTGGATAACATTCTAAATTTTCATACGATTCTCATTTAAAGAAGGAGAATGTGAATGTATAGGCATGAGGTTATGCAACTCTTGCCACTTTGTGTCAGTTGTACTCAAAGTAAAAAATAAAGATGGACATCCCAACTGAGTAATAATGCCAGTCAATTCAGCTCGACATTTATTCAAGTATGCCCTTGTACCTATCAGAGAAGAACCAAACCGCATAAGATTCTCAACCAACTTAATATCTGGTAAATCAGAAATTTGGTGACGCAAGTCTTCAATTGTTGTCGGTAAGTTATCATGTAAATGTTTCTTCACAAAAACTGCAGTAGTTGTCTGGCTCCAATGTCACATTATCATGTTCAATTTGTAATATCGAAAGTGAGGATGGCTTCCAAACCTCTGATCATAGTATCTAATATGATGAAATGCATACTCATGAAGTTCAACACTACAAATACGTGGCTGCAACCAATCAACATCACCAGTGGGGAAAAATGTGGGGAATACCATATCTAATAACCCCTCAGTATTATATTCATTCACTGGAGAGGTTCCAATATTGGGCCAATCCATTTCTTGAACATGTGAAGAATCAACATTATCAAGAAATGCTCTAATTTCTTCCACTTATCTTCGTTCATTAGGTAGGCAAGCAACAAAAGAAGAAGGATGAGATTGGAAATGATAAATAGGTAACTCTTCATTATTAGTTGCATTGATCTCAGATTCTTAAATATCACAATAAAAAAATTTAAGCCTGGATGAGACATCTATTGATCTTTATGGAAGAGCATTCATTGAATCATTGTCAATTACAACATCTCGATAATATTGATCACGCTCAATTTTGAAAAGTAATGCAGCCATAACTCGAGATATTTTGATATAACATTCATAATATTTAGACTGAGAAGCATGTCTCCTCACAATTAGAAATTCAATATCTTCAACATGTTGGGGAAGACTTTGTGCAATTGAAGAAATATCTTGAGGAAAGCTAATTGTGTGACCGCTATACCTATATTTCCCACCTCGAGCAAGTGTCACTCGCAAAATAGGATTCACACATGCTATTAGCATTTCTTCAACTTGAGTAAAAACTCTTAAAATATGAGGTAGCTCATCATGATCCATGTTATTATATCCAGAGAAATGATGCGAACCTTTTTCATTCTTACATTGTCTGCAAATAGGTCCTTCATAATCTCTCAAAACCTGGATTTCTGGATATGATTCTGGACATATGTGGCACATTTGGACAACTGCCAACCTATCTATATTTTCTCGAAATATTTTATGCACTACAATCATGTTTTCATCAAAATGAATATGATCTGTATTGGTCAGACCATGTGGAGAACTATGTGGAAGAGTAAAATTTCTTCTAAAAGGTACTTGATTTTCAGCAACATGAGATTCCCTTCCCAAATTTGAAATATGTGGAATGGATCTATGATAGGGCCTTTCCAAATTTTTGGTTTGCATTTCTGGAACTTGAGAGGATGATAAGGTGTCTTTAGCTTAAAATATTTTAAAATTTAATGTCCAACTAATTAAAAATGCAAAATTGAAAAAAGAATCAAATGCATTCAATATTTACATTTGTTTGGTGATGTGGATGAAACCTATGAGATGGTTTCTCTTCACTTCTAGCATCAGTGGATGGAATTGTATTTGGGGAGTTAGTTTCTAAGCCTGTATTCAAATGAGTTATTTCCTATTCCAACAAAATAAAATACAATATAAAACTAAATGTCCAACCAATAAAGATTAAAAAATGGAAAACAAAACAAATACATTGAAAATTACATTAGTTTGACAATTTGATGTTTTGGATTCCATCTTGCCAACCTCATCAAATTAAATCATGTTTTTTCCATAGAAGCTCATAAAATAAAATTCACAACTAACAACAAATGAAAAATTGAGGAAAATATCAAATGCACTCAACATTTACATTTGTTTGGCGATCTGGATGAACACTATGAGATGTTCCATCATCACTTGCAACATAAATAGATGGAACATCTACGAAATTCATTTTTATGCCTCTATTAAAATAGGTTTTATCCTGTTTTAATAAAATAAAGTATGCAATAAAATTCAATGTCCAATGTAGTAAAAATTTAAAAATTTAAAAATGAAATCAAATACATTGAACATTTACATTAGTTTTCCAATTTGATTGTTGAGGAGAATGCACTTGAATGCTATGACATGCTTCATCTCCACTTCTCATATTAGTAGATGGAACACTTGGGGAGTTAATTTTGAGACCTCTATTAAAATGAGTTGTATCCTATTCCAAAGGAAGAAAATACCTTATAATTTTAGTTTAAAAAAAAATGTAAATAGAGGAATGTAATAAAAAGAGCATTATTGCAGAAAATGTCAAAATATCATTCTGTTACCTCCATTGTTCCACGTGAAATGCTATCAGGGATGACTGGTTCTCTTGGTGGGACAACATTATTTTGAGAAGGGGGATCGAAAGATCTGATTTTTGTAGGAACTAGCTCCAAATTATCAAACAAATGGCCAATGAAACTGTCATCCAAATCATCACATGCAATGTCATCATTTCCTCCACCATGGATGTTTTGCAACCTTTGGCCTTGCTCAAAATATTTAATTGTAGAGACATAAGGGTTAGGGTGAACATTTTCATCCACATTATTGATAGAATGTTCTTCTCTATTCTGATATGTTTCCCAAATATTATGAACATTCTCAAGAGAGCATCGAACAACAAAATTATGTTCTTTCAATGAACTACCAATCGAAAATGTTCTTTCCATGATATCATCCATAGTATGATACTTACGAGGAATCATAAAATCATTTTGAAGAGTAGTTTCCGCAGTTCTTCTACGATATGTAGCTCTCCTATGCTCATTTATTATGTCCTTATTTTGTTGATACCGTAAATAGAGACTTTCATTAGACCTGTCACGCGATGCTGGTGACAGATTCCATTTTCTTGTACGTTTTCTTGTGCCTTCAGATGAGATGTCTACAATGAATAACATTGTTTTAGAACCAATGAGAAAAAAAATAATACAAATACCATGTATAAAATAACTTAGAGAAATTATAATTATAAAAACAAAGATAAATGTGTATCATTCAAACACATTCAAGTCCAATTAATAGAACTAAAGGGGAGATAATAAGAAATATTTTCCACAAAATTGCAATGGGATTAAATATCCAACATCTGATACATACACATATAGAAGAAAATTCAGGAGGAGACATAAAATATCCATATAATCATAATTTTCAATTATTAGCATATAGACCCAAAAGTATGTAAAGTAAAAAAAATGAAAATATTTTCCGCAACCACAGAGACTATATAAAATGAAAATACATATAAGAAATCCTAACAAGAGTAATAGCCTAAGACTTCATGTCCATATCTAATGGTGGAATCTCATCAATAGAATCCATACGGGGAGAAATTGCAAAAACATTTCTAGACTCAATCCAATCATTGCAGTCCTACAACGTTGGAGACCAAAACCCATGCATTTGTTGATTAGTTGAAATATCAATATATGTTCGAAAACAAAGGCCCATCATCATGTCATATAATAGGAAAGGAACTTCACTGCAGTTGCACATAAGAGCCACACCCTGGACTATTTGAAATGGGAGATAACTACGACATTTGATATTTATATATGTAGAAATTTCTTCCAATAACTTCCATCTAAAGCCCCAATAATCCATAAAGTAGTCAATTGTTCATTCAACACACGGGTGACCAAATTGGAAATTATCTATTTCTTCAATTGACCATACAGAAGTGGCGCCATCATTGACAAGGCATATCAAGTGATTCTTATATATGACTAATGACATACACTTTATGTTAGTGATTGAAACAAATGAAAAAACCCATTCATTTTTTATTACATCAAACAAGTAGATTGTATACCCATATCGAGGATAATCTTCATACTCGTCTAGATAGAGCCAAAATAATTTACTTTTATAAAAAACTCTATTTTGAGGGGGTGAAGTGCCACCAAATGGAAGATCAACCCTTCGCCAAACCCTATCAATACTACTGCAAACATAAAATTTAGACTGCATTCTATCATAGATATGTTTTAGAACAACCCTGTAATATTTTTTTTTGCTTACATTGTTGAACCCTTAGTTAAACTGAGAGGGGGGGGGGTGAATTAGCTTAACACATTCATGGACTTTTAAAACTTTTCATTAAACTTTATTAACACTTTCATTTCATGATCAACATAATGTGTGAGCAATCTTTATTTGTGAGCAGCAATTAATAAGGAGATTAGATAATGTAACAGCAGTCTTAATATGTAAGCAGCAAGCATTAGCAGAATAGATATACCATATCAACACATAGACATCATGCACATAGACACCATATATAAGTGGAAACCCATAAAGGGAGAAAACCACATCTTATTATTGTTGTGATGCAAAGGCAACCTCCAACTCCCTCTCACCACTGATTTTTTGTAGGCTCCAACCCACAGGAGGCTCTTACCTCAATTCTGCAAGCTACAACTTGCAAGGAAGCTCCAACTCCCATCAATTTTCTGTAGGCACCAACCTACAAGAGGCTCTAACCTCAGTCAGCTACAACTAACATCTATCAAGCTACAACTTGATAGGGAAGCTCCCACTTCCTTACTCTTTCAAAAGAAAGATACTTGCTGATTTACCTTGGATATCAACTCTATTATGTACCTTCTCTTTTGCTATCCATTAGTCCTCATATTTTCCCTACATCATCTCAGCATCTTCTCGGATTCTCTATCAACTGCTCCATCTCCTCTTCCTTACTGCTTCATTTCTGCATTCTCTTACCTCACTCTCTCTATGCATATCAATGTGATATTATTTATAGAAATTCCCTTATGACTGTTAGCATTCCTCAGGGAATTTGAAATGGATAGCCATGCCTCTTTGCCTTTTTCCTTCTCATTTCTTTTACTCGCTGATTCAGAAAAATATAACAATATGCATTAATTTCAATATTACAGTGGGATTTTTGTTTTCCTCCGGAGACTTTCCAATGCATCACAAACAATATAAAATCAATTACAACATTTACATTCCCATTTTCAGTTACATGTATAAATTTCACTCAGTCCTCTTTCCAGCACTTGGCTTGCTGGTTTGTCTCTTCTACTGCTGTCAGATAACTTCTCTACATACCTCTGCTGTTTTTTGCAATTGTGTATCTGTTGTTGTCATGTAACTGTTCTGCATACTCTGTTCACTATAATTTTGTGCACCTGTGCATGTACACCTGTCAAACCTGCAATCTCTGTTTACCTCTTTCAGGCCCACTTTTTCTCTTTATCTATGCATATAAAACACATTTCCTAATTTATGCCCAATTTATTTCAATCTGGGCAACTCACAGCTTTTATTTCTATGCATCTAAAAATAATGTGCTCCAAATAATCTCTATCTGGAAATTTAATTTAGTGCGGAATCTTCATTATTCCATGGTTATGGGACAAATCTGCATATACAAATTAAACCAAAGTTCACCTTGTAATTAAGGCTCACCTAGTCTTCGGTCTTCGATTTATGAACCTACAACCATATTGTAAACCTCCCTCCTTAATATTTCATTCAATAATGTGCAAGCTTATTTTTAAGAGGTTATAAACCAAATGTCCATTAGAACTCCTTACTATTATCATATGGGTTATTACCCATTTCACATGAATATACAACCCTCGACCTTTGCACTTATATGCTTGGTTTAGAACAAATGTAATATTGGATCACGACATTTCTATAAACATAATATACCAATATATAATACGTTTTTCTACCCAATGTTTTGAAATGTTGCATAGTATCCTTGACTTTGGCTTAAACCCCGAATTGTAATGTGGCCTAGCAACATGTATTATATCCAATTTAATCTTCACCCTTAGTTAAAACAACCCAGATTTTAATCGATATGCGGAAGTATTAATTTCTGCTTCAGTCTATGGTTAAAACCCATTTTATAAAAGAAACTGGACCAATGTTCGAATGCTAGGTTCAAACCCTTCTCATGACTATTCAGATTAACATTTGAATAATCCCACTATTCCAAATTTGTAACCTTCACAACATTAAACTAAAATGCTGACGCCATAATAAAGTAACCTTTAGGCCCACAATATTGAACCTTTTTATATTTTCTGATGCGATTAATCGCAACTGAATACTTTTGATTGCAATTGATGCATTTGCAAATGTTATAATGCGATGCCCCTACTTCGATGCGATTGATGCATCTGCAAATGTTTCGATGCGATGCCCTACTTTGATGCCCTTTAAGCCAGAACTCAAACACATAGGAGTCACCATTTATAACATATCGGGTCCGCAATCACAATCGGAACTATTATTAACATGTTTCGCTATTATGATTTTCTCCGATGCGATTCGTGAGGGTCCCACAAGGTTAATAAACTCTTTTGTCCATTCGATTTATTATAATGGTCCATGTCTTGGAATATAAACTTCGATTCATTATAATATATGCATTTGCCAATGGTTTAAAAACAAACACCAATTCACGCTTTATAAACCTTGATTTTAAACCCAATCTTCAGACTATATAAACAATGATTAATAACATCCGATCGCACAAGTACTGGGCCACTTCTTTGATTTCTAACTTTCTAATTCATTAATCAAATTCAGGAAATTTGATGAATGAATTTTTGTAGTCCAATGACAAAAGGTCCTTCGAATATGACCTTTGGTATTTTAAATACGCACCAGACTATAAGACCTTTGTTTTATTTGAATGGTGTGCCGAAACTATATCTCCCTCTTTTATAAGTCTTAGTCTTTATAAAAAGCGCCTTAATAATGTTTAAAAAAGATATAATAATCCACATTCATAACGCACCTTTGATATAAGTCAACCATACCATATAGTTGGACGAATCATATCTTAAACCTTCATAGCATATATTAAGTGCAATAGACCTTAGCCAGATATAATAAACGTAGCGTGAACCTCTAGTTATGATAATTCATATAAACCTTGGCCTTCCTTAAACCGACAATCATGAACATACATCAGAGTTGGGGCCCAGCGCTAACGAGCCTTCCACATCCGACGGTGGTTAGTTCATCGCTTGGTCCTGGATGATTCGACGACCATAAACCAATATCGTGTGATTTAAATACCCGAGTGTTAATTCACAAAATTTACGCGATGTGAATGGTATTCCAATACCATTTGTGGCCACACATCATCTCCTAGCATACATCGCGTTTTTCTCACCAATTTTATTTACTACTTCTAAACTGCGCGAAACTGTTGGGTTTCGACCTTTGGGTTTATTTTTCAAGCTTCTCGGTTCCACTATTACTCGGGGTTTCATTCTCCTCTAATTTCGCATTCAACCTTCCCTTCAACACTGCCGCCTCAATTCAACATTCGGACAGGGTTAATTAACCCAATTAGTTAACTGTGGATGATGAATTTCATCTCCACGCCTCGACTCCTAATACAAATATTTCAATATAATACAATTCGAAGTTCCAACACGCTTTTATTAAAACCCTTAGCACTTATCTGGGCATGAATTGACTCTATATTTAGTCTTCTCTGACCCAAATCCACAGTAACTCCAATCAATCCTCAACATCGATCCTGTATCACTGGTTATTCATAATAGGATTTATTACGTATAAGTTAAGCCCTCACATCCAACCTGAACTACGATATCGGTATTATTAACACCGATTCTTTCGTTGAATGCAGAGTCTCAATTCAGAGCTCTATTGCAGGTTCTATCTTCACAGTTAATCAAAGGGATTCAAAACATTCCACACAAAATTCGACTCAACAAATGCACAGTAACACTGAAACAATTCCTCATTTATACAATGACATTACTTACAACTTTTAGTCCTCGGCCAGGTCTTCAAAGTAATGGCCTTCTATTCCTTTGCCTCTACTCTACTGCCTCTGTTCTCTGCTACTTTGCTTCTCTCTTTGCCTAGTTACTGTTTCAAATGCTCCTCCTTTGCCAACTCCTTTGCCATCAATGACAACATTTCCAACATACATTTTCCAATAACGAAAAGAAGCCCCGATCTCCAATTCATATTGGGCCAATGTTTTTAAAGGCCTTTGTAAATGGATTCACTACAAAATAGTTGCATGAATAGGAGAATTCTGTTGGTAAGGATAAAACTGCCATTGGTCCAATAGTAGACTCTACTTTGTATCTTGAATCTATGAATCGCAAATGGAAATGAGATATGTGCCCATTCTGATTAAGGTATTCAACAAAAAAATAATTGTATTCATCATTGAGGAAAGGAACCATAAATCCAAATTCGTTGGTAGAGATATGCTTGCAATGCAATAAGAAAGAAGGGTTTTGCAAAACATTCTTCCATTTCTTACAAATAGTGCTAAACTTTATCAAAGTCGATAAAGGTAGCCAGAGGAAGACAATTTCAAGAATTTTGAATGGAAGGCAACTCCAAATAGCTGGATCCATGATCAAATAAGGAAATCACGTAACATAAAAGAAAACATATGTGATATCAACAAAAAAAAATTCAATTAATGTTGAATAAAGTTAAAAGTAGCATACATACTCAATTTTCCATTTACAAATATAATAAAATTCACCTATACATATTGTATAAAATCATATGACTCGTAAGAACATTATTAAAATAATGAAAAACAATTCACAATTTTATAAACCTAATGTTTAAAATCCAATATTATTAATGTTAATAAATCTATTTTTATGTCTCTATTAATTTCTATGTTTAGTATTTATGTTAATGTTTTGATGTTCAATATAAATATTAACAAAAAAACCATTTTTTAAATATTAAATAACTTAATGTTATAAACCTCACGTTATAAAATAACCTAATGCTACATCAACCAAATGATATAAAAATACAAAAATTTCTAATTCTAATGTCATTGTACCTAGGAAAACCTAAAGTTAAATTATAATATCATTGAAACTAAGTAAACCTAAAGTTATCAATCCTATTCTTTAATGAAATATTTATGTTGGTGTTTAATGACAATGTTCACATTAATGTATAAATGCAAAATTTAATATTATATAAATTTCTATGTTTAACATTGACATCTATATTTATTATTAGTATTATTTATATTAATACTAATTAACATTAAAAGAGATATCGATATTTAAAATTAATATTAATAGTTTTGTATTAATTTCAAATATTTATATTTATTATTAAAGTTAATATCAATCTATATTATTAAATTATTAATGTTAATATGAATCAATATTTATTTTACTAATATTATTGTTAATTTTAAATAATAATAATAATAATAATATTAATATTAATAATTTCTATGTTAGTTGTTAAAATTTATGTTTATATTATTAATATTAATAAAAAAAACATAAACATTCACTTTAATAACACACATAAATATTGAAAAAATGAGTGATTAAAATTTCAAAATAAAATAATCAATAATATTCTTTAATGAAATATTCACATTAATTTATAAATAAAAAATTTAATTTTATATAAATTTCTATGTTTAACATTGACATCTATATTTATTATTCATATTATTAATATTAATTAACATTAAAAGAGATATTGATATTTAAAATTAATATTAGTAATTTTTTTATTAATTTGAAACATTTATATTTCTTATTAAAGTTAATATCAATCTATATTATTAAATTATTAATGTTAATATGAATCAATAATTATTTTAATAATATTATTTTTAAATTTAAATTTAAGTAATAAAAATATTAATAATATTAAGAATTTCTATGTCAATTTTAAAAATTGATGTTTATCAATGTTTATTAATATTAATAAAAAACATAAATTTAACACACATAAATATTGAAAAATTGAGTGATTAAAATTCCAAAATAAAATAAACTTTAAAATTTTCAAAATTCTAATGTCATTGAACTTAAATAAACTTAAAGTTATCAATCGTATCCTTTAATGAAATATTTATATTAATTTGTAATGACAATGTTAATGCAAAATTTAATTTTATATAAATTTCTATTTTTAACATTGGCATCTATATTTATTATTAATATTAATATTAATATTAATTAACATTAAAAAGAGATATTGATATTTAAAATTAATATTAATAATTTTTTATTAATTTGAAACATTTATATTTATTATTAAAATTAATATCAATCTATATTATTAAATTATTAATGTTAATATGAATCAATATTTATTTTAATAATATTATTGTTAATTTTAAATAATAATAATAATAACAATAATATTAATTTCTAATTCAATTCTTAAAATTTATGTTTATATTATTAATATTAATAAAATACATAAATATTGATTTTAATAACACAAATAAATATTGAAAAATTGAGTGATTAAAATTCCAAAATAAAATAATCAATCATATTCTTTAATGAAATATTCACATTAATGTATAAATGCAAAATTTAATTTTATATAAATTTTTATGCTTAACATTGACTTTTATATATTATTAATATTAATATTAATTAACATTAAAAGAGATATTAATATTTAAAATTGATATTAATAATTTTTTTATTAATTTGAAATATTTATATTTATTATTAAAAATATCAATCTATATTATTAAATTAATTAAGTTAATATGAATCAATATTTATTTTAATAATATTATTGTTAAATTTGAATTTAAATAATAATAATAATAATAGCAATAATATTCATGTTAATAATTTCTATTTCAATTTTAAAAATTTATGTTTATCAATGTTTATTAATATTAATAAAAAACATAAATATTGAAAAAATTATTTAATTTAATATGAATTAATATTTATTTTAATAATATTTTTGTTAAATTTAAATTTATATAATAATAATAATAATAATAATAGCAATAATATTAATATTAATAATTTTTATCTCAATTTTAAAACTTTATGTTTATCAATGTTTATTAATATTAAAAAAAAACATAAATATTGAAAAAATGAGTGATTAAAATTTCGAAATAAAATAAATTTAAAATTTTTCAAAGATAACTTTTAAGTGTTGGATATGTGAACAAATAGAGCATCTTCAAGGTTTTTGTCTCAACTCACTCAAAGAGGAAAAAGAACACAAACCAAAAATGTACTTAGATGATAATGTGTTAGGTCCCTATATTTACGCCGGAGGCGTTATCTTTGGTGGAGTGGGGTGCGGTGACACTGTTCACCCCACCCAATCACAACCTTTTCTCATCGCCCTTCTCATGAATCATATTCTGACATGTGTTGAAACACTTTAAAAGTGTTTTAAAACTCGAGAATCATATTCTGACATGCGTCAAAATTAAAACTCGTGTATTTGACTTTGAGAAAAGTGTGATCGTCTGCATCTGGCTGTCATGGTCACGGTTTACTGTGTGCGTGCCCACCCCTGCAACACTTAGATATGGCCGAGCTCGTTTATCTGAACATCTGCCAGGTACGGGAGTGGAACTGTCCTCGCATCCTCTACAGAATGTAATACATTGACCCATGATCATTTGGAAATTCTCACGCCATTTCCAGTCTCTCTTTATCTTTCTAAGACTGGTAATGCAGGGTCCCATGCTTGAGGGAGGAAGGGAGGAATTCATTTCACCATCAATGGCCACTCATATTTCAAACTCGCTCATCATATATTTTGGAGGAGCTGGAGATGTCCACAACGTTTCCGTAAAATGGTAAGGACTGGTTGGCAACGCAATTAGGGAAAGAACTGGCAAAGGAATTCCTCCCTGGTACAGCAATTGGGCAAAGCAATTCCTACCTGGTACAACAATTGGGCAATAGAACGGACAGATCCTTGAAATGTTATCAAGGCTGCAACTACTACTTCTCCAATTAATTTTCCTGAGTTAATGCAATCCAAGGGAAAAACTAGAGTTGCTGAGACTGCAATTGCTACTTCTCCAATTAATTTTCCTGAGTTAATGCAATCCAACAGAAAAACCAGACTTGTTGGTGGCTTATAAGACACTGACGGTGGTGAACAGTTGCAAATTTTCTATGTGGCCTGCGACTGTGGGTTCAACTGATCTTCCTCCTCCTCAGATCGCAGAAGTACCAGCGGGGGTTTCATATTCATGGAAGAAAGATCCATTCTATTGAGGACTAATGCTATTAACAAGCCCAATTTTACCCCTATTCATAGTAACCTCTCCAATACCCACAGACTCCTCCCTAAGTGCATGAACCCCACTGGCTACTGCTCTTTCCGTAAGGAGGTTAAGTGATTATGGCTGCTGCTCTTTCCATAAGGAGGTTAAGTGATTATTTCTACCTCTATCATGGCTCCAAGGTTTCCTTTAGCAAATTCTGTGCCCACTTTAGTAGTGGGGTCACCTCTAGTTTCGAAGTCTGAGAACACCAACAGTAAGGAATGCAACTAGGAGCAAAGTACCCATCTCACAACAGAAATATATAGCTCCTATCTCTAACAAAAATTCATCTCCAGCCGGTAGTAGGAGCACACCCTCTGTTTTTCTGCCTTCGCATATCTCTCAAAGCTCGTCAGGAAACTCTGCAAAACAACAATACTAGCAAAGGCCACAACGGTTAGTCTCCCTCAATCCACAACAATTCCTTTTTACCAATAGTCCATATGTGCAGTAGCAAGCGGTGCAAAAATCGCAGTTTTCAACACAATCTGCTCATCAAGTATCAACACTCCATCATAAACAGAAAATGCATGATCAAATTCCCCACAAACATCTTTCAGTAATCCTCCTCTGCATCAACAGCAGGAACAACAAATACAACGAGGTTCATCAACATTATCCAATTCTGGGACATTGTTGCTTGCGTCTCCAACATCAACGTTGGGTGGTAGCCCCACAAAGATGAATCATGTTAGATCTTTTGGAGTCAATTTACATGCAAAGTATAGTGCCGAACATCAGTCAGGTAGCCCACATGTAGTTCTACCTTCTCAATATAAGTAAACATTTACAAATGTATCTGCAAACCCTGCAGAGCAAAACAAAATTTCGGTGGAACTCCTATTTAGTGATTACGAATATGTTGACACAGATGTTTCCAAGTGTGTGTCATATATAGGTTTTTCCTGATAGGCTATTGATTGTTTGAATATTTTTGAGCATAGATGTCTTAATCAATATCATATAAATGGAGTTCAAATGTTACAAAATCCTATGAATTTATGCACATCCTCTGTTCAAAACATAAACCCTTTAAATGCTTCTTCTCCTCACACATATTTTATATGTCAGGCTTCAGGAAGCCTGAAAAATTCAAGAGTCAATATGGCAGAAGCGATGAGCAGTCCACCTAGATTTGTAGTGGGCTTTGGAGCAATTGGCTAGTATATGGACATGATCTGGTGTGTCTTTTAACTAAAGATTGAGCTCTGCCCATGCCTTGCCAACCAGGTTCCTCCCAAATTCAGCCCACCCATCATGGCCATCATCTTGCTTCAACCCACAAACACAAATGCATGCCATTGTTGAAAATATTAAAGTCATCTGCGTGCCTTGAGAGGAGGAAGAAAAAGAGTATAGGGGCAGCAGAGGAGCTTGTGTGCATAGCACCACACATTCAAAGAAGAATGGGAAAAATCGTAAGGATGAAATCAATGTTGATGGGCCGCAACCACTATTGCAGAGGAGAATTAATTTTGTTATGGGCGTAGCCATTTTTGCAGAGGAACGAAGACTTTTGTGGTTCCAAAGCAAGGAAGAACAGAGTTTATTTAAAAACAGTCCTTTCGGGATTTTAAGCCCTCAACAACCAAAAATGAAGGAAATTTGTTTAAACGGTGAAAGACTTAAGTTTTGAATGAGACACGTGATAGTGGTCCCCACCACTTCACTGCCAATCGGAATCGCAAGTTTCACTTGTATCGTCTTGTTGATGTAAAGAATCGCGATGCGATGCGATCACAATCGCAATCGCAAATTGCAGCAGAAATGTTTCAAAGTTCAAAGTGTCTTGTTGATGTGGTGAGTTCCGCAAGCGGAACGTTCTCATATAATGCACAGCCTTTGTTTTAAGGCCCAATGTGATCACAATCGCAATCAAACCTTATATTATAATTGCCCTCCACCGCAACCGAGGCCCGTGGGTCCATAGACCACGTGGCAGTTCAATATTCAATCGCAAATTTTGAATCGGGGGCAATTTTGTTGATGCCCCGATTGCACTATCAAATGGCGGACCCGATCCAGATTATGTGTCATAGTTTATAGTTGGTCATCGCGTCCAGTTCGCAATCGGAGATCGCAATGTTTATGTTTTGGCCCGATTGCACAGTGTTATAACACGGACCCGACGCCATTTATATGGCAGATTTAATTCTTGGTTCATCGCGTCCAGTTTATCAATCAGAATCAGAGTTATTTGGTTGTTGTTTGTATTGTGGGTCCCCGATGATATTTGTTTTAAAACAGATTTTGTTTAAGTTTTAATATAGTTTTGTTATAGTTTTAAATATGCGCGACATATAAAAGAAAAGGCCTGAGAGCCTATGTATTGTATTATTATGTTTAGTTTTGGTTATGCACAACAGTGCGGAATAATAAAAACACAACAGTGTTGTTTTACAGAGATAGAGTGATGTTTGTATGAGAGACAGTGAAGTTTTTTGCACTGTGTTTGAAGCAGTCACATTTTGTAAATCCCTTTGTGTGAGGAAGACATTGTAATAGTTTTTTTTTAAGGAATAGAAGTTTTTTTTTAGTGCGAAAACTCTGTCTCCTGTCAAGAAATTTTAATATTTCTCTGTGTTGAAGAGGAGAGTATTACTCTCTCTATTGTTGTTTTGGAATTCTTAGAAATTCCAACATGGTATCAGAGCTAGTTCAGGCTCTTTGAAGGTCAAAGAAGCTGAAAGAAGAAGAAGACTTATTGTAGCGTTTCTCCAGCAGCGTGAAAGCTCAACAAAAGATAAAGTTCAGGTATTTCTCAAAGAAAACAGAGTTGTTGTTTTTTGTTTAAAAGAGTTTGTTATTTCAGAAAAGGAAAGATAGGTTGTCTAAGTTTAGAGTTCAGTTTAAAAGTAATGGCTGGACCGAGCACTGGTATGAGTATTGGAAATGCTTAGCTTCCACAATTTAATGGAAAGAATTATGATTATTGGGCCATTACCATGAGAGCCCTGTTTGTCTCACAAGACTTATGGGAATTTGTAGAAGATGGTTTTGATGAACCAGCTGATGAGTAGGTTTTTAATGCCTTAACTCAAGCGGAGAAGGATATATTAAAGAGAAATAGAAAGAAGGACTCTAAAACCCTCTACTATTTGTATCAAGTAGTAAATGAGAGTGTGTTTCCAAGGATAGCTGCAGCTAAGAGATCCAAGGATGCATGGGATACTCTCAAAATAGCATACCAAGGTATGGAGAAAGTGAAGACAACAAAACTACAGTTGCTGAGGAGAGATTTTGAAACTCTCTGCATGAAAGAGTCAGATAGTATAGACTCATTTTTTACACATGTGATTGGGATTGTAAATCAGATAAGGTCCCATGGACAAACTCTTGAAGAAAGAAGGATTGTGGAGAAACTCTTGAGGAGCTTACCCTCAAGGTTTGATGTTATAGTTACCACCATAGAAGAGACCAAGGATCTCTCAAAGTTCATAGTAGATGAACTTCATGCTTCATTGATGACCCATGAACAGATATTGGAAAGAACAGTGAATCCATCTCTAGAGCACGCCTTCAAGAACCAGATGCCTTCAGGAAGAGGAAGAGGCAGAAGCCAAAACAGAGGTGGAAGGAACAGCCCTTCACATTCACATGGAAGGAGCAACAGTCAAAATCAGAGCCACGGCCAATGCAACAACCAACAAGGTGGACACCAACATGCGCATGGACAAAGGTATGACAAATCCAATGTCCAATGTCATTATTGCAATAAATATGGGAACTATGCCAATGAATGTAGAAAGAAGCAAAATGACATGAAAAATAGGCAGAATGCTACTGTAGCAAAAGAAGAAAAGAACCCAAGTAATGTGTTGTTAACATGTAATGTAGCACAAGATAGAGAATATGGTGTTTGGTTCTTAGATTCAGGATGTAGTAATCACATGACTCGAAACAGAGCAATATTTGCCAATCTAGATGAAGAGGTTAAATCAGAAGTAACCACAGGGACTGATACTAAAATCTATGTAAAAGGAAAAGGCAGAGTTAGTATTCGAGCAAGAAATGGTGAGCAAAAATTTGTTCCAGATGTGTATTATGTTCCTGGTTTGAAGTGTAATCTTTTGAGCGTTGGGCAGCTCATAAAAAAAGGTTACAATGTAATTTTCAAGGATGATGTGTGCACCATAAAGGATATACCTCCAAGCAAGAAAATCATTGCTGAAATACAAATGACCAGTAATAGAATGTTTCCGCTCAAGCTCAACACTGACTTGAAGGGAAAAGGGAAGAGTGTAGCAGCTGTAACTCAAGAAATCTTTCAGAAGGAAGAGAAAGATGAAAACTGGTTATGGCACCTGAGATTTGGACATCTCAATTTCGGAGGATTAAATTTGTTGCACAGAAAAGGAATGGTAAGAGGTTTACCATTGATTGAGAAGCCTGACAGACTATGTGAAGGCTGCATCTTGGGAAAGCAATAAAGAGAAAATTTTCCATCAGGGAAAAGCATAAGGGCAAAAGCACCCTTAGAGATCATTCACTCAGATTTATGTGGGCCGATGCAAACAACATCAGTTTCAGGCAACAATTACATGCTGACCTTCATAGATGATTTCACAAGAAAAGTGTGGGTTTATTTCTTAAAATATAAGAGTGAAGTCTTTCAAAAATTTTGCCATTTTAAAGCTCTTGTAGAGAAACAGAGCGGGCTGTATATCAAATTTCTCAGAACTGATAGAGGAGGAAAATATATCTCAAAGAAATTTCTGCGTTTCTGCAGAGATAACGACATACACAAGCAGTTTACCACAAGGTACACACCGCAACAGAATGGAATTGCTGAAAGGAAGAATCGAACCATAATAGAAATGGTGAGAAGTATGCTGAAGGAAAAACACTTGCCGAATGAGTACTGGGCAGAAGCAGCAAATTGTGCTATGTATATTTTAAATAGATGCCCTACAAAAGCTGTGATGAACAAAGTTCCAGAAGAAGCGTGGAGTGGCAGAAAATAGGGAGTCACCCACATGAGAATTTTTGGATGTGTGGCTTATGCACACATTCCAGATAAGTTGAGAAAGAAGTTGGATAGTAAGGGGGAAAAGTGTATCTTCCTTGGATATTGTGAAGATTCCAAAGGATACAGATTGTATAACCCATCCACAAAGAAGTTTGTGATAAGCAGAGATGTGCAGTTCATTGAAGAGGAAGCATGGGATGGAAGCATTGAGAAACCAGTTAATGTTAAAGGCTGTTTATCTCATGATGAAGATGAGGAAGATGTGATTGAAATTAACAACTCATCGGTAGCACAACCTCCACCAACACAAGGACAACAAGGGACACCTCAAGCAGCAGCGAGAACACCCTTGAGAAGAAACGAGAGTGCATCTCCAAGAACACCACATGGAGCAGACTCAAGTGCTTCTTCAAGCACGACTACACCAAATGAAAGAGGAACAAAGTTCAGAAGTATTAATGAAATTTATGAACGGGAAGCGGCAAATGAAGGTATGAATTCCTTATTTTCTTTGTATTGTCAAGTTGATGATCCTATTCATTTTGAAGATGCAATAAAAGATAGAAAATGGATAGAAGCTATGGATGATGAAATTAATGCCATAGAGAAGAACAAAACATGGGAGTTGGTTGATCTCCCAGAAGGTAAAGAAGTCATTGGAGTTAAATGGATCTATAAGACCAAGAGCAATGCTGAAGGAAAAATAGAGAGACACAAGGCCAGACTGGTTGTCAAGGGATATAAGCAGCAGCATGGTAGAGACTATGAGGAAACTTTTGCACCAGTTGCAAGAATGGAGACAGTAAGAGCAGTGCTGTCCATAGCAGCACAAAACAAATGGACAGTATACCAGATGGATGTAAAATCCGCATTTTTAAATGGAGTTTTAATGGAAGAGGTATATGTTGAACAACCTCTCGGCTATGAGAAGAAAGGCCAAGAGCATAAAGTTTGCATATTGAAGAAATCTCTTTATGGGTTGAAACAAGCACCGAGAGCATGGTACAGTAGGATAGACTCCTATCTACTGGAAAATGGGTTTGAGAAATGTGATGGAGAACCCACATTGTACATCAAAGAAAAGGATGGTCGAATGCTCATTATTGTGTTATATGTTGATGATGTAATATTCACTGGTAATGATGATTATCTCAGTGAAAATTTTAAAACAGTCATGAAAGAAGAATTTGAAATGACTGACATGGGTTTATTGAGATACTTCTTAGGAATAGAAGTAGAGCAAAATAAAAAAGGGATTTTTATCTCACAAGAAAAGTATGTGAATCAAGTTTTAGAAAGATTTAATATGCAGGAGTGCAAAGCTGCAATTACTCCCACAATAATGGGATTGAAGTTGAGTAAAATGACAGCAGCAAGGATTTTGATCCAAGTTTGTATAAAAGCATAGTTGGAAGCCTCATGTATTTGACTGCAACTAGGCCGGATATTATGCATGTTGTTAGTTTGATTTCTAGATTTATGGAGAAGCCAAAAGAAACACATTGGCATGCAGCAAAGAGAATTCTGAGGTATGTTAAAGGTACAAAAGGATTTGGTATTTTATATACTGCTTCAGAAAATTCAGAGTTAGTTGGATACACTGACAGTGATTGGGCTGGAAGTGTAGATGATCGGAAGAGCACTTCCGGTTATGTTTTTCATATGGGTTTAGGAGCCATTTCATGGGCTTCTAAGAAACAGTCAATTGTAGCATTATCTACAGTAGAGGCAGAGTATGTGGCAGCTACAGCAGCAGCGTGTCAAGAAATTTGGATGAGAAGAATGTTGAGAAGTTTATGCCAAGAACAAGTAAAGGGACAGTAATTTATTGTGACAATAGCTCAGTTATAGCATTGTCAAAGAATTCAGTGTTTCACAAGAGAACGAAACACATTGATGCCAAGTTTCACTACATCAGAGAACTAGTGAACAATGGAGAAATTGTTTTACATCATTGTAGAACAGAGGAGAAATATGCAGACATTTTAACAAAGCCATTGGGGCAGAAGACCTTTGAATTTTTAAGAAAATGCTTGGCTATGACAGATAACCCAGCAGCTAACTTTAAGGGGGAGTGTTGAAATATTAAAGTCATCTGTGTGCCTTGAGAGCAGGAAGAAAAAGAGTACAGGGGCAGACGAGGAGCTTGCGTGCATAGCACCACACATTCAAAGAAGAATGTGAAAAATCGTAAGGATGAAATCAATGTTGATGGGCCGCAGCCACTATTGCAGAGGAGAATTAATTTTGTTATGGGCGTAGCCATTTTTGCAGAGGAACGAATACTTTCGTGGTTCCAAAGCACAGAAGAACAGAGTTTATTTAAAAACAGTCCTTTCGGGCTTTTAAGCCCTCAACAACCAAAAATGAAGGAAATTTGTTTAAACGATGAAAGACTTAAGTTTTGAATGAGACACGTGATAGTGGTCCCCACCACTTCACTGCCAATCGGAATCGTAAGTTTCACTTGTAGTGTCTTGTTGATGTAAATAATCGCGATGCGATGCGATCACAATCGCAATCGCAAATCGCATCAGAAATGTTTCAAAGTTCAAAGTGTTTTGTTGATGTGGTGAGTTCCTCAAGCAGAACGTTCTCATATAATACACAGCCTTTGTTTTAAGGCCTGATGTGATCACAATCGCAATCAAACCTTATATTATAATCACCCTCCACCGCAACCGAGGCCCGTGGGTCCACAGACCACGTGACAATTCAATATTCAATCGCAAAGTTTGAATCGGGGGCAATTTTGTTTATGCCCCGATTTCACTATCAAACGGCGGGCCCGATCCAGATTATGTGTCACAGTTTATAGTTGGTCATCGCGTCCAGTTCCCAATCGGAGATCACAATGTTTATGTTTTGGCCTGATCGCACAGTGTTATAACATAGACCCGATGGTTTTATTATGGCGTAGTTTATTTGTTAAATCGCGTCCGGTTACCAATCGCAATTGGAACTTTTTCCGATTGGTCATTCATAATGTTTGAAGTCCAGACTCGACGCAATTTATATGGCGGATTTAATTCTTGGTTCATCGCGTCTGGTTTGTCAATCAGAATCAAAGTTATTTGGTTGTTGTTTGTATTGTGGGTCCCTGATGATATTTGTTTTAAAACAGATTTTGTTTAAGTTTTAATATAGTTTTGTTGTAGTTTTAAATATGCGCGACATATAAAAGAAAAGGCCTGAGAACCTGTGTATTGTATTATTATGTTTAGTTTTGGTTATGCACAACAGTGCGGAATAGTAAAAACACAACAGTGTTGTTTTACAGAGACAGAGTGTTGTTTGTATGAGAGACAATGAAGTTTTGTGCACTGTGTTTGAAGCAGTCACATTTTGTAAATCCCTCTGTGTGAGGAAGACATTGTAATAGTTTTTTTTTAAGGAATATAAGTTTGTTTTGAGTGTGACAACTCTGTCTCCTATCAAGAAATTTTAATATTTCTCTGTGTTGAAGAGGAGAGTATTATTCTCTCCATTGTTGTTATGGAATTCTCAGAAATTCCAATAGGGGCGAATAGGTGTGGAATTAAGATGTGAATAAGTTTTTCATGATGGTGATGGATGAACTGAATAGGAATAAAATTTAAGTGGGGAGTTATGTGAGTTAAGAGGTGGATAAGTATTGTTGTTATCTCAATTAAGTTAGTGAATAATTCAAATTTTTTACTCGGTAGTTAAAAAAAATATACAGAGTAATTTAGGAAATTTTGGTAAGATTATTAAAAATTTAGGCAAAGATTTTTGAAATTTCGAATTATAGTCCTTAAACTTCAGTATTCTAGGTGTCCTAAAGATTTTTGATGGTGATGAATCTATTTCCACTATAAAAAATGCAATTCAAACACTTCAACTATTTGATTTTTTATTTCATTTTCTATCAATAAAAAATAATCATTATTCTAATTTTATTAATAATTTATAAATATAAATAGTTTTTTATTATTTTCTTAGTTAATAAAATATATTTTTTTCATAATCAAATCATGATTAAACTTGAAAATATGACCATTAATATTTCTATATGGTTCAAATTATTATTATTATTATTATTATTATTTTTAATGTATTTTTTATTTTATCTTCTTGAAATTAAATTGTAAAATAAATTATAAAATGATCCAATCATAATTATTTTTAATTACTATCTTTATAACAAAAAGAATCATATTAGATGGTTGGAAACATAAACCAAATCATTATGGTTTGATTAATCAGAAAAACACCTATCTAAACTTGGATCATAAAAGTCTTAGATCTAACAACATTTATAATATAATAAGACCAAGTTCACATACAACATGTGATGAATCTGTGAAAATTAGATCTACCCTCCCTCACAAAAATCAAAACTTATTCTAGCAAGGAGTTGCAAGTGAGGTTCAAGAATTGAGATGAGTATGTGATGGACCTATCGATTCATAACTTGCAATACAATGAGCAGGTGGAGAAGCTCGGGGAAGAGAAAGATGCACTACGCATCCAAGATGAGTAGGCTTACTAAAAACTAAGCCCATTGGATAATCCAGGTTGAAGAAGCCATCATGACAATATAAAATGTAATGAAACAAGTAGCAGATACCTGAGCTAACGAAGCTAAGTTCCATGAAGAAGAAACCAAGGAATAAAAAGTCGAATTTGAATGAGGGGTTGCCTATTAGCTAGCACCAACCAAGGTTGCACTCCCTAGTTTTAGGGGGTTGTCCCATTAGCACCTACCTAGTCTGGGTTGGTCTTACAAGCAAGCCTCTCAAGCACACCTCTTAGCTTACCTCTTGCTTTTTTTCTTTCAAATATATTACTAGCAGTTGCCCCAAAAGGTGCAAAGAGAGGCCGATAAGATTATTAAATTGGAATTGTTAAATTGGAAAAATTATACTTTGTTTTGAAATAATAATTGTTGTATTATATTTATGCTTTTTAGTATGTTTGTGTTAAGTTTGTAATACACAATTAAAATAATATTAGAAATATTGATATGATGAAAGCCCCATAGTTTTTCTATACATATCAAATAGGTGGTGGTTTCATATGAACACTTTTCTTAGTAGTGAGAAATGAGATCTTCTTGTCACCTACAATATAAGATGTGTTAAAAAAATTCTTCAGCAACTCATATACAAGCCATTTTTAATTTATCTTGATTTACCATCAACTTTGATTATATTACACAAGGGTTCCTATTCATTCCCAAAGAGTGGCATGGAACCTTAAAAATTAAAAATAATTAACAAGCCAACAAGAAATGTGGAATTTTATTTTGCATTATATTTTCAAAGTCTAACTTTACAACAATATTGGGAGTCTTCTCTCTCTCTACTAACCTTTCCAATAGCATGTCGAATGTAATCAACCTTATCCTTGTCATTGGAAGAACTTTAAATTTTCACGGTAAACTATTTTATGCTAAGCCTATGTTCACATCCAATAATATGCTTAAAACATATCCAAATTAGAAATAAATTATTCCATGCTTATAAACAAAAAATTTCTAGTCAAATACATAAATATCAATAAAAACCAAAAAATCAACATGTCTTATGGTAAATTGTCCTACGAAGGAATCCAATTGTGTGTCTATAGGATTTACACTTTTGATTTCATCCATGGCAGGTATCAAATCATTTGCATCAATAACCCTAATGCATCAAGATATACCTTGAATGTAATTCAATTGTGTCTTTAGGCTTCGCGCATTTAGACACATAATAAGTAAAGTCAATGATTGAATACAAAAAGGTAAATGATCATAGGCATTGATAATCATCTTGTGCATAAGCTCCAGTTCCGAGGCTTCTTATATGCCATACATAATAGTGAGAAGCATACTATGTGGAAATAATATTTCCCTGAGTTTCACATATCATATTAGTACAAGATTATAAATGACATGTTTTCTATACATGAAACAAAAAACATGCAACAAAAATGATTTAATTAGAGACGTCTATCCCATCTTGGAAGTACTATATGCTAAGTACTTGAACAATAAAAAGCTATGCATAAAAAAATATAATATTGATAATGCAACTTAAAACTTTGAATACAAAAAGTTAAACAATCATATACATTGATAATCATCTTATGGATAAGCTCCAATTCCAAGGCTTCTTACATGCCATACATAATAGTGAGAAGCATAATATGTGGAAATAATATTTCCACGAGTTTCACATATCATATAAATACAACATTATGAATGACAAAAACATAAAACAGAAATTATTTAATTTGACACATCTATCCCATCTTGGAAACCTTTCTCACATACGATGCACAAGATTCCGAAACATACTATGTGGGACTAATATTTCCACTAGGCGTGCTCGCAATATTCTAGAATAAGATTATCAATGGCATAGAAATTTGAAAATTTACAATTCTACTATGCAAGGTCTTACTTCCATGAGCGTGTTGGTTAAGCACAAATACTACCTTTTAAAGTTTAAAAAAATAACAATTACTACCATTAAGCAATTGCTAACACGACAAAGGTAAAATTTTATTCCATAAAGACATTGCGCACAAAAAAATCATCGAAGAAAAATACAATCACTCCACTATGGCAATGCATTAAACAAACAAAATTTATTAAAAAATCAATGTATATTACTACACAAAAAATAAGAAGAAGAATAAATCAACAATAATTATAAATAAAAAATGGATCATAGGTAAAGGAAAAAAATAACATTTATACCACCAATTTCAATAATTATACTATTAGATTACTTTGTCTCACCTAGTATACAAAGCACATGAAAAACGTGCAAGCATTTCTGCTGAACTTTGTTTAATCAGACTTATTAAAAACAGAAGGTAAATAAAAAGCAAAGAAAGAAACTAATAAATGGCAAACATTCTAAAGAACCTTTATTGCAATAATAAATGTCATGCCAAATAACTAATAAAGAATGATACAAGTCAAGATAAAGAATGTATTAGATAAATGATACTTATAGTAACAAAGCAATAGATATCAGTACTTGAATATGAATTCGTGATCATACCTTCCAATTTATACCAATGTTATGATGCAGAAATAAAATCAGAATAAAGGTGTCACAATCAAAATTCTGAATACAGTAAATGCAGCTAAAACAAATATAATTATTAAAAAATCAAGCAAGAAGAAAGCACAAAAATAACACAAGAATAACTCTGTTTAATAATTATAAATAAAAATGGATCATAGATAAAGGAAAAAAAGAACATTTATACCACCAATTTCAATAATTATACTATTAGATTACTTTGTCTCACCTAGTATACAAAGCACATGAAAAACCACAAGCATCTCATAGACCCCATTTGAATTGCACTCAAAATAAAAATACAAAGAAAAAGAAGAAAAAATAAATGAAAAAAATACTCAATGGAACCCTTATTACAAATAACACATCAACATAACAACCACATGAATTACAACAAAAGAATCTAGCCAAAACCACTGCAACAAAGGGAAAAGAAATACTATATAAATGACATTTTATAGTAACAAAAGCAATAGATAATGATACTTGAACATGATTCAGGTGGGATCATTTCCTCCTCCAATTCATGTTCATCATATATGATGCAAAAGGCTTCGTTCATAATTGTTTTAAGGGGATCCTCTGAAGAAATAGAGAATTATATCTGAAGTGGGTTCTTTTTGTTTTCACACATTAACTTTTTTTATAATGTTTAGGTAAACAATAAATTTTAATGAATTTCCTAATAATTTTTAAACAAAACCAGAGGATAAAAAGTATTTCAAGTCACTTCAACTTATTATTTGATCTCTCACAATATAAACTTAATTTCACTATATAAAATTAACTTCACTGATATAAATTTTGAAAATTGTATTGTGGGAGATGTAGGACATGTTTTACCTCTTTTTATAAAAATGTATTAAAATAATTAAAAATATAATTTTTCAAAATTGTATAATGGGAAATATAGGACTTTTTTTACCATTTTTTTTTATAAAAATGTATTAAAAATAATTAAAAATAAAAATGCATGAATGATATAGATTTAATAATGTGAAACTATTTTTTTTTTGTATAATTTTAATAAAAATGTTTTAATATAGATTTAATAATTTGAAATTAAAAGTTTTCAAAACATTTTTTCTATATTAAAAATAAAATACATGGACGATATAGATTTAATAATTTGAAAATATTTTTTGTTTATATATTTTTAATAAAAATGTTTTAATATAAATTTAATAATTTGAAATTAAAAATTTCCAAAACATTTTTTCTATTTTAAATCTTATTTGAGATGTTTATTATCTCTATTTTGTCATGATGTTACAAATTTTTAGTATAAAATAAATGACTTATAAAAATATTTACATAAGTTTTCGTGGATAAATCTACAAATAAATAATAATATTAAAAATTCAAACTATGCCATGTAATTTGACTTTTAACTATTTATGAGAGGATAACAAGCACTAAAGATATGCCATGTAATTTGACTTTTAACTATTTCTGACTGGATAACAAGCACTAAAGAATTGATTCCAGTTATTGTGTCATATATTTTGGTGAGTATATTTAATCTTAAATTTGAAATTTAATATATTTCCATTTCAGTGAGTATACCTACTCTTAAATTTAATTTTAAATTTGAAATTTAATATATTTCCATTTCAGTTATTGTGTCATAGTTTAATTTTAAATTTGAAATTTAATATATTTCCATTTCAATGATTGTGTCGATGAGTATACCTAATTTTGAATTTATTTTAAAATTTGAAATTTAATATATTTCCAATTCAAATTTGTGTTATTTTGAGTTGATTTCTGATTTTATTTTTAAAAAAGAAAATTTAATTTTAATTTAAAATATAATGTATTTCCAATTAAAATTTGTGTTATTTTGAGATGATTTCTGATTTTATTTTTAAAAAGAAATAGAATATAGAAATATTGTTTATTTTCAAAATAAACAAAACAATGATACATTTTTAGAATATAAGAATATTATTTATTTTCAAAATAAAATAAAGGAAGATACATTTTATTCTTGCTTTTTGAGTGTCTCTCACTTTGTTTTATTAGTTTTCTGTAAATTGATACATTTTATTCTAGCTTTTGAGTGTCTCTCACTTTGTTTAGAAGAGCGAAATTGCTTGAAGACTCTGCAAAATTGCTTGAAGACTCTATAAATGATTATGAGGAATATGTTGACAAATGTTGAAGACTCTTTAAATGATTATGAGGAATATATTGACAAACGGTCTCGAGAGGCTATCTCAATCAGCCTAAAGAATTCACCGTAGATATATATACAATTATTTTATTAAAATAGATAATATGTTTCCAATAGTTTGTTATTTAAAAATAAACGCCACTTATATGTTGTAAGTACATTTAATCACATATTTTAAAACCTTCATAACATATGCCTATATGTTTTAAGTGCATTTAATCACATATTTTAAAACCTTCATAACATATGCCCATGTCATTTTATCATTATTTCAACTTCATGAATAAAAAAACCTTTGACCTGATTGATTAGATAACTTCGCGCACTCATCACAGCATAATAATTGTGTGCACATGTCGCTGAATTTGCCATTCCAACGGTGCCACCATTCCGGCAGGTTGCATAACTAGTACAACATAATCGATGAAATCATATTTTGGCCAGATTAGATGTCATCACAGAGGTAAATGTGTAAATGAAAGTCGGTGGTAAATTGTTTTAGAAAAAAAAGGCTATTGGCGTAATTAAATTTTATATTACCAAAGCATATTTTACTTTACCAAAACAGATAACCATAAGCCAGCAGAGGGTGAATGCAATGATAACCATAACAGAGATTATATACTTATTCATATATCTTTACACAGAGACAATGCATAAACGATCTTTCATACGTATGATTTAATTAGGAAACAAACAGTAGTGAGGATGAGACTCGTTGTTTATTCTCATTCCATAACAACTGTAATTATTGTAAATACTAATATTTCGGCAAAATTATTCATTTAAGACAATCCCTCAAATAATACATCTCAAGTCGAGATTCAAGAAAAACAGAATAACTATAATTCACTACCGAGGGTGCCGAGTTAATTATAATTGTTTTTACATAATTAAGTTCCAGTATGAGAGCCAACATTGATATGCCAAAACAATGGAACAGAGACCTGGAGTCTCGGGTCTACAAATGGTATGAGAGCCCGCATTGATATACCAAAACGTTGGAACAGAGATGTGGAGTCTCGGGTCTACAAATAGAACGTATACGTTAACAAAACAATAAACCCTAGGCTTAGAATATTCTGTAACTGTCTCAAATTTTCAACACCGCGACATGCCTCTAACCTTAACTACAACTTCCAGTTTTCCATGGAAACAAGTTAGAAAGAACCTGGTAAGGTGAGGTCGTGCATGTTGTTGGCAGTGATGGTCGTGGCTTGGCCTGAAGAAGAGGTAGTAGAACCCTAGGCATGTAAACAATACGCACAACAAAGAAGCAAATGGACAAAAGGAAGATTAAATTTGAAAAATGTGTAAATAGTGGAAAACGAATGTCTCCTATGTGATAACCTGATCTGTGTAAGCCAGGGTTGTGGTCATCTTGAAGCTAATTGTGACTTCCTTCCATCAGCTTGAATTTAAAACTTTGACATTTGTGAACACAAATTTAAAGAGCGAGATCTTGTAATTTGGGTGCATTAATACTCAGGTTTTCCTAGAAGTTGTGGAAAAGGAAAGTATACCCGAGGTAACCACAAACCAACCTTCAGATGCAGAATCTAGCCAATCTGCATCCAGAGAGGGCTCTCTCTTTATGATTTATCTTTGTTCTTAGAAGGTTTTAGGCTAGTTATAAGTCTAAGAGTTTGATTTTGTTTGAATGGTGGAATCCGCTAACTAAGGGCAAGGTTGATGATTTTCAGTCCATTGGGCTATGGAGTCAAAGGATGGCTTTACTGGATTTCTATTCTACACACAAGATGGCTTTGCAGGGCAAGATAGCCAGACAGAGAACAATCCTTAAAATTTAAAGTGGATGGGATGATTTTGAAGGGATGAAAGGCAGCTAAGAATCTTTCACCATGTTCAAAAAGAAAGAAATGAAATGATTACAAACAAAGAGCAGTGAAGAATTCTTTATTATAATAATCAAGAATGTTTAAATTAGCAAAGCAAGAGCATTTAAGAATTCGTGCTTATAACCAATTTAGAGGAAAACATTAAGAATAATCACATCTGAAATCAGAGTACAATTAAGTAAATTTTGATTCAATCCTTTATGTAAATTATTCAGAAATGGACACAATGATATTATAAACAAATATAAAACTTAAGACATAGGATAGAAAGACTTATTGAACTGCAGTCCGACACATGAATCCTGCAAAAAGTCCTGAGCTTCAAATTGTCATCCAGTAAGCCACAAATAAATTTCTCCAAAATGCTTTTATTCCAAAAACTTCAATGTCACAGAAAAGTAATAGAATCCACCCTCAATACTCTCTTTGAGGGTTTATTTATACAAAAAATGATTGAAAAAATCTCACACTAACTTAGTTGTTTCATCAATTGGCTACTCACCAAGTACTTCATCAAGGTTTCTCTATATAATCTTTTAGGCTGACCAAATACTGAAATAGTTGCATATGACATGTCTAGTTGAATAGATCCTCCAAGTTTAGCACCCCAAGATCTAGACAATAACATACCATATTTAGGTGGAATATCAGCAACTACTATATCCATTAAAACAGACTTAGCGGGGTATTGTACCAAAGTGACACACAGATCTTTAATCAAACCTAAACATTTTACCTGACTGGAATCGAATGAAAACAAATCTTTGTACGGTCTGGTAATATCTAGATTCAATCTTTCCATTACTGCTTTTGGCATCAAATTGTGAGATGCTCCAGAATCAAGCATTGCATTATGGAGTATCTTATCATGAACATTCAAGCTTACATAAAATGGAGGAGTTCCTCCACTTTCTGGTTTGCCATTAACCTCAGGGCCAAAAAGAAGTTTGGGTTGATCATCAAGAATGTTTACTGAATCATCCAATCCAGTAATGTTAATGTTTAGGGACTTGGTAATCTGAATTCTATAGACATCATGTTTAGCCAATTCTGATAAAGGAACAACTATCTTTAGTTTGCCTATTTCAGCCTCTAAATTGAAAGGTTTTTCTGTTTGAGTTTTAGTGTTTTGCACAGTTGGGTTTTCTCTATTTTTTGGGTCTTCAATGTTTTTCTCTTTTTCATGAATGAAATTTTGTTTTGAAGGTGTTTCTGAACTAACTTCTACTATTTCTTCTACGTTTCCTACAGGAGGAAAAGTATTAGATTGTTGTTTATTGTTTGGTTGGTTGTCAGACACATCTTCAATTATTGGATTTGAAGGGTTAGGAGTTGTCCTAGACAGAATTTGTACAGGGGGAATGTTTTGTACAGGAGGGATGTTGACTTTACCTTTGACATTTTGTTTTGCAGTTTTCTGTTTTCTATTCTCTGGCACATCAATCCGTCTGCTTCTCAAATTATACTGTTTATGAACCTCATAAATTGCTATGTCATAGCCTTCTTTGAAATCAAAAGTTTCTCCTGAATGAGTTTGGAATGTTTCAAGGATGTGATTCTCTTGATCATCCTGAGATAGGAAAAATTCTGGTTCATTTTGTTTTTCATTCACATTATTTATTTCGACATCCTCAGTAGGTTCTTCAGAAGTTGAACCTTCAACAAAGCTTTCTTGGAAAGGTGGCCTGATATTTTGGTCAGGGACATTCTTCCCAATATTTTGGTTCTGATTTCTCCTAAAGTTTGGGTTTCTCACAACATTCTGATTATCACTAGAAGACTTTCTTTCAATGGTCTCCACTCTATCTCCCAATCTTTCCATACCTTTAATGATTGCATCCAGCTTTCTTTCAAAAGCTGAAGGTTCTTCATTCATAGGCATTCTTCTTTCTGCCCTAGCTCTGGCTCGTTTTTCTATGAGGTTTGCTTCTACACTAACCACTATGCTTTGCATTTCCTCTAAGGTTTGAGGGGCTCTTTCCCTTAGTGAATATGCTATGTCAGAGTCAAAACCATCAGGAAATTTAACCAATACTGAGTCTGGAGGTGGTCTAAGGTTTTGAGGCACTGCGTTGTAGGCTTCATTAAATCTAATGATGTAATCTTGTACTGTTTCATTTGGTCTTCTCCTTAATTTTTCAAATTCTGATAGGATCTGAAGAGGATCTTTCTTCTTCTCCCATCTATTCAAAAATTCCCTATACAAAGCTGGTAAATCAGCAATACTGTTCGGGGCAAGAGCCCTAAACCATGTTCTGACTTCCCCAGTAAGACTCTGAACAAAAATTCTCATGCGAACATCATCAGCATCAATTTCATAAAACTCAAAGTAATCAGTCATCCTTTTGGTGTGTTGTTGAGCTGTGTAAGTACCTGAACCGTCAAAAGGAGATATCTTACTCTGATAATCCTATGGCAAAGCAACAGGGTTATTAGGCAACCTTAAAGGGGCATATCTATTGGCCATTGGAAGATATAACGGGATAACAGGAGATAATGGTCTGGTGGGAGGGGATGGAGGAGTAGAAGGAGTTGGCTGGCTTTGAGAAGTTCGAGGAAAGGTAGCTGAGCTTGGGGAAGCTTCAGTAATTACATAAATGTCTGAAGTTTCTTCAAAGGTTTGTTTAGATTGAATAGAGTTTTGTAATTGTCTGTCAAGATGATATGAAACAAATATGAATTGCAAATCTTCAAAAAACAATGTATCTGGAACTAATCTGGATAATTCGGTTTCAGAAAAATTCACAAATAAGGATGTTTCAAATCGTGCATCAAAAGGAATTTCATCAATATATATTATTTTCACAGGACAGGATGCAGATCTAGAAAGCGGTCTGGAACTTCCAGAACTCTCTTGACTTCCTCTTTCAGAACTTTCTTGACTTCCTTGTCTTCTAAGAATCCTAGGAATCAGATTTGGATTTTCAAATATTGGTGGTGGATTAGGGTCAGGATTTGACCTAGTATGACGAATCCTTTCTGAAGCCAGTTTTCTTAGACTATGTGTTTTTGGATTTTTGGTTTTAATTGAAAGAATAAATACAACTTCTACAAATTCTTCAAGAAATAATGATGTATGATTAAAATTTTCTCAAAGATCTGTTAAACTAGAGAGTCTGATTAAACATTTTGAAACTAAGGTTCAGTAATAAGCTAAATCAGAGATAGACTAAAGCAACATTTATTTACTTTTGCAATTGCAGAGCAAAAGCAATTTCAAAGGCTACCTGGCTGATCTTCAGACTCTGTCTATAGCTTATAAGTGAACAATATTAACAAATAAAAATGATTCAGGTCCCCAGTGGAGTCGCCACTATGTTATCACTCAGGTTTTCCTTGAAGTTGTGGAAAAGGAAAGTATACCCGAGGTAACCACAAACCAACCTTCAGATGCAGAATCTAGCCAATCTGCATCCAGAGAGGGCTCTCTCTTTATAATTTATCTTTGTTCTTAGAAATTTTTAGGCTAGTTATAAGTCCAAGAGTTTTGATTTTGTTTGAATGGTGGAATCCGCCAACTAAGGGCAAGGTTGAAGATTTTCAGTCCATTGGGCTATGGAGTCAAAGGATGGCTTTACTGGATTTCTATTCTACACACAAGATGGCTTTGTAGGGCAAGATAGCCAGACAGAGAACAATCCTTAAAATTTAAAGTGGATGGGATGATTTTGAAGGGATGAAAGGCAGCTAAGAATCTTTCACCATGTTCAAAAGAAAGAAATGAAATGACTACAAACAAAGAGCAATGAAGAATTCTTTATTATAGTAATCAGGAATGTTTAAATTAGCAAAGCAAGAGAATTTAAGAATTCGTGCTTATAACCAATCTAGAGGAAAACATTAAGAATAATCACATCTGAAATCAGAGTACAATTAAGTAAATTCTGATTCAATCCTTTATGTAAATTATTCAGAAATGGACATAATGATATTATAAACAGATATAAAACTTAAAACATAGGATATAAAGACTTATTGAACTGCAGTCCGACACATGAATCCTGCAAAAAGTCCTGAGCTTCAAATTGTCATCCAGTAAGCCACAAATAAATTTCTCCAAAACACTTTTTATTCCAAAAACATCAATGTCACAGCAAAGTATTAGAATCCACCCTCAATACTCTCTTTGAGGGTTTATTTATACAAAAAATAATTGAAAAAATCTCACACTAACCTAGCCAATAATCATGGGTGACTAATAAGTAAGTTACAATAAAAAGGACACAAATGGTCTCATAAATAGGAAAAAAAGTAATTGCTGGTGTGCTGTTTCCCGCTTTTGAGGACGTGCTGGAGGCAGGTGCTATAATAGGGCTCGATGTTGTCCCTTTGAGTAATTCTTTAGCTTGTTTGACACTCTTTGTTTCTACGGATACTCTTTAACCTGTGTAACTGATACTCTTTCATCTGTGCTCATTTTTTATCCTTTACATAATAGTAAAAAGATAAAATTCTCATCCTGAAGATAATTTTCATAGAATTTCCAATAAGTCGTTCCACCATTGATCTTCTGCTATTATGGTTCTTTTAAGTTTTCTCAACATTTCATCAGCCTCTGTGAGTTTGTAAAAAGTGGGCTGATCAGGGAACAAATACTTTATTTCATGTTCAAGATGAAATAAATTCTTCAACCTGTCATAGAGATTTCTCCCTGTTGGCAACGTTGCTTCTGGAAAAATGATAGAATGAGCAGCTGTATTATGAGCATGGATATCTATTTTCTTGACATAGGTTTCCGGGTCCATTATCTGGTCCTCTGAGAGCATAGGACTGGGTAACCCACTGTCCAATAAAACCTGAAATTTTCCTTTGAAAGTATTAATATCAGCCAGAATATCTGAGCACTTCCTTTCTAAATTCTGCATAAAAGTTCTTTTGGTGAAAACTCTTTTTATCTCCAAAATAGTGCCGGTCCTGTCCTCAATTCCTAATACTGCAAGCTGTTGCTTAGTCCGGGTGTTCAAAAACTGTATAAGTTGATTGGCCTGCTCAGGTCTGCCTCTTAATTCATCTCTTGTTCTATTTATTTCTTCCTGAGCTACTTTAATCAAGTCATTTTGTTCAAAAATTGCTTGAACAGAGGGCCAAATACTTTTTATTAACTCAATTATATTACCCCAAAGAATTTCATTTATTTCCCTCAAAGGCTTTTCTAATGAAAGATCTTTTTCTAAAGCCTTAACTAATCTTTCCAACCTTTTAATTTCCCTGGTATTATCAGCAACTGTCTTCTTAGATGTATCATATTTCTGCTCCAAATTTTCTAACTGCAATTTTGTGGTTTGAAGTTCTTTGAATCTTAGTTGTAAACTTTCCATTTGTTTTATCAATTCGTCAGAACTTAAACCAGAAGTGTTTACCTGCGTTGGCACTGTTTGTTGATTTGCTGTTGTGGTACCTGTAGTTGTAGTAGCTTCTGTGGTGGATGCCTGCATGATAGCTTCCTTCTCTTGCAAAGCTTGTTCCAATTCTTTCTCTGTTTCACTTAGTTGCTCAGTCATTTTTAAGAGCAACTCCATTATCTCTTCCTGCGAATTTCCCTTCAAAACTTCTTGGGTCTGGGGATGCCTTGAGGCTGGCAATTTCAGCTGCTTTCTCAGTGCAGCTATGTCATCATCTTTCTTCTTAATTAGTGCCTCAATGCTTTTGATATCCTTGGGGTTGTGACCCAAGCTGATGATTATGTCTTCCAGAGACTTTATTCTGTTATCTTTGGCCTGAGAAGAGGCCTTCTCAATTTGCAATTGGGTGCTTGTGTTATTTAAAGAATCTTGCAGCCTTAGGGCTGCCATGGCCTTATCAGTAAGAGTGGAATAGACCATTTTCCCAGTTTGTTTATGCAGCTCTATCTGGTCCAAAGGATGAATGTCCTTTGCCAGGACCTCAAAATTTTTTCTAATATAATCAGCTGCTGTCATGGGTTTTGGCACCTTGGACTTGAAGTGGCTCATCATCATTTTGCCTTGTGAAATGTCAAATGCTGACATTAACCTTTCCTGATTATGTGGAGCCATTTTCAGATATTGATCATATACCTTCATTCTCAATGGATCATTCTTTGCCTTTATATTAATGAAAGTTCTTTTTATATCCCCTGTATCTGTTTTTGGTGGCCTAAAAGAAGATACTTCAGTACTCAACTACTTTTGCAAAGCTTTTCCTTTCTGATCTGTGTGTGTCATACTAACAGAGCCAGTTAGTTGACTATCTTCTCTTCCATCATCAAACATCTCATCTATTATTTCCACTTCCTGGGGTGTATTGAGTTTCTGTCTTTTGGCTTGATGTAGCTCTGAGGATTCTTTGGGAGGAGTAGTATCTGGACCCTGTCTTTTCTTGCCCATTTCTATATTGGATGGAGTTTGTAATTCTGAAACTTCAGGATGATTTACTTGAGTGGGAGAAACTTGTGTTTGATCAGGTGCTCTGGAGGTTTGAGGTTTCTCTGCCATGATTAAAGTTTCAATGACCTGTATTTCAGGTTCCTTTCCTTTACCTTTTGACTCTGCTGCAATTGATGAACTGCCTTCCTGTAATCTCTGCTGTAGATTTGCTGCTGAAGAAGTGCCAATGTGAGGTACCTGCACTTGACCACAAGATTCTAGGTCATACTTCTTCTCAAGATCTTTCATAATTTTGTTCATTTTGTCTTCTTCACTTTCTTCTTCAACTAGTGTTTCTTCCACCCATTCATCTTGGTTGGCATATTGTTCTATTTCGGGAATCTTGTGGTGTATGTAAGGGGATGATTTGTTCTTTATTCTCTTTTCACAGATAAAACCAAATGGATCACAAGGAACCCAACGAAAACTTCTTTGGAACTTGCAATGGTTTTGTAGTATAACTTCTGCTTCTCGCTCAGCATCCCTAGAGTTGCATATGTAGGGACCTAATTGACTTTTAATCCTGAGTTGGGCTTTCTTTTTCACACTACAAAAATGAATCACATCTGAATTATTCATTTGCCTGAAATATTCCAAGGAAAAAAGTCTCATGGGCACATATCTTGGCAACTTGAATGGATGTAATTCACATCCATAGATTCTGATGACTGAATGGTTTTGATATAAATACCAATCTCCAACTTTATAAGTCTTTGAAAGTTGCAAGGTCTTCTTGATTTCATTACTGAGCCTTGGAGGAGGGATTCCTGTCAACAAGGTAGTTGCAGGATATACAAAAATATCGATGAACTCAGTATAGGAATATGGAGAATTATAGGAAGAATGAATTATGGGAGACCAAAATATAACTGACCTAGGGTTTCCCTTGGCTTCAAGCTTTTTAACAGGGAAAGGGAACTTTTCTGATTGATAAAAGATAATGAGATGATAAATAAATGAGGAATATTTAAAAACTTTCTCATCATCTAGCCTCATGAACTGGTCATGGATCTTATTGGCTATGAAAGAGGCAAAGTCATATTTAACTTCAGGAGGTTGCCCAGGAGTAAAAATGGACAGCAAAACCAAGGTTATTTCATCAACATATTCACTTGTATTGAAACCCAAGACAAAAGATATCATATTTAGGATGAGCCTTCCCAACTTATTGAAATAATAAAAACCATAGGGAGGAGGTCCCTTAGGTTGATGCTCAGGCAACATAAAATTCTGGCAGATGCACTTCAACTTTTCTGCGGTCAATTGATTATACTTTTCAATGAGTTCTTCCATAGACAAAGGTGCTAGCTCTTGATCAGGTTCAAAATGTAGCATTGCATTGATAGCTTGAGGCGTGATAGGGAAAAGAACACTCTGGTCAGGGGACATTACTGCTCTTTGAGTTGGATCATAGTTAGAATGGCAATAGTGGATAATTTCTGGGAAAATAATGACTGAGGGGATGAGATATCTCGGGAAATTGGATTCCCACAACCCAATGACATCCAATCCCTTCGAATAATCGTCTCTGCAGCGACAATAACTCAGAAGGGGGCTTTCATCAAACACTAAGTCTTTAATTTGGAAGTCTTTATCCACTAAGGGAAAATATTCTAACTCTCTGTGGGGGGCATTCAATGGGGTTACATTCAGGGCTGCCGGAGCTTCCATTTTGGTTCTTGTGTATTCAAAATGGAAGTTTCTGGGTTTTCTTCACAGACCGGGCGCGATTTCAGTTTTAATGAGGGAAATTGGCACAATTGCAGGTTTGGGGGAAGAATTCACAGTTTTAAACCTCAGGGAATGATCTTAGCGATAAGATTTAATCACTAATCCAGTGGAAAACAAGGAAAACAGAGTTTCTTTTGAAGTTCGGAGCGCAATAGAATAAATACCTGTTCTTGGAGGCAAACTGGGTTTTAACAGGTATCAGGCGGTGGCAAGAGGATGCTCGAACACTGGTCCGGCGGAATTCTGGAGCGAAATCGGATAGAACAGTAGATTTCAGTGAAAATTTGAATTTCGTAGCGGAAGGTGCAGTCGCTTTCAAATAATGAAAATGACATAAAAAACACGAAAATTTGTTTTATTTCCAAAGTCAAAAAGGGGTTTTTATTTTTTCGAGGAATGACGTCATATCAGTACGGGCTGACGTGTGGCAGGGGCCGGGCGGTAAGCGGTAATCCCCACACCGCTTATGGGAAATAGTGGTATTAAACAAGAGGGCAGCGATTCCATTGGGGCATTGACACGTGGACGGAGGGCGGTTTCAAAACCACCGTGCCCCCGTGGGTTATTGTTCGGGTATTGGATGTCTAGCGGAATGAATGTTAGCCGTAGATCTCGTAGCGGGAGATCGGATGGTGGAAGGGACGTGGAGTAAGCAGGGGTTTAATGTGCGGGCCCGTCGGGTTTTTGAAACGATTATTGTTTAATTTAATCACCCCGAGAGGCTTTTGATAGGCGGAGGGAGTGGTTATCAATTAATTCTGATAATTAATTAATCCCATGGTATAATGAAAATTGGGGTTGCAGCAGGGTTTCGATTATAGTTAAAGTGTCGGGTGGGATGCCAAGTGGATGGGCCACGGTGGCATGGGGGTTTTTCCGATGTTTTTAGTTTAAATCAAAACTTTGGCATTATTCATTTTTCTTTCAAACATATAAAATTATATGTTTAAATGTTTTTTCGATACTTCTTATTATATGGTAATCAATTAAATCAATTTAACTACCATAAGGGGCGGGACTATTATATAATGATATATTTAACCAAAGGGCACATAATATGGGTTTTTAATGATTAATTGGGAAATAAATACTTTGGCTAAACTTTATAATAAGATGGGTTTTTTGGATATTTATATAAAAGGAGTTATATACTTAGGATAAAGGATTTTCACTAGGGATTTAATAACTAGAGTTAAACATTAATATGACAAAGGGACAAGGGAACTCAAAATACTTTGCACATCTAATAAAGTGACAATTTCTGAAGTAAATTACAATATATCATCTTCAACACTTAAACTTAGAATAGTAAGTTATTTTGAGGGATTTTTATGGAAGTTTGCATGACTTTCCTAAGCAAAATGGGATTTTACTTAGGAAAAGATTGAAAGTGAATGATAATGGATAACTTCAAGTACTTAGGTATTTTTTATCATCAGGCCGAGGGTCCGGTCCCTCCAAAAGTCAAGGAAATGCCTTGAGCCCCTTTGATCTCCAAATACCTTAGCACTTTGGGAAAATTAGTAAAAACTTAGGGAAAAAGTGATGTGGGAAGTTAATGATTTTGACTTTGCTTTCTTGTGAATTCTTCAGTGCATTTTCTAATTGAGTACTTGTGATGAAGGTAAAAGATTAAACATATTCAGCACCATCATTCATCACATAAAACTTTGCAACACCATCTACCTACCCTATCTACTTGACACTACCATTTTCTCTTCTTTATTAGGGTGCATTTGGACTTGCAAACCCTTATCAATCTTCTTTTCTTTTACAAGGCAAATCTATCTAATTCTACCCTTATTACATCCAAGGGCTCAGATTAAACTGTTGAGCACCTCTTATTAACTCTACCTATCTACTTATCTGCCAAGATTAAACTGTTTGGTCAGATATTTATTCTCTATTCTACAACATGAAATTGAAAAATGAATGAGTCAAGTTTAAACAGTTTGACTCTTCACAAATTGTGGCAAAAGTTTGACAAGCTGCACACAATTGCTTTATTACAAAAATGAAATAGTAGTGGCATTTGGATTTGCACACTTTCCTTGGTCTATTTTTGCTTGGGGTTCATTTCTTTCATTTTCTTGACCAATTTATTTTTCTTACCCTTTGATTTTTCTTTTAGGGTATACCCTCTTTACATTTTTAAATTTTTTGATTTTTTGGTTTTTCAAGAATATGGAACACCTTTGCTCAAGAAAAAGGTTTGAACATATTCCATAGTTCAATCAAGACAATCATGAAAAATGACACCTATTGGTATAGGAGTCTAACACTGGCTCCACTTGGGGATGGCTTTTCCTTGTGAAAAGTCAAGAACAACAGGTCAGTTGCCTCAAAATGTCTTCAAACTAAACCATGTAATCTCCTTCTTCTGGTAGCTTTATTGTACATATGATAGTGGAACTTTTGAAGCTTAGGGCCTTCACTTCGGGCTTCAACTCCAAGAAGTCACCATCCAATCAAAACTGCATTAGAAAAGGATATATTATGTACAAGTTAGAAAAATCAAAACATCCTAGTAAATAGGATCAAAATAGTGCTTCAACATTCGACCATTGACTGGTCCTTCTTCAGCTTCTGAATTGTCCAAATCCTTCAAAAAGTATGTGTTGTTTCCTTGCAAGGCATGTATGATGTAAGGCCCTTTCCACAAGAAATCAAATTTCCCATGTTTCCCTTTTTCTTCTCTTCTAGAATCCCATCTTAGGACTTTATCACCTAGTTGAAAATCTTCTGCTTTAGTTCTTTTGTCAAACATTTTCTTTAACTTTTCCTGCAAGACTTGGGATCGTTGATACACTTCTTCTCTGGTTTGCTGCAAGTGAATTGTTTGGTTAATTCTTCTCTGAATGTCATTTGGTTCCACTTGAGCCTCCTGAAGTAACTTCATAACAGGAATTCCTAAAGATGATGGGAATCTTGCTTCAATACCATAAACTAATTCATATGGACTAGTCCCAATTGATTTCTTAGTTGTAAGTCTGTCTGCCCACAATGCATTGGTCAATTTCTTATGCCAATTCTTTTTATTTTCTTCCAATAATTTTTTGATGATATTAATAAGGCTTTTATTGGAAGATTCTGCTAGTCCATTACCCTGGGGGTAATAAGCTATTGAATGGCCTAAAGTAATATGATATTTATTGCAGAAACTAATCATTTTCTTTGACTTGAATGTAGCAACATTATCTGTTATATTCTTCTCTGGACAACCAAATCTTGAAAGTATATTGGTCTCTAAAAACCCTATAATTACAGAATCATTGGCATGTCTGCATGGGATAGCTTCAATCCATTTGGTAAAGTAATCTGTGGCAGTTAAAATCCATCTGTGTTGCCCTGAAGAAGGGGGATGAATTTCTCCAATAAAATATAATCCCCATTGTTGAAAAGGTATTTCTGTGGAAATTGGTTTTAATGGCAAAGGTAACAACTTTCTTTTACCCTCAAATATCTGACATTTATGACAAGATGTTACAAATTTCTTAACATCAGAAAATAAGGTTGGCCAATAAAAACCAGCCCTTAAGATTTTGTCTGCAGTTGATTTCCAGTAAAGATGTCCACCACAATCCCCTGCATGAAATTCATTAAGAACTTTATCAGCTTCATCTTTTAATAGACAATTCAATAAGATTCCTTCATGATTTTTCCAAAATAGAGTGCCATCTAAAATACAATATTTCAAAGATGTCATTTTCAAAAATCTTCGTTTCGTTCTGGACAACCCTGGAGGAGCTTGCAGGTTTAATAAAACATGAATAATATCAGTGTACCAGGGTGAATCTAAGAAGGTTTGACTGATCTGTGGAGTCGCCATCTCCTGTTCGTTATCCAGTTCGTTAATGTCTAAGGCTTGGCAATTAGTTTCAGTCATGAGTTGAGCTAAACCTTGACCTTTTATGAGTTTTGTTGGTTTAATCTCAATATCATATTCTAATATGGTAGCTATCCACTTACCTCGTTTGCCTTCAATACCATCTTGTGTCAAGATGTCTTTAACTACAGCATTAGGCACATAAGCTATCACATGAGAATATAATATATAAACTCTGAAATCTTTAATTGCTTTTACCAGTGCAAAAGCCTGTTTCTCCATAATATTGTATTTCAAAGATGCATCTCTAAGTGCTTTACTAAAAAATGCTATTGGTTTTTCACACCCTTGATCATCTTTTTGAAGTAAAACAGCTGCAACTGTATGTTCAGAAGCAAATGAAAAAATAATGAAATCTCTGTCAAATTTGGGACTGGTAAGAACTGGTGTTCTTGTTAAAGCCATTTTGATTTCTTCGAATGATTTCTTGGCTTCTACAGTCCAGTCAATGCTTGAATCTTTCCTCAACATGTTAGTAAGCAACCTAAGTAATTCAGCTAAACTAGAAATAAATCTTCTCAAGAAATTAATCTTTCCTATGAATGCTTGCAACTCTTTTATGTTTCTGGGATGAGGTATCTGCAAAATTGCTTGTATTCTTTCTGGATCAATCCTAATGCCATCTTTAGAAATAATATGGCCTAAAAGCTTTCCTTCTTCCAAACCAAACAATGACTTTTTAGGGTTTAAAGAAATCCATATTTTCTGCATTTTATAAATACTTGCCTTAAATGATCTAAATGTTCTTGATCTGTTTTAGAAAAAACAGTCAAATCATCTAGATAAATAACCAGAAAATCATGTATTTCTTTAGCAAAAGCAATGTCCATTGCTCTTTGAAATGTAGCTCCTGCATTCTTGAGTCCAAATGGAATTTTGACATATTTAAACGTACCCCATGGTGTTGTAAATGCTGTTTTATCTTGATCATCAGGATGAACCAGAATCTGGTTGTACCCTGAAAATCCATCCAGTAGAGATATCCTAGAAGATCCTACTACCCTCTGTAGAATATGGTCCATTTTTGGTAAAGGATAGTTATCTTTTAAAGAAACTTTATTCAAATTTCTTAGATCGACACACAGTCTAATTTCTCCAGTTTTCTTTCTTGTTGGTACTAAATTGGAAACCCATTCTGAGAACCTAGTAGGAGCTATAATCCCTGCTTCAAACATTCTTTTAATTTCCTTTTCAATTGAGGGTAATAAAACAGGATTTATTCTTCTAAGCTTTTGTTTGAAAGGTTTCTGATCTGGTTTCAAAGGTATAGTGTGTTGAATGATGGATGTATCATAAGATTTCAGATCTTCATAACTCCAGGCAAAAACGTCCTGGAATTCTCTTAATAGTTCAACATATTTGACCTTTTGATCTTTTGGAAGAGATTTGGACAACTTAACCATTTTAGGATTTTCTGGGGTTCCTAAGTTGCATTCTTCCATATCAGCCTTAACAGGTTCCATTTTAGGTCTAAATGGAATATCATTTGAGTCAAAAAGATCTTCCAAAGGAGTTAATCCTTTGGGCAAATGATTATCTTTTAAATTGATGATTTCTGTCTCATCTTCTATGATCTCATCAGATTCCATGCGTTTCAAATTCTGCATGTCTTTTTCTGTGAATGTGGTTGGGTGCAGCATATGAATTGCATTTTCTATTGAAATATCTATTTTTTGTTCTTTTTCTTGATCAAATTCATCAATAGTTATGTCTTCATCTATATTACAGTTAGAAAACTCATTTTGAAGTGTCAAAAAACTATTGATTTGATTATTATTTACAAATACTTGCCAATTCAAAAGATTGTCCGGTATAGCAGGCCTATGTCTAATCTCAGCTGAAAACTGATGATTAGGATCAAAAGGTAACTTACATGTGCTAGCGAACATTGCAAGACTGTGAGCATGCAAATTTTGTTTTCTAGGAATTTTGGCAAGTTGAGCTTGCAGAAATGTATTGAGAATTTCCACAACTGTTTCTCTGTATTGTTTCAATCTCATGTCTTTTGTTGAACATTCTCCTTTAATTTGTTGAATGATTAGTTCGGAGTCTCCTATGATTGATACCCTAATAGCTCCTAACTTCTTGACATGTTTAAGCCCTAACAAGAGAGCTTCGTACTCTGCCATGTTGTTAGTGCATTTGAAATTCAACCTATAAGCATGACCCTCAGCATGATTATTTTCAACATTATGTAACCAAATCCCAGCTCCTGCCCCTAATTTGTTTACTGAGCCATCAAATTCTAAATGCCATAGAATTTCATGTTCATAATCCTCATCAATTGTTTTAAAATGTTTCTTGACAGGAGCTAGTTGTTTAGTTTTTTCTGGTATTTCTTGATCATCTGGTGTTTCTTTGTTTTCAGAAATCTCCTCAATTTTAACAGTAGTTTTGTTTGTGGTTTCCTTTTCAGGTGCTTCTAGCTCAGTTGGAAGATCGCTTTCAGCATTGTAAAGGATGAAAGAATCCATATCCGAATGCACTGAATAGACAGGGAAGTTTTCAGGCTTCTCATGGCTACTCACCAAGTACTTCATCAAGGTTTCTCTATATAATCTTTTAGGTTGACCAAATACTGAAATAGTGGCATATGACATGTCGAGTTGAATAGATCCTCCAAGTTTAGCACCCCAGGATCTAGACAACAACATACCATATTTAGGAGGGATATCAGCCACTACTATATCCATCAGAACAGATTTAGCAGGGTATTGTACCAAAGTAACACACAAATCTTTAATCAAACCTAAACATCTTACTTGACTAGAATCAAAAGAAAACAAATCTTTGTATGGTCTGGTAATATCTAGATTTAATCTTTCCATCACTGCTTTTGGCATCAAATTGTGAGATGCTCCAGAATCAAGCATTGCATTATGGAGTATCTTGTCATGAACATTCAGGCTTACATAAAATGGAGGTGTCCCTCCACTTTCTGGTTTGCCATTTACCTCAGGGCCAAAAAGGAGTTTAGGTTGATCATCAAGAATATTTACTGAATCATCCATTCCAGTAATGTTAATGTTTATGGTTTTGCTGATTTGACTTCTATAGACATCATGTTTAGCCAATTCTAATAAAGGAACAGCTATCTTTAGTTTCCCTATTTCAGCCTCTAGATTGAAAGGTTTTTCTGTTTGAGTTTTAGTGTTTTGCACAGTTGGGTTTTCTCTGTTTTTTGAGTATTCAACGTTTTTCTCTTTTTCATGAGTGGAATTTTGATTTGAAGGTGTTTCTGAACTAACTTCTACTGTTTCTTCTACGTTTCCTACAGGAGGAAAAGTATTAGACTTTTGTTTATTGTTTGGTTGTTTGTCAGATACATCTTCAATTATTGGACTTGAAGGGTTAGGAGTTGTCCTAGACAAAATTTGTACAGGGGAAATGTTTTGTACAGGAGGTAAGTTATCTTTACCTTTGACATGTTGTTTTACAGTTTTCTGTTTGCTATTTTAATTTGCTCAAATCCGTCTACTTCTTAAATTATACGCCCCACTAGACACGTAGATACATCAATCTACAGTTCCTTGTAGATACCTTAAAACACCTTTCACTGCATTCCAATGACTCTCAAGTGGTTTGGAGATGTATTGACTTAGCACATTAACTGCATAAGCCAAATCTGGTCTAGTAGTGATTAGGTAGATTAAGCTCCCAACCAGTTGTCTATAAAGTGTCGCATCTGCCTCTTTAGAGCCATCCTCACTCTGAAGTTTAATGTTCTGTTGTAGTGGTACTGCTGCAGCCTTGCACTGATCCATCCTGAATCTTTCTAGTAAACCTCTGACATACTTAACCTGGGACAGAAAAGTTTGTCCTGAATCTCTCCAGATCTCGAGACCCAAACAATATCTTAATTCACCAAGGTCTTTCATTTTGAACACTTGTGACATTTTTTGCTTGATTTATTTGATTAGATCAACGACATCTCCTGTAATAATTAGATCATCTACATACAAAGAAATCAACACTATGTTCCCCTTTTCATCTTTCATAGAATACAAATTAGGGTCATTTTTACTTCTGTTGTAACTGTGTTGCAGAAAAAATGAATCAATCTTTTAATACCATGATTTGGGTGCTTGTTTTAGTCCATATAGAGCTTTCTTCAATCTACAGACTAAATGTTCTTTCCCTTTCTGGACAAACCCCTTAGGTTGCTCTAAATAGACCTCCTCTTTCAATTCTCCATTTAAAAATGCAGATTTTACATCTAGTTGGTGAATCATCCGATGTTTCTTAGTAGCTAAAGAAATTATCATTCTAATAGTATTTAGTTTAGCTACGGGGGCGAAATTTTCTTCATAGTCAATGCCTTCTTTTTGTGAAAACCCCTTTGCTACCAATCTAGTTTTTAATTTATCTATGGTTCCATCTACATTAATCTTGGGTTTATACAACCATTTACAACATATGGTTTGTTTCCCTTCAGGAAGTTCAACCAGCTCCCAAGTGTTTTTTTTAGAATAGATTCATATTCCTATTCCATAGTTTTTTTCCATTCACTACATTGATTTGCTTATCTATAAATAGAAGGTTCAACAACATTCATCATACTAGTTATAAAGGCATTTCCCCTGTATCTAGCAGGAAATTGAATCTACCTACCTAATCTTCTGAGCGTTGGTGTAGCTTCCAACCCATTATGAATTTCCTTTGATGGACTTGGCTTGATTGTTGTATCTGAATTCTCTGCTTCTGCCTCTTTCCTCTAATCCTGGTTGTTACCTGTTTCTTCACTTCCTTCCACCAAAAACAGAATATCCCATTCCTCATTGCGCTTATCAGATTCATCATAAACCTTCTCATGGAATATGACATCTCTACTAACAAAAATCTTGTGAGTAGAGGGATAAAATAATCTATAAGTTTTAAATTGTGAAAAATACCCTACAAAGGTACATCTGATGGCTTTTGAATCTAGTTTTCTCCTGTCTTCCTTTGGAATGTGGGAAAATTATTTAGACCCAAATACTCTTAAATGTTTTATTGCAGGTTTAAATCCATATAATGCTTCAAAATGAGTTTTAAACTTGAGACTTCTTGTAGGACTCCTATTTTTCAAATAAACTGCAGTATTCAATGCTTCAGCCCAAAAACCATTCGAAAGATCCTTACCTTTCAACATGCTCCTAGCACACTCCACCAATGTTCTGTTCTTTCTTTCCACTACTCTGTTCTGTTGAGGAGTATGGGATACTGTGAATTGTTGTAATATCCCATGGTCTTTACAATACTTGGTAAGTTCCTCCTTCTTGTATTCTCCCCCTTGATCGAAGCGGATAATTTTTATGTGCTTCGTTGTTTGCTTTTCAATAATATATATGAACTGCTTAAAGTATTCAAATGTGTGGCTTTTATTACTCATGAAATATACCCAAGAAAACTTTGTGCAGTCATCAAAAAACGGTAGAAAATACAATGCACCTCCTAATGACTTTCTTTGCATGGGTCCACAAAGGTATGTGTGCACTAATTCAAGTATGCCTTTCTTTTTCTTTTCTACTTGAACATGGAATTATTCTCTATGCATCTTTCCTAATGCACAAGCATCACAATCATTATGCACTTGTTTTAATATAAGAAGATCTCTTACCATTTCCTTTTTCTGAAGTAATAGCAAATCATTGTAGTTGATATGACCAAGTCTCTGGTGCCACAACTCTTCTATAGTCAAACTTGATGCTGTCAAAGCTCAATCTGGTGTTGTTCTCACATCCAATTTGTATAGACCTCCTGTTCGAATTCCTGAAGCAATAGTCTTCATGCCATCCAATAGATCTTTAATATAGCAGTTAGAAATTAAAAAATTCTACCTTGAGATCCTGATCTGTAATCATGGATACAGAAGTCATATTCTTTGTCACTTTGGGCACATACATTAAATTATGAATATATTTGGCATTATCATTAGGTAAAATAACAGAAATTTTCTCACACCCTTTGATCTGATGACTTCTATCATCACCAAGGTAGATTTGTGCTCCGTTGTTGATTTCTTTAAAATCTTCAAACCATTGTCTGTTCCCTGTCATATGTGTGGATGCTCCCTATTGTGGCTCATTTTCAATATCATTTATTTTAAACTTTTCAAAAATACAAAAAAATAGAAAATTACGAAAATGTATGTTAAAGTACAAATTTTCTCATACTTCAGCATAAAAGATGAAATTTATTTTGTATAAGTTTAAAGTTTAATACTTTAAACTTTTCATGAAAGTGGGTCCCAGCGCTCATTTAATAAACGAGCAAGTTTATGAGCAGAATCTGATGATTTGTCTGGCAGGAAATAAAAGTGGCAACCCACGGGCACATTCAGCACGTCGGTTAACAAGGAGGGTGCCTCCGCAGTTGACCCAGTTGACTGCAGCGTCGATCAAGATCTATGGCCAAGATTAACTGCGGAGGCATAACCCTGATAAGTTCTTCGTACCTTCAAGGCTCCCGCAATGACATAAGAAGCTGGTTGGCAACATCTAGTAGCCACGTCATGGTATCGTTAACGGTCTTTTGGCACGTCAACTTAGAATTTACTTCACAAGCCCACACCACCTATTTAAAATTGATTCCTGTTTTCGCAAGGTTATTGTTGTTCTTCTGCTCTTGTCAATTTTTCTGCGCCTATGTCTTCCAGTATTTTTTGCCACCTTGTTATTGTTCACCACCCCAAGCAGAATTATGGCCAAGCATTCATCTCTTTCAGGTTCATCCAGTCATATTCCTCTCATGGATATTGAGAGGGATATTCAAGACATTGTATGCTCTTTAGACCATCTCCAATTCTATCAACAAGTTTATCTGAATGATAAAACCTCTCCAATTTTCTCCACCATGGTCAAAACAGGTATACTATCTACATGCATTCCAAAAATGCATCTTTTCCCTGAGTTTATATATTGGCTAGTGTCTGTCATGTACCCTGGCAAGTGTTTTGTAATGAATTGTCAAGGAGAGAATGTCTTGCAAGTTTCAGCCCTATTAATTTGCTAAGCTCTGTGTTACCCTGAGTCAGAATCCTATGTACAATTACTTGATGATTCATTGATAACACATTATGATAGTCTTGTAGGTCAAGAATTCAATCAATTTGTCTTTTTTCTGAAGCCGGATACGAAGCAGTTTGTATCGAACATCAAAGAATTCTCCATGGAAATTTTCGATGCAGAAGTTTGACCGGTGCTGAAGTGCATTTCAAAGATATTGGGAAAAGAAGATGACAGCTTAATTGAAAAATCAGTTATGGGAATATTTTCTTTGATGATGAAGCCAGGGGTAGTGCTGGATATTCCTTCATATTGGCAAGGAATTGTCAATACTCAACTCATGAGCTTATCATTGATTGGGTCATTCAAGTTCCCCTCTCTTATTATTTACCTCTTTTTGTATCAAAATGTAGAAGAATTCTTGCATCTGGGGTTAAATATCATGGATATAAATAAAAAGAGGCAATCAGTAGTGTTTTGGACTGACATAGTAAGAAAAGAACATAATGAAGAGGGTCTTTTTTATTTTGCAAATCATTTTATGGCTACTGCATATAAAATTCTGAATGGGGTTTCTCCCCCATGCTTCCTTCCAAAGGTTCAATAGTTCTTGCAGCTAGTAACTAATTGTAAGTTTGGTGATTGGTATGTTTTTGAAGACAATTAAGAAATTAGACTTTATGGGGCTGGGGTGGAACCATATAAACTTCATGTATTTGTGCCTATGAGATTATTTTCTTTGGATTTCATTAGGAAGAGTTTAAATGTTGACCAAATACATTTTTTGCCTATGAAAAAGGGTCTATGTTTAAGCTACCTATGTTTGTGGGTCCGTTTATAGTCAATATGAGATAGGAAGCTGATGAAGTCAAAGTGATGTTAGATGGAATGCATTTGTTGTTAGGAGATAAGTGGGCTTATGACCCCCATAAAGTGATTTCAAATAGGAGAATTTAAAATGGCTATTCAACATTTATTCATGAAAGCATACCTGATATAGAGAAGCTAGAAAATAAGGGTTTTGCAGGTTTTGTTGGCTCAAATATACAAACTCCTGTCATGGCTGAGAAATATAACAAGACGGGTAAAGAAGCAGTGATTGATTAAGAAGATGAAGAGTAGAGAACTGAAAAAATAACAAAGCTCAATGAAGACTTAGCAGGTGCTCAACCTGGTTTCTCACTACAATTGGGAGATGAGAAAAATGTCCCTACCTCACCAAGAAGACATGAAGATGCTCAGGAGTAGGTACCCTTGATTAAACAAGTATTTTCTCAGATTGCTGAAAGAAATCAGAAGATGAAGGCTAGCATGGAGGCACAACCTGAGTATCAAATAACTCCGGATCAAACACGATTGCTGACTGCCATGGATCTTGAAAAATATCAGTTTAACATTGCTCTTTCTCACCCCTCTGATATGAGTATAGGGTCATCTAGTAATTTCAATACTGTAAATATGACTGTTGATGTAAGAAAGATTCCTCTGATTGATAAAGTAAATTTACATATGCAAACTGGTCAATTGATAGTGAATGGAGGGCGGAAACGTGAAGTCGGGTTACACACTTTTTGTGAGAATCGTGGCAGAAAATTTTTTCGGCACAGTTCGGCCGAACTTTCTAAAGAGTTCGGTCGAACTTTTGTGTTCGTTTAGATTGACGCGCACAATGATCACAAGAAGAAATGTAATTTTTGCCGAGGTTTGAAAACCGGCACCAGAGTTCGCTCGAACTATGTTTTTATAAATATATCTCCCGCGAATGATATCGTTTTCATTGTTCGCGCGATTTTTGCAAATGTTACGTCCGCGCTTCATTTCCGTTCATGTCATGGCTGCCCGTCGCCCTGTTTCGTACGTTACGTCCGCGCGTCCGGATATTATGATTTTGTTTATTCTAATTTTATAAGGAAATGCTCATGAATGGTTTTATTCATTGTTGTCTAGTACCATCACAAACTAAAAATTATTAAAAGATTTATTTGTTGATAATCTCTTTTCTTGAAGATTTTTGCGATCTATATGAATGAAAAAGAAAAAATTAAATATTTCACTCGTACAGTTATAAAATTTCTTTGTGATATTCCATAAATTGATTTCAACATTTTAGTTTCTATAAAAATGTTTTTCTTGCAAATCTAATATTCTTATTGAAGAAAGGAATTTTTTTCAATTAGAAAGAGTTAATGCATTCAGGTTAACTCATTAAAACTCCTGTATTTTTTTTTCTAAACAAGGCCGAGTAGTTACGGTGTTGCCAGCCTATAATTTCTTGGAGAAGCCTACCAGCGTATAACTTTTTACATAAGCCTACCACCCCTGCAGAAAGGTATATGCCAGCCTATAATTTCTTGGAGAAGCCTACCAGCGTATAACTTTTTAGATAAGCCTAGAAGAGAAATGTGATAAAATATATGAATTTTTTTCTACATTGAAGATGAAAGTGAGAAATAGAATGTCTCAATTAAAAAACATTACCATTTACAAAAGAACAGAGAATACGCATTTACTGTCAAACTGTCAAAGAAATATTTTGAAACCAGTCATGAGACTTCGACCCACAACATTCTGTCAAACTGTCCAATGAAAACTGTCCATGAAAGTCAAAGAAAGATTTTGAAACCAGATGAGATTTCGACCCACTGCAATCTGTCAAAACTGTCCATTGTAAAATTGTCCATCGCCCTGAAGAAACCATAAAAGAAAACATTTTGTAGTTCAAGGTCCTCATCTGCATAAACAGTGATTATGGATTAAAGTTTTTCTGCATAAACTTATATGAGTACTTTTATTCTCAGTTTGTGTGTATTCTTTTCTGCATAAACAGTGAACATGGATTAAAATTTTATATATTATATGAGTACGCCCAATATTCAGATTTCCTTTTACATGTTCTTGCTCAGCATATCCAGTGGTGTGCAAAGAACTGGATCTGTCCACAAAATGCTTCGTTTCAGTTTCTTTTAATCAATCTAAGCAAATACATAGTTGTTGTCCTGTGTGCATATCATGAAGCTACAGAAGAGTGAAAAAAATAACCACTTACCATCTTTGTGAAGGGTCCAAAACTATGATACTGCCTTCTTCATATATATATATAATAAAAAATCAGCCAATAATGAGAAAACAGAGAAGAGTCAGTTTGTACCAGGGGCATAGCTAGAGAAGGCTGAACAGACCCTCTTTACATTCCTTGATTTCCCACTGGCCACTACCAATATTTTTTCAAATCTGCTTCTTGGCTCCTATCTCTGTTTTGTGTGTATTCTTATATTTTTCTATTATATTATTTTCTATTTTTTAGTCTCAGTTTGTGTGTATTCTTTTCTTTGCCTTAACTCTTTTTGATCTTGATAAATCACAAATAAAAAAGAAAAATGGTATTTATTTTTTGCGTAGACCATTTTAAATCTAACCCCAAGCTTATAAAGTTTTCAATTTTTTTATTTGAAAAAATTATTTGTTTTTGCATGCAACCATGTTGAAGTTTTTTGCAAGCAAATACATAAGCATTAGGCAAACACATACTTAGAGAATAAGAAAAAGAAACAACATCCTTTATCCTTCTTAACTTTTTTTTATATATGCATTAATTCAATAGGTTAAAATTTACTTTATTAAATTACAAGTAGTTCCTTTTTCATTAAATTGTTGTGGTTGTTGTTTCACCTTTTTTTTTGAAATTTTTTTATATGTTATATTTTTTTTCTATTTTTTTTTCATATGACTTTAATTTATAAAGTGACCTTATTGTAAACATGTTTCTCACTTATTTATAAAAGTGAGTCACTTGCATTAATACAAGTAACTAACTGTATATTTGTAAATGTGAGCTTATAAGGAAAGTTAGAGAAGAAATGATTTTTTTATTTTATTTTATTTATTTTATTTTTTATTTATTTATTTATTTTTTTTAATTTTATTTTAATATATATGTTTATTTATTTTATAAATTTATTTGTTTTAATTTTATATTTTTGGGTTTGTAAATTAACTCAATAGTCTCAATGTACAACCATCATTGCGTTGATCAACATCCACTTCCCACATAGTACTTTTGTTCATTTTTATATATTTTTTCAAAATGGTATAATTTTGACATCCAAATTACATTTGTAGTGTCATTTTCATAAAAATAACCATTTATTTGAGAACTCCCCTTCACAACAATTAATTTTTTCTTTTGAAATAATCTTATTTGCATATTGTAATATGGCTAGTCTAGGTAATCTCCTACTTACGAATTAAAACTACTTTTCATGGAAATTATATATTGAGGATATACAAGAAGTAGGGACTTTACTAGGTTACCATGGAAATAAAATTATTCCTCTTAATTTCCCCCCTTGTCGCTTGTTCATAGTGATTTTTGTGATTCTCTTCCTTCTACTTATTTCTATAGCTTCAATTACTTAAATTTTATTGATAGATTCTCCAGACACACCGAGATTTATTTTTTAAAACTTAAGAGTGAACTTTTTGGCTTACATGTTCTTGTAGAAAAACAATTAGGACATCAACTTTAGAAGTTAGGAGTATATAATGGAAGTGAATATGTTAACAAAAAAAATAGGCACTTTTATTACCAACTCTATTAAAATTGAAATACCCCTATTTTTCCTCAAAATTGATGTAATCCTATTTGAATTAGGTCTCTAGGTCAGTATCGAAGTCTAGCCTAGGTGGCAGACCGTTGTAACAAAGATCTATTGGTATCATTTCATACATCTTCCACCAGCAAAATAACTTAAAACACAAAAAGAGTTATCCATTTGCAATATAAATTTGATCTTGAGTATTCATTTGTTTTCTTTGAGAGAGCCCTCTCTAACTAGAAGGGCTAACTTTTAGTCCAAAGTGATTTGAAATAGTTACATAAGGTTGACCATTGAACAACCCAATTGGTTCCAGCTTAGTGATAACATATTCTTCTCTCTTTTAGATCAGTTTTCAAAGGCTTGTGATCTAAAAATATTTATAGAAACTTCCAAGGATCTAACAAGGTTTCCTCCTTCCTTAGTGGTGAATGATACTTGGGATCTAATACCTCTTCCGGGAGGAAACCTTATTAGATGTAAATTGGTGCATAGAACTAGGTGTTCATTAGATGGAAGTGTTGAAAGAGATAACACTTATATAGTTGATAAAAGTTTCTCAACTAAAAGGGGTTGATTAGAATAAAACCTTTTCCCTTATAGCAAAAATTAATTCCCTTTTTACTGTTCTAGCCCTTATTATTTCATATAAATTGTAGGTCCATTAAATGAACATTAAATCCACCTTCTTGCATGGGGATTGGAAGAACAAATTTACTTGGAATAACCTCCTAACTATATTCAAAATTACTATATTTGTTTACCACCTGAAGAAATCTCTCTAGGACTTAAGTAAGATCCTCATGTTTGGAATGCTAAAATGAACAACTTTCTTCTTAATACTTACTTTTATATATGCAATTATAACTACAATGCCTATACCAAGAAAGTAGTAACCATGTCATAATAATTTTTCTTTATGTTGATGACTTTATACTCATTGGTTGTGACCCTAAATTTTTAGCCCATGTGAAATCTAGCCTTAAAAAGAAATTTGAAAATGGCAGGCTCAGGTACTGGAACCTCTACAAAGGTTCGACTTGAAAACATAGTTTTTGCTCAGGTTTCTCCACTGGTTCTATGTCCAACTTGGATAACCTACAGTTCAATATCCTTCTTTTCATTTTTTATATCCCCTCTTGGATAACCATAATATCTTGAAATGGAGCTAGCCAACTCAAATATAGTATCGCAAATCCCTGGCTAAGTTAGATGAGGATTACATATGGTCTTGAATGAGCATTTGGACTCTTTAGATATATATCTAAAGAGTCTAAAAGCTCATTCAAGACCATATGTAATACATAGCGTACTAATATAATATATAAAACTTTAATCCATGTGCTTAACCTTAACATTGACACAAATGGAATACAATTTTACTCACTGCTTTATAATAGAAAAATATGCAGATGAATATTCCCCACATATCTGAAGTCAAAAGGGATAGATTAAAAAGGGATGCTTCGGTCATCTATAAAAGATAAATTAAAGAAGCATGACATATTAAAGTAATGTAAATTAGATATGTGTACCAATTATGTTCATATAACACAACAAATAGATGATTCAATACAAATGTCACATAGAAGTCATATTTATCTCATGGGCCTTCAATTTAAATTATATATCTAGCATAATACATTGAGCTATAGGAGATAAATCAAAGAAGCATTTGAATGTAAATTAAAAATGTGTAATAATTATGTCCTCATTTAATATGTACAATATGTTTGGTTGAATCCACATGAAAAACAAGACTCCCAACCATGAGAATAGGAAATTGCATCCTATTTCTCCCCCCTAGCACAATTACGAGTACAGTTAGAATTTAACAGCCCCAAATTGGATTTTACTCTCAGGTACTGGAACCTCTACAAAGGTTCGACCTGGAAACATAAGTTTTCCTTAGGTTTCTCCATTGGTTCTATGTTCGACTTGGATAACCTACAACAACATCCTTCTTTTCATTTTTTATATCCCCTCTTGGATAACCATAATATCTTGAAATGGAGCTAGCCAACTCAAATATAGTATTGCAAATCCCTGGCTAAGCTAGATGAGGATTGCATATGGTCTTGAATGAGCATTTGGACTCTTTAGATATGCGTACCAATTATGTTCATATAACACAATGTTGGAGAAAATGACTATTTATTTCATGTGTAATTAGATTAGTGATTTCATGTGTTAGGGTTGTGGATTCAGGCATTGAAACAACACACCATGATATTTCAAATTTAAAAATGAGGGTTTGAGTCCTAGGTAGCTTAGAATCCTACTTGTTTTCAAAATAAGGATGCACTCCCATTTGATTCTCATGAATAGGTTGTAATCATGAGGCTCTCGCTCAAGAGTGGACCTTCGCAAAATCTTGTGACGTCTTATCACAAACAAAACCATCAAACTGAAAACACATCATTTTTCTCCTTCAAAGAAAAAAAAAATTCACATCATGTGAATATGTCCATGTACTCTTACATATTGGTGTACAAAACCATCAACTAAACACAAGTTGACAAAAAATGCCTCTTCAAACAACTGACTCTTAAGTCAAATAATAGAGCTCATGTACAAATTTCCATATTTGTTGCATTTAAGTGTGTCTAACATAACTCTACTTTCAACATCTTGCTTCATGCAACATGCACCATACTTTGAATTTGCAAAGAAATTCATGAAACATCAAAATATATGCTAGGCCTTAATTGGATAAGAAATCTTTAACCATTTGTCAGCAAACCATTTCAATGGCGCTTCTTTTTCTTTCAACTATGTTGAATTTAGTTTTTAGTTATATTTTTAATTTTGGAGAAAATAGCTATTTATTTCATGTGTAATTAGATTAGTGATTTCATGTGTTAGGGTTGTGGATTCAGGCATTGAAACAACACCATTATATTTCAAATTTAAAAATGATGGTTTGAATCCTAGGTAGCTTAGAATCCTACTTGTTTTCAAAATAAGGATGCACTCCCATTTGATTCTCACGGATAGGTTGTAATCACGAGGCTCTCGCTCAAGAGTGGACCTTCGCAAAATCTTGTGACGTCTTATCACAAACAAAACCATCAAACTGAAAACACATCATTTTTCTCCTTCAAAGAAAAAAAATTCACATCATGTGAATATCTCCATGTACTCTTACATATTTGTGTACAAAACCATCAACCAAACACAAGTCGACAAAACATGCCTCTTCAAACAACTGACTCTTAAGTCAAATAATAGAGCTCATGTACAAATTTCCATATTTGTTGCATTTAAGTGTGTCTAACATAACTCTGCTTTCAACATCTTGCTTCATGCAACATGGCACCATACTTTGAATTTGCACAGAAATTCATGAAACATCAAAATACATGCTAGGCCTTAATTGGATAAGAAATCTAACCATCTGTCAGCAAACCATTTCAATGGCGCTTCTTTTTCTTTCAACTATGTTGAATTTGGTTTTTAGTTATATTTTTAATGTTGGAGAAAATAACTATTTATTTCATGTGTAATTAGATTAGTGATTTCATGTGTTAGGGTTGTGGATTCAGGCATTGAAACAACATCATTATATTTCAAATTTAAAAATGATGGTTTGAGTCCTAGGTAGCTTAGAATCCTACTTGTTTTCAAAATAAGGATGCACTCCCATTTGATTCTCACAGATAGGTTGTAATCATGAGGCTCTCGCTCAAGAGTGTACCTTCGCAAAATCTTGTGGCGTCTTGTCACAAACAAAACCATCAAACTAAAAACACATCATTTTTCTCCTTCAAAGAAAAAAAAAATCACATCATGTGAATATGTCCATGTACTCTTACATATTGGTGTACAAAACCATCAACCAAACACAAGTTGACAAAACATGCCTCTTCAAACAACTGACTCTTAAGTCAAATAATAGAGCTTATGTACAAATTTCCATATTTGTTTCATTTAAGTGTGTCTAACATAACTCTACTTTCAACATCTTGCTTCATGCAACATGCACCATACTTTGAATTTGCAAAGAAATTCATGAAACATCAAAATACATGCTAGGCCTTAATTGGATAAGAAATCTTTAACCATTTGTCAACAAACCATTTCAATGGCGCTTCTTTTTCTTTCAACTATGTTGAATTTAGTTTTTAGTTATATTTTTAATTTTGGAGAAAATAACTATTTATTTCATGTGTAATTAGATTAGTGATTTCATGTGTTAGGGTTGTGGATTCAGGCATTGAAACAACAACATTATATTTCAAATTTAAAAATGATGGTTTGAGTCCTAGGTAGCTTAGAATCCCACTTGTTTTCAAAATAAGGATGCACTCCCATTTGATTCTCACGGATAGGTTGTAATCATGAGGCTCTTGCTCAAGAGTGGACCTTCGCAAAATCTTGTGACGTCTTGTCACAAACAAAACCATCAAATTGAAAACACATCATTTTTCTCCTTCAAAGAAAAAAAAAATTCACATCATGTGAATATGTCCATGTACTCTTACATATTGGTGTACAAAACCATCAACCAAACACAAGTTGACAAAACTTGCCTTTTCAAACAATTGACTCTTAAGTCAAATAATAGAGCTCATGTACAAATTTCCATATTTGTTGCATTTAAGTGTGTCTAACATAACTCTACTTTCAACATCTTGCTTCATGCAACATGCACCATACTTTGAATTTGAAAAGAAATTCATGAAACATCAAAATACATGATAGGCCTTAATTGGATAAGAAATATTTAACCATTTGTCAGCAAACCATTTCAATGGCGCTTCTTTTAGTTGCACTTCATCATGTGAATCATCTTGACCTTCATCGATTATGAAATCCTCTTTTCCATTCTTCTTTTCATTTTTTATATCCCCTCTTGGATAACCATAATATCTTGAAATGGAGCTAGCCAACTCAAATATAGTATTGCAAATCCCTCACTAAGTTAGATGAGGATTACATATGGTCTTGAATGAGCATTTGAACTCTTTAGATATGCGTACCAATTTTTTTCATATAACACAACAAATGGATGATTTAATTTACAAATGTCACATAAAAGTCATATTTATCTCATGGGACTTCAACTTAAATTATATAATCGTTTGACCCCCAGAAATATCATTCAATACCTCAAAATGACTCCAAAAGGTTTTAGACCTGAATTCTCCACCCCACATTAAAATGACCCTACAAGTTGATTCTTTCAGTTTTTTCACTCTATAAGCATCAACGTACGATTATGCATGATGGAGAATCTCTAGCGCTTTCCCTTGTTAATATATTTAATAATCTCAATATTTATTTAAAAGTATCATTAGTATTTTGACCATGAGATTTGAACAATGTGATGTCGTCGAAATACTATTGATACTTTTAAATAAATATTGAGATTATTAAATATATTAACAAGGGAAAGCGCTAGAGATTCTCCATCATGCATAATCGTACGTTGGATTTGGTGATAATTGTCTCCATATTTTGGCTTTTTGACTCGCAAAACATAATTATTTTACAAGGGAGGGAAGGAGGGATGATCACATTGACTTGCTTGATGACATGTCTATGAAGATTAACTACCTCAAGAACTATTTTTTTGCATCTAGGGAAAGAGACACATTCCCATGTCTGAGCATGAAAACGTTATTTGATATTGTTAATGCCTCTAGTGTTTACTTCTACAAGTTCTATAGGCAGAGTCTGTAAAGGGCCAGGTAGCCTCTGGATCTCATCTTTTATGAAAGGTGACATATCTAGTAAATGCCCCTGCAGTCAATCTCTGGAATGGATCTAAATAGAAGTTCTTCATTTTAATATCCGTAAAACACAACAAATTTAAGGTAAAATATGTACATGCTCCATTCATCATGAACACAAATCTCACAAGCCTCCTTGGCTTTGGAGCATTTTCCATGTTTTCCATAACCAAGACCCAAATAATTAGGCCCTTCTTAAAGAACATTTGGCTCAACTATGCCTTGTACATGCTTGCCTTTAAAACCCTTTACTTTCATAGCTCACATTTTCATCAAAAATTTGGACCCTATTCCTCTAATGTCTCTCAAAAGCATGTACACATTCATTTTCAGAGGAAATTGAAGGTAGAAACCAATAGCTAATTCTTCTAACTAACCTTGACTAAAATGAGCTAAATTGTACTTTGATATGAACTTGATTTAAATTGTCCACCTCACATTAGGCACCAATGATTATAAATTTTAATGGGCTAGCATTGGTTTGTAATCATCATCTCAAAATGACCTAGTAGATGAAAAATTACCATGTTTGTAATCATCGTTTCACACCATCTACATATGACCCTTCTACACATTATATGATTGAATTTATGGTAGGTCATCTCTTCTATCTAGACCATGATTGATTGTGAGATTAGGTGAATAAAAGAAATTTGATAAGGAAGGGATCAATATAAGTTTGTCCTCCTCCACCCACTCCATATTTAGTGATTGCCTATTTTTTCTTTTCCAACATTTTATTTTGGAAATTCATTTTGGTAGTTAATTCTACTAATAGTCACAACACACCTGGAAGTCAAAGAAATTGTTATATACACTACTAAACTCAATTAGCATTGTTTGTTATTGGACTTTACAATAACAAACAACGTAGAGTTCATTAATGATAGAATGTGAACCTACATTTGCACATGTGGTAAATTGAAATGTTACTTGTAACAAGACAATCCCCATTGATTTCATTACAATATATGTTGATTTCTGATTTGATATAATTGCATGTATGATGGTACATTACTTGTAAAGTCATTGGATTAATAGTGTTAATTGATTTCAGTGTTCTTTGGATGGTTTTAGTACTTTTGGCATGTGAATGTGAAGTAATGTTGTCATCTGAATTACATTTGACATGTGATATTTAATGTTAAATGTTTTTGTTCAGAAAATAGTTTAAGATTGATCACAAGAATTAAGAGAATGTCTCGTCCCAACACCATAGAATGATCTTCCATGTCAATGACTCTTAATTCTATCTTTCCAAACCATGACCCTACTCTCACATGTGTGCCTTTCATGACACCAGTCACTGCTTTCATCCTCGAATTGACTGTCTTGAAAGCACTCAATTCTTTCTCGATGCTAGCCTTCCTCTTTCTAAGAGATGAAGCTGCCTTTCGACTTAGGAAGCTATGGGTAGCCCCCGTGTCTATCAAAGCAGAGAACTTTTTCCTATGTACGGTTGTAGACATGAATCTCAAGTCCAAGGAACATTCATCATCATTTCTCCTCCTTGTCTTGCGCCTTACTTCTGCAATCTTCTTCAACATTTCCTCTTCCAATATGTATTTCGAACTAGCCCTTGGCTTAACAGTGCTTTTCACATATCTCTTCTCATGAAGCTCCATAGAACAATCCAATCCTGGGTCTTCTTGAATTGGTTCAAGCTCTTTCCTTTTCGAATTTTTTCTAATTGCTCCAATACGACATACAATCCTCATAGTGTGGTCATCTTCTTTTCCAAGTGTGCCAACACATGAATTTTCTTTCTTCAAACCAATAGGTTTCGGATCAAGAAAGTCCCTCTTGATCTTATCTTCCATGTTCTTGACTTTAGCCTGCAACGTGGTGCTTCTTTCCTTTAAGTGAGCCCTTTCCATAAAGAGTTCTTGAAGTCTTTGTTCACCTTGTCGTATCTCCATGTCATGCTTTTCAATTTCAGCAGTTTGTCCAGATAGTCCATCCTTGGAATTTCTTGGGTGAAAAACCAAGTAGGTTGAACCAAGTAGGTTCAATCTACATTTTGCATGTGATATTTAATGAACTTTAAATGTTTAATGTTTTAATGTTGCACAATATATAATCAAAAGGGTTTTAAAACTTAAAGTTTTGGATGGTTTCAATCTACAACTTAAAGTTTTGGATGGTTTCAATCTACAACTTAAAGTTTTGGATGGTTTCAACCTACATTTGCACATATGGTAAATTGAAATTATGTTACTTGTAACAAGACAATCCCCATTGATTTCATTGTATATGTTGATTTCTAATTTGATATAATTGCATGTATGATGGTACATTACCTATAAAGACATTGGATTAATAGTGTTCATTGATTTTAGTGTAAGCGCAAAAAATTATTGACAATGTAGAACGATTTTTGTGTTATAATAATTAAACCTAATAATATTGGAGAGCAAGAGAGATAAGGTATGGTGTTTACTACAAGAGTTCGAGCAAGTCATTCGGTGACAACTTTTACTGGAAACTTGAAACAAAGAGAATCTATCTTTGGCTAGGACATCATGTAAGATGCCTCACATAAACAGTAAAATTGTACTTGAAAGCTGAGATTCAGGCAAGTGGGGACAACCACTTGTTATCTCGTCCCTTGGAGGCTAGGCCATATGGGGACCGAATCTGACCTTACAAAATAAAGTGAAATAATTTGTACCATATGGTCGGAGAACATATACAAGAACAATTAATATACAAGAACAATTAATTTCATTCTAGAATATATATATATATATATATATATATAACATTTTTCATCAATGCACATGTATAAAAAAAACTACTTTCAGTTGATACTAGAGCACGTGCTTGTACTCAAACAATTTGTAACATGTGCAAATCACAAATAACATAAGCAGCTCAATTTTTAGTTGAGTATTGGAAGTTCTAAAACATATTTAATCCAAAGATAATAAATTGTTGGACACTTCACTCAAAAAAATTCTAATGGAATTCCATCTTCAATAATCCGTTCATGATCGGATTTTGACATTTTCCATTTTTTAATTTTCGTTTTTTTCTTTGATTGAACTTCTATCAACTTTATGTGTGTTGCACACACCAAGTGACTATATTGACAACTTATGGAATCAGGTTCATAGTCTTCAAAGTAAAGAAAGTCTCCACTTTGACGAATTTGTTTGAAAAAATAACCTTTCAGTATAATAGACCCTCTTTCATACTGAAATCCGTGATCATTATAGTCTTGTAATAATTTCATTTTTCGTTCAGTGCAACGCATCAAATAATACTTCACATTTTCATCGTTTTCAATAGGTGCAATTACAGCAAAAACATCTCCTGCACAATAAAATAAATATAACATTTAATTATGCATATTTAAATTTATTTCTAGATCTTTAAATCATTAGAAAGTAATTCAAATGTTACCTTCTCTAACAAGATCAGAAACTCGATCACCATCAGATGATATTGTAGTTTCCTCTGAATCCATTTCTTCAAACATTTCAACAGACATTTTTCCTTTTTTATTTAGCTCTGTATGTTTCCAATCGTTCACATACATTTTGTTTTCACAAACGTCATTGGATTTTGTGTTGTCTATGCAAACATCACAAAAACAAGAATATTTCTTTTATCCAATGCAAACACATTTGTGGACGACTTTTTTTGAATTGAATGCAATTTTCGAGTCTTTTTTATTGTTCCAACGTCATTTCCAATTGATCTATTTACGTCTCCGATTCCAATATGCCAGAAAAACATTTATATGGAAAATTAAAAAAAGAATTTGTAAATATGATACAATTAAAAAGAATCATTGCATGATGATCATTGCATGATAATCATAAAAAAACAATTAAAAATAATCATTGCATGATAAATGTACAATGTTTAAAATTAGATTTCCAATATAAATTAAATTGAATGTACCTTTTCACTTCTCTTGATGGGTTAATCTCATGGCTTAGATCATTGTTGCACCATTGAACAACTTCTTCAGCGTTCACAAGTCGGTGTGCAGAGTGGTTCATTTGATATCTTCGAAGTACTCATTTTATGCATGCTCCTGCACCGTCATGTTCTCCTTTTCCATGGCCAGTTTCAAAGAAATTCCAACAATGTTTAATGCAGGTTTTCTTATGAAGACAACACAACCAAAAGAATGATCGTGCAGATTTGAATTGACCTGCGCATCCGTTTGACCATATCCAATGTTCATTGAATGTTATTCCACGATTTTTCAATGAATCATAATTTTTTCCAAAACAATGTTGTACAAAACATGTATCATGTGTACGATCGTCACTGATATAAAAGTGATATTCTTTAATGATATGTCGATTTTCACTCATGCTTTGTATATGATCGACATTTTGTTCAGCATGTCTATATATAATATGGACAATCATGGAGACTTGGTCAGAGTGATAGTATTCACTTTGAATTTCTTTTTGTGGAACAAATGTGTAGTTTTCTGCAAAATCAATCACTAACAAAATGGTCCCTGGTGAAAAAACTTCACGAGATTTTTTGAATTGCAAGTCTTTCCATCGAGCTCTATGGGAATGCTTGGTGTATTTGTAAATTTCCACCTCAAACTTTCTCAAAAAATCTATCAGAAAAATTTCGTCTTCTCGTAATTCGATTCTTTTAACAGTATCTGCACCTTGAATCGATGTACCTATATATTCATATCTCTTCCATTTCACTTTCATGTTGGACAATGATTGATCATTTATATCAATACGATATTTTTTTTGAAATTTAGTCAAATTTCCACAATCATCGCATTTTTTACCACCAACACACTTCTTTTTGTAAAATAGTTCATCACTTTCTCTTTCACATAGAATTTGAGATATGAATTCATGAATAGTGGAAGGAGGAGGTGAATCCTTCCATAATGTTCTACCGAAATCGAGGAATGTGTCATAATATAACTCAAATTCGACATGATAACGGCAACAACAAGTGTCGCATACGGTGATAGGTTTTACATACCATGGTTTTTGTTGAACAAAAGCACTGAGTGAAACATGAATTTGACGATTCTCTTCTTTGAATTTGTTGAATAACTCTATCTGAGTGGTTTCCAAGAGATGTTTTTCATGTTCTTCGTATTGTTTTCGTGCTATTCTTCTTCGCATCACATGTCTTGCAGTTGGTGAAAGACGCGAATTGTTCTTCCAATATTCATATATTATTTTTTTAACGTATTCTCCAAGTCTATCTTTGTATGGTTGCCTACAAATAGCTCTCCAACAAGCGAGTTCATCATTTAGATCTATTTGCAGTCGAAATTTTCGATGTTTGTGCAGAGTTTTTCGCAAGGTTCCCAGTCCTCGTGCCATAGATGTTATCATACGATTCTCTTGAGTACTTGGTGAAACCATTGCCATCTGTATTCCTCTACGTATACTTGAAACATCTTTATCTCTAGATCTCTTAATTAACTTTATAGCACTACTCATATTTTTTATTACCTCTTCTTTCATTTTTTTATCTTTGGTTGATTTTCGAATACCCAATAGTGTCGTCGCTTCTTTTAATTTCCTTGATGATAGGATACCTTTCAACATTTGAGCTTGAACTGTCACCTGTTCATTTTTGAAATACTCTTCAAAAATTTTATGGACACGATATCGTATAAAATGGTCAGGTTTTTTATCTCCATATGTGTGAGTGTCGACATTTTATAACTCCTCATTATCGATAGTGATTTCATCTGTACATATTCGAAAAAATAGTACATATTCAATAAATTACTAAATTAATAAATATGTCAATAAATATTAGGAAAATTTTAAATATATCAATAGATAATAATATTTACATTTACATACCCACTTCAATTTATGCTTGAGGTTGATTTTCTTCTTCAATATTTTGAGGAGTATCTCTGTCTGTTTACATTAAACAAAATATTTTTCAAACTAGTTCATCAAATAAAAATTAAGCTCACATTTTACATTAGGAAAGTTTTAAATATATCAATAGATCATAATATTTATATTTACATACCTACTTCAATTTCTGCTCGAGGTTGATTTTCTTTTTCAATATTTTGAGGAATATCTCTGTCTTTTTACATCAAACAAAATGTTTTTCAAACTAGTGCATCAAATAAAAATTAAGCTTCACATTTTACATTAGGAAAATTTTAAATATATATCAATAGATCATAATATTTACATTTACATACCTGCTTCAATATCTGCTTGAGGTTGATTTTCCTCTTCAATATTTGAGAGGGCTTCTAACTTTGTTTTGCGATATTGTCTCATCTCTTCTCTACGTTCTTCAGGATCTCTTTTTCGATCAAATTTTCTGGTACAATTTCTTCGATTTCCCATGATAATAGGGTATGAAGTTAAAAAAATTTCCTTAAAAAAATTAGACAATAACTCAATTACAAAAAATATCACAAAAGATTTAATTTAAAAAAAATCAGTGTAAATTTTTTGTAAAAAATATGTACTCCAATCCAAAATACACTTTAAAAAATTTGAGAGAAAAATGTCTTATAAAAATGAAAAGAAGCTTAAAAGATTTACTTTAACACAAAACACATACATACCTCCAAGAAAAATCACGCGCGCCTCCAAGAAATGTCCTCAAAAAAATTTCTTTAAACTCAAAATTGTAAAATCAATTTGCTTTCAAGAAATGCTCTTAAACCCAAACTTTGAAGAAAAGTTTTTGAACAAAGAAGTTCAAAAGATTTACTTCAACAAAAAACATGTACATACTTTCAAGAAAAATCACGTTGCCTCCAAAAAATGTCCTTAAACCCAAATCAAGAAGAAAATTTTTTGAACCCAAACCAAGTCTTTGTAAAATGAGATGAAGTGCGAAATGTGCGAAAATTGTGAATCATTTCGTGCCAATTTATATTGACGCGAATTGTGTTTTCAGTGGGGGCTCCGAAAATTTTTCCGGCCGACGGAGAGTTACACAATAGTTTGGCCGAACTCTTCATAAAGAGTTCGGCCAAATTATTATGACGTTAGATTTAACGAGTTTGAAACGGAAAACATAGTTCGGCCGAACTTGTATTCAAAGTTCGGCCGAACTAACGCGTCACCATTACGCAAAAACCAGGCTCTGAAAACGGTTCTGCAACTTTGGACTGATTAAACTCCATGAAAGGTTGTTAATTAACTGTCGGAACTAAGACAAGCATTTTCAGAATTGAATCTACTTTAAGGAAATATAAATTTTATGGAATTTCGTAAACGTTTATTAATTTTAATTATTTTTCTAAAAAAATGGGTGCGAACAATTTCTAAGGGTCATTGTGATTCAGTGAAATCAAAATTTTGTATCTCCCAAAATACATTGTAAAAAAAATTGAAAAAATTATGGGGCATTACATTGGTTCGTCGACTCTAATGGGTAGCTTTTAGATTTTTAGTTTATAACTTATATGTTAAGAAATTTTTCGCCACGCGAAACATATCCAAAATACGCAGTTTTTCGTAATTGGATCAGTTCAAAAAATTCTAGTAATTATGATATGCATCCATTGGCTTTGTAAATATGATGAAACCAAAGTAGACTCTGTCTAGATTGTTGTAACACATTTTGTTTTTTCAAAAACATAAATTTTCAATGAATACAACGTCGCCACATAACATGACTTCTTATGAATCCTTTGATTGTTAAGAAACACACACTCAAAGAAACGCTAAGTTGACATATCAAATCTGCATAAAAAAAATTCAAAAAATAATTAATAGAAAGCTAACAAAATTTCTCACAACTTTTATTTTTATCAAAAAATGAAATTCTAAACAGAACAATTGTTATAGTTTGCAGAAAGTTGAAGAACCGAAAAAAATGAAAAAGTTTTCTCAAAAAAGGGCAAAAAGTGTAACCCAGCTTCACATTTTCACCCTACATGTATTCACTATTTCCATTTATAGATTTGTATTAATATTGTTTATGGATGCCCATTAATTTTTGAAGTTTAAGATTTGTTAAAATTATTTTTCTAATTTAAAAAAAGATCTATATACTATAACTTTTATTAGTAAAATATATGTTCAATTTTAATTTTCATTTTCATAGACTAAGAATATAAGTACAATATTAAGTTTTGATGCAAGTCACTTTGATACTTAAAATGAACTAAAATATATCATGTATGAATTTAATATTGAACATGGAAATAATTCTAATCGTGCTTCATATTGGATTGAAGTGTCTTTTAGTGCAATCAACATGTATGTTATTACAATTCAATTTTTAAAATAAATTATTTGAATTATAAAGTCATCCATATTATAATAAAAATATATATATGAAAATATTTGTGACCCACCCATATACCATTGCATGGGAAACTTTTTTAAGTATTTCAATCAATTTATTATCTCAAGGTTAAATTAAAAAATACACATAGGATTTAAATAAGTTTTCATTTAAACAAAAAATAGGTTTTATTCAACATTATTTATTTTGAGATTATCTACAAGAGCTTAGGAATAAAATGATATAAGTCGATCGTATCGAAATTTAATATATACGTCAAAAAACAATATATGACAACAGTTCTATAATTTTATCTAATGTTATCAGCTTTCCTAATTTTACAAGTAGTTATCCAAGTATTTCAATCAATTCGTTATGATGGAAGTACATTTTATTCAATTTTTAAAAACTCAAATATGATTGAAATAAGTCATATATTCTTTGTAAAATATGTGGAGATGTAAAACTTACAAATATAAGTTCTATTCAATTTTATTTTTCTTGAAGTTATCTAGAAAAGCTTAGTCATAATCCATGTCGTCAATAACTATTTTTGCACTTACACTAAAATCAATGCACAATCTTAAACTAATTATCTTGAAATTAATGTACACCATATATCTAGTTACATCAAATCATAAATCAACATCTTCACTAAAATCAATGCATCTAATGCAAGAAATCAAATAGGATTAGAAATAAACTTATACACTTAAATCAATGCATCCAATGCTGCAAACAATAAAATGGGATTACAAATCAATATCTACACTGAGATCAATGCATCTAGTGCTTGCAATAAAATAGGATTAGGAATCAACATATACATTGAAATCAATGCATCTAATGAAAGTTCAATCAAACAATATTAGAAATTAACATATTTAATGAAATTAACACAAGTAATGCAAACAATGAAATATAATTAGAAATCAACATCTACATTGAAATAAATGCATCTAATGCAATAAATCAAATAGTATTAGAAATCAACATTTGTACATTGAAATCAATGCATCTAGTGTAAGTGATTTTATTTCCTTTCTCTCGCCCCTCCATCTATATTGATATGTACCTCCATCTCTCCTTCTTTGTCTCTCTATCTCACCCATTAGGGGAATTTTAAGGTCTAAAATGGGCCACCTAAGGAAATAATAAAATAATAGCTAAACCAATAAATTCATATTTATGAATTTGAAATATAATTTGTGCACCAAAATCCATGTAACCATGGTTAAATTCAATTCAAAAGTTCTACCAAAATAAAATTGACAAAAAAATTATATTGATGTGACTATAGATAAGAATGATTTTTTCAAGAAAAATTCATTATCATTGCACAACTAATGCATTTTTCCTTTGTACTTAAATAACTTAAAATAAAATATAAATATAAATTCATAAATTCTTAATGAAATGAATATATAATTTAAAAATAAATATATGAAATTATAAAAATATATTATTTATTGAAAAATGTGTAAATACATGAAGATTGTGTAGGATATGCATTGTTTCTTTCAAAAAATATGAAATGGCAATAATAATATTATATTCAAAAAGTGTGAAATGACATTTATTATGATTACTTTACTTTATGAATGTAAAAGTACTTAGAGCACTACCATGGTTAACCATAAGTTTTTATCCACCATTGAGAATGGGACAAGTAAGTACCTTTAACTCAAGCAATGCCACCTCAACCATTAGGGATGATGTCATCCCCTAAAATGTGATTGGATTTCATAAAGTGAATTTTGATTGTACATTTTTCTTAGGAGGCCCATTTTAGACCTCAAAATTCCCCTAATGCCACCAGACACACACACTCTCTCTCTTCATATCTATCTATCTCTCCCTCCCTCCCTCTATCTCTCTCTTCTTCCCTCTCTCCTGCTTCCATATATATCTCCATTTCCCTATCTCTCTCCTTGTTCTTCTCTCTATATCAACCCAAAAACATACACAATTGTTTATCCATATATATATATATATATATATATATATCCCTCACTCCCTCTCCCTCCCTCTCTCTCTTTCCCTTCTCTACCTCTATCTCCCATTCTATCTCTCTTCCATCCTACACTCCTCTATCCTTCTCTCTCCATTTCCCTTGTCACTCCCTCTCTCTCCATATCCCTTGTCACTTTCTCTCTCTCCCCCCCCCCATCTCTCTCTCTCTCTCTCTCTCTCTCTCTCTCTCTCTCTCCACACTTATTTCTATTTATGTATTTATTGTTACCTCCCTCTCCCTCCATATCCAACTCCATCTCTGTGTCTCCCTCCATATCAAGTCCTATATCTCTTCCTTTCTCTCCCACATCCCTCTATCTCTCCCCCTTGGGAATCACTCAATCTCTCTCTCTCTTTCTCTCTCTCTCTCTCGCTTCATCCTGAAACTTTGTTGACTATCCACCTCCCTCTCTCATTCTCTCCCCCCCTTCTCTCTATCTCTCCTTGTTTGTCTTTCTATTTTAGCCCCAAACATACACGCACTCTCTCCATCTCTTCCATGTCACTCCATCTCTCTCTCTCCAAATTTCTCTCTCTATATGTCTTGAACTTCTTCCTTCCCTATCTTTCCCTCTAATTCCATCTCTCGAGCTCCCTCTATTTCTCAAATACTATATCCTTCTCTCTCTCTCTCTCTCTCTCTCTCTCTCTCTCTCTCAATATTTGTGTCCCCCCCTCTCTCTCTTACTATTCTCTCCCACTCTCTCTCCTCTATATATATATATTTTTAAAATACATTGATAATTAAAATATTATGTTTAAGCACTTTTTTATTTTGATGTCGTACAAAAATTATTAATTTTTATATAATACAGATTTAAAATATGTGTTGTACATTCACGTGGAGGGAAAATGATAATTTTCCATGGAAATATTATCTAAAATTTTCCAAAATATTAATGTTCCAGCTACATCCATCAAAAGTACATAGAGCGCTTCATGTCTTCCAATTGAAACTATTAGGTTTTATTTTTTGAAGGTAGCTTTAGGTTATGATTACTTCATGATTTTAAAAATATTATATATTTCATTATGTTAGATTTATAAAAAAATTAGGTGAAATAAATTAAGTCATCATGTTTTAATATTTTTTTGTTAATGGCTCTCTTGTTGATACCTATGACGTATATCTACCACATATATTAATGTGGTTGTGCTACTATGTATTATAATATAACATATTTTATATTATATTAAAGTTAATAATATTATATCAATTTAAAATCAACAAATTTATTATTAACATTAAAATATATTAATATTATTTTTTTTATATTAATATCATATTTCATAATTTAATTTAGTAATAATAATAATAATATTTTTTTAATATTAGTATTAAATTTAATAAGGTTTCTACATGGCATGATAAAATAATTTCTAATAAAATTTGGAATTTTAAAATGTGGCAAAATCTTAAATTTTAGTTTATTTAAAATATTTTTATAAAGGCTTGATTGAGCTATGTAGCTTTATCGAGCCATTTTTCTCGATGGAGCCCCTTTCAACCACGTACATGGATCAATTGAGGGTTTACGAAACCCTTGATCAAGATATTTCAATTTGAAATTTAAACGCTCAAACAAGTGCACACTTTAAGGACTCGATCTAGCCTCTAAAGACCTAAAATCCACAATTTCAGCATCGAGCCTTCTCTAAAATTTCTTGCAACACCATTTTGTGCCCTCATGGACTTAGGGAAAAAAATTTCCTTAGTTGGCGAAGTTGATCATGCTTGATTCCTGAAGGAATCCTCTATCGAATGGCACATGAGTTTGACATTTTAGAATTCATATGATATTTTTCATCTAATTTGTTTTAAACATAATTCTTGAATTCTTTTTGAACAATTTTAAAGAAGTTGAATAAAAAATAAATATCATAAAATATACACAATATAAAAAATTTCAAAAATACCATGGTCTTGAGTCCTATTCAAAAGGGTACTCTTGGTTTTTCAATTTATTTAAATATTTAAAAAAACCTTACGTGAACACATGTGTCTACAAAATGCAATTGAAATATCACTTTTCCCAGTTCGGAAAATAATAAAAAATGTAATTTTGCGTAAAATATTTAATATGAAAATTATTGAGTTTGAGGGATTGGGAAAAATGAGCTTTGCTTCTGCCGTTTCCTGTGTTAGGGCTCCCAGGTCTAGCCGGCGTCATGGCCAGAGAGTAGAGCCCACAGATTTTCAGACTCCAGTAGACCGAGAACAAAATAGCAAGGGCGAAGTAGTGCCCTTCCCTGGTAATGAAGATGATCAAATCTTGGAGTTCATCGGCAAGGTTGGGGATCCCTCCAGCTGCAGCCGCGCGCATGAGTGGAGAAGGGTCGGTAATACTTGGATGTGCAGCTCTGCCAGAGGAAGGCCGATGGACCGGAGCTGCAATGGTGAGCACACCATCTTTCTAGCAGCCGACTCTCATTCTACCATCGCTGACTGGCCTCTGCTTGGTCCTGCGGCACATCGCGCTCATAGGTTAAGCTGCACATCGACCCCTTTCAAGCCAACACCAGCTCTCATGGTCACGCGCTACTTCGCGAAGGAAAATTGGAAACAAGCTAAGGATGGGATCCTTCGCTGCGCCAACGCTGAAGCAAAAATGGAGGTGGCTCCTCCTCTTATAAAGTACCTTAGCAGCCGCGCAGATCCAAAACTTAGAAATTACTCTGCCTCATTTCAGATCTAGATCTTGCAGCTCTTACGCAAAACCATTTTGCAATGGGTTTCTTCTTTGGACCTGGTGCAGAATCTCAAGATAAATCTAGAATGCCGGATAGGGATACCTTGAGTCCTCTAGAGACTTCTTTACCAAGGTAAACAACTTGAGGACCTTCTTCCCCTCTCTGTTTACAAAATTAACAGAAATTATTCTATTGTGTTAACCCTTCGTTTGAGAGGAGGCAAAGCTGGACAGTCATCTTCAACTCCTAATTTCTCATACAAAGATGATGTACATTCTTAGAACCCCAAACCCCCTGAAGCCCCCAAAGCCTCAGCCTTTTCTGGTTGAAAAATTGGAGGATGTTCCCTGCGTTGATATCTCCCATCTAGATCTTGCAGAAGATCTTCAAAATTTGTAGAAAAATCCATCATATGCAGATTTAATGGACTTTGGATGCGTACAAAGGAACTCTATGAATGGATTTACGCTAACTGGACACACAATTGCAAGATCAGCTTCTGTTCAAAAGGATTCTTCATAGTACTGTTTGATCACTCTAAGGATTATCAACATGCCTTAGAGGAAAGTCCTTAGTTTCTAGGAACAGTAGGGCTCTTCTTAACCCCATGGTTCCCAGATTTCGACCCAGCTACAACATTCATCACCAGGACATTTTTCTGGGTCAGGCTTCCCAACTTAGTAGCCCATCTATAGCAGCTTGCAGTCTATAGAGGAATAGGCAATGCCTTGGACTGCTTTTTAATGGCAGATTATGGGAGGGAAATTCAAGGTCTATACACATATGCCAAAATATGTGTGGAATTAGACATAATCAATGGCATGCCTGACCAAATAATCATCAAGGTAAGCGACTTTGTTTGGACTCAGATCTTAGATTATGAGGATACTGCCTTCCTTTGCCGCCATTGTCACCAAGCAGGGCATCTGCAGAACTCTTGCCCCACATTCCCTGTAAAAAAGAAAAAGGAAAAAATTACAAAGTCCAAATCCAAAAGATGGACTCCTTGTACCCCGCCGCTAGTTGTTGACTCTAAATCCTCGATTTCAGAAGATGAAGGGAGTGATGCAGAATTGGATCATGCTCTTCAGACGAAGGACTTCTCCACCACTGCACCTGAGCATCCTCCTGATACTACAATCACTCAGAAACGCATTCATGAGTCCTCCTCTTCCGATTTGGATAAGGAGATCCCCAATTTGGAGAACTCCAGTCTTCAAATTGTTATAGCTCATACACACCAGGATGGATGGGTTTAAGTCAACAAAAAGAAAGCGAAAAAGCTTCGTGTGGAGGCTTCTGCCCATGCTGGGTAGAAGTCGGTTATTTCCAGCCCTCTAGTCACATGTTGTAGCTCCTTTCTTGTTTCATTTTCTCTCTCCGAGACAGAGGTCGATAGTTTATCATTTCTGGTTGGCCATTTTATTGTTACTATTGATTGTATTCTCATCATGTACCATATTTTTTCTTAATAGAATTAGTCCAATTCAAATATATATATATATATATATTCCCTAGAAAAAGTCAAACATTTTATAAAAATAACAAAAATTTACATCCTAGATGCTGTAGCATTACATATGAGATAATCACCCTAGTAAGATGCAGGGCAAGGGCAGGTAGAAACCCATAATTACATATTTCCATAAACATTGGAATTATCTTATTTTCCTTTTTTATTTTGTACTTTTTGCCAGCCATCCAGTGAAGGAGAAAAATGTAAAATGGCCAACTCTAAGCTGGAGAAGAGTTGGATGTCTTTTTCAGAGTTAGAACTTCAGAAAAATGTGCACGCTTGGTGCCAATGACACCTAGGTCACCAATCTTCTCGTCTTGTTGGGGATCCATGTATGTAGGTGAAGATGTGTTCTCATTGATTTCCTATTTTTCTGCCATCTTGCCTACATTATTCTCTTGCGAATATTTATGTTCTTGTTACTGATTTTGTCTGCTTGCCTCTGATTTTCTTCTGTATCTTTGTCCTCTTCATTTGAAAATGATGCATACGGAAAATTCCATCCTTTTTTCTTTAGCGCCTTCTTTGTTGTTTTTTTCCTAGCTAATGTGCAGGTGATTTGTAAGTGCCCAATTTGGTGGCACACCCTGCACCTAAATGTTGTGTTTTCAAAATTGAAAGATTGAGACCATGTGAGGTCTTTTTCGATAATATTTATGAAATCCGGCAGGCCCTTTCTTAGGTCCATCTCCACGCAAATATGTGCAAAGGTGAACATCCATTTGTCCATTCTCTCTCTTTCCATTTTTATGAATCTTCTTATTGAGTTCCCAATTTTTTCTAGGACCTAATGGTGCAAGAATGGGAGTGGAAAGTTGTGTAAGCTCACCCAAACAAACATTTTTGAAACCACCATTGTGGTTGCATCGAAGACCGGGAACCATGGGGTTAGAAAAAGGCCTACTTTTCAAGGAAAATTTTAGGGGCTAATATTCGTAGGTGGGCTAATTTTCTATACTTTTTACAAAAAAATGATTCAATAATTTCCATTTTTTTATAACAAGGATTTGCCCAAATTTTATAGTATGAAATTATTTTACCCTAAAAATCAACAAAAAATTGTATACAGACTATATCAAATTATTAGAAATTTGAATATTTTTACAAAAATGTCTCCAAAAATTTTAAAGATTAAATATTATGGACTAGTGGGATTCGCCAATTTTTCTAAACTTTAAGATATTTTTCCATCCTTAAAGTTTTACCTGCTGCTCTTCCCCAAAAAAATGGTCCATTGGTAGTGGAAAAGAAGTAGTCCTCTATATTATCAAATTGAACAACAAAGAAACCTTTTGCACAAGGGTAAATATCATAGTTTTGGGTCTAGTTTTGGTTTATCCATGCGTGTAGCTCTTCTGGTTTTGGCCAATAGCCATTATAATGATAAATACTAGCTTTTTTTGCAAAGCATCAAACAACCATGTTACCTCTGGTATTTCAACTGCCAAATCTAGGATGTTTTATATTTTTCAACTAGGTATGGTCCTAGTAATGATAGATCTGGATTTTGTTTTTTCCCTTCTGTGGAGGCTTTCCCTCTTAGGATATACTTGAAGGAGGGCATCCCTTTTCCTGTTGTCATTAGTTTATTTGCTGATGTTGTTCCCAGAATGTCCCCTCTAAGTCTAAGATTCAGGAAAATGGTAGCGTTTCTTTGAATATGTTATTCATTAAGTTTATTTATTTCCTGTAATGCTCTTCTTGAAAATATCAGGCTTTGTTGTTGAGCCGGGATACCCGTGACAATTTGGATTTGATTTTTCAGCTCTGATATATGCTCAGAGTCCTGCACCCAAAAGACCATGGTTTTCCCTTCTGAGGATTTAATGAAAATTTTAAATTGTGGCTGTGGCATATCGCACACACCACCATTACCTCTGTAAGGAAGATATGTGCCAGTCCCCTGAAGGAAATGGGCACTGGCATGGGTCAAGTCTTGTCCGGTGGGCGAGTATTCACTAGTCTCTAGAGGACGAAAGTGTGGCTCTATTTGTCGCCAAAAAAGCGTCATGGGAAATAAATGGGAGGTCTATGCCTCGCCCCACCTTCTCATCAAACCAGAAGGAAGAGGGACTGTCCCCCCTACTGCCCTCCCCCTCGTATTAACCCCATCTGCAATGTGTCTAAAAATATTAATGGAAAGCTAAAAAGAGAGGGGGATTACCATTACGTTTAGTCATGGCCCCTAGCCTTGCGAGCCATAACCTTCCCCATCGATATAGGGGAGGGAAGACAACGAACGGGGGTGAGCTATGAGGAGAAAGAGCCCGCGAAATCTAGCTTCCTGAAACCTCCAACCACACATACTGAGCCAAGCATCCTCAGTACTTTTTTGGTCAAACAGACCTCCCTCGCCGATCCCATTGATTGTCTGCAGCTACATAAAAAGCCACTTGTGTTGCATCACTTTCCCATCAGTGGCCGCAAAAGCGATTTCCTCTTGCAGCTGCAGATGTTGGGAGTTATGAATCTTTGAGCATAGCCGAGGAACTGTGTTCAACCCATCCTGAAACATGTCAGCGACACCTAGAAACCCTAGACCAGAACATCTTCCTCTACTACTCTCCATATTTTTTCCCATATATATATATATATATATATATATATAGATGTATATATTAAAAATTACACATTTTAGACTAAGTTATGTTACGTGAACACACACATACCTCTTAAGATGTGTGAAAAATTGCAAGGACAAAGATTTCATTTAATGGAAAATTGGCATATTATATGACAATAAATATTTTTGCAAAAAATGTGAGTAGGAAAACAACATAATTCTCCACAATTTGTATTGTTACTCTGAATCAAAATTCACAGTGCTTATATGCAAGGAAAATTTTAGGAGCTAATATTTTCACGTGGCCTAATTTTTTATGCTTTAAGAAAAAAAAGATTCGTGAATTTCCATTTTTTTAGAATATGATTCGAAAAAATATTATAGTATAAGAATATTTTACCTTTTAAATCACCAAAATGTTATAGAGATTATATAAAATCATTATAAGCATGCATGTTTCTATAAATGTATCGCCAATCCTTTTACAATTTGCAGATTAGAGATTAGTAATATTTGCCAAGATTTCTAAACTTTAAGATAATTTTCTATCTTTAAAATTTTCCCTGCTTATATGAATTTTAAGGGCTTCAATTCGTTAAAAAAAAAAAAACTTGAAATTTCATCACCACATTTTGGCCAAAAGTGTAACCCATCATCATGCACTCACCTAGAAACCACAATTAGAGCTACTGAAGGAAAAAGAAGCTAACATTCCTAATGTAGGTAGAAGTAGCTAACTAACTTGGTCAAGGCATATGTAGCAACCACACTCAATGATGTAGGTTAGTTCCTGCGAATATTTGTAGGAGAAAGGATTGGTTTCTCCTGTAGGTTGACACATATAAATCTTGCAATATAGGGGATTTATGTCACTCGTAGGTTGGTCCCTATGAATCTTGCATAGAATGGGGATGTGTGTCTCCTGTAGGTTGGTTCCTACAAATGTTGCAGTAGGGTAGACTGGTGTATCTTTTATGTTGGTTCCTACAAATTTTATAATATATTGTTTCCTACAAATATTGTATTAGTAGGTTAGTGCCTACAAAGATATATCTTAAATCATTTTTTATTTATACCGTTTTTCCATATGTGAGATTGTTTTTTTTCTAGTTTACGAATGTTTAAATTAGAAAGAAATGTTCTTATATTGATTAACCACCCCCTATGTATAAGTGACAATCCAACACATAGCGCACCATAAGAGACCTTCCTACATTTCATCTTTTTACACATTTCAAATTATCGATAGTGTCCGATAAAATATAAAGAGACCAATGTCAACTTATACTAACCCTTTAATATTTAACCTTATGTATAATTTTTTTCCCATATGATTTATTTAGAATTTAATTGAAATTTTATTTTTTTAATTAATTTATTTGATATCTATATTAAGGTTTTTCCTTCCTCTTTAAAATTTTATCTTCCCTATAACTCATTAAGACTTATCCCATCTTTGAATTTCAACTATATTTAATAGATATATAACACATTATTTTCGGTTTTGATCACTTACTTTATCATGCCTATAATTAGATAAGGTTTCCTAAATTAATTTACTTACCCTCTTAATAGGTATCATCAATTAAAAAAATACCTATGTGGCCAATGAATTATAATTAGTTAAAACATCCATTAATTGAAAGGTCACGACCTTCAATATTGTAGAAATAATGATTACACTCCTAGGAGTTTCATATTTTATTATCAACCCAGGGTTCATAAAAACTTAAAAAGGGATGATAATATATGTAGAGTATCAACTATCCCTTTCCTTTTCTAATTCTCATATAGGTGAGAGATGTTATAGTTTGGGTTAGATGAACAAAAATCCAATCAAGTTTCCAAGCTAGCTATGCTACATGAAAGTGAGATTGTAGAAATAAAATACATAAATGAAAGGACACACACCTAGGTTTGTTGCAAGAAATGGAAAACACACTTTTCTTGAAAATAAAATACTTATAAATTCAACCTAGAGTCTATGTTACAAATGTTAAAAACAAAATTCTAAAAGCATAAAATAAAAGAATATAAGGAAAGTTCAAGGGATATATACTCTTCCAAAATCCATCCTCAAAACCCAAGCATGTTCTAATATGAGAAGGAAACTAAATCAAGAGTTTATTACTAAATTGGATGAAGAAAATGGGTTGATTTTTTGTTGTTATAAGGTTCCCTAATTTGCTTCAGGAAAAACCATTAAGTCATAAAAACTGCTAAAATGCAAGTTGAAGATGAGAGAAGGTAGTAGAATGATGGGGAGTGATATTATTTAGTTGGTAAAAAACATATAAAAATTAATTCTAAGCGTTATCACTTGGATTTTTTTTTCACCTTCTGTAATCATAATCTTAGTTGCATAGTAAAACATAAAATTGCATAAATTGTAACAACAAATGAAATGAAATGAAATGGAAAGAGACTGGAAAATGTAATTATAAGAAATATCAGTGATCTAACATGCTAGAAATTGTATAATTTACCTACAAAGAAAGGTAAATCATATAGCAACCTTCTTTACCAAGCATAAAGCTATCAAATTATAATTTCCAGAAATATTGTTGATTCAAGATTTAAACAAAGAAAAAGAAAAACATTAAAATGATAGTAACATAAATACAAAAGGGATCTACAGCGCTTACAATGGGCGCAACCCAAGGATGTTCAGAGTACTTAAGGTGGAACCAAGCTAGAAATTGAAATGAGGAACTTTCAGGAAATATAATTATGCAAAACTTGCTCAAAAATATTCAAAGCCCAAGATCTTTCTAATCCGTCTTTTCCTATTCCTCAAGGGCCAACACGAATATCTTATTTATACATCAGGTGGGTAGAAACATAAAAGGAAGGGACCTTGCCCATGATATAACTTGCAACAACAAGAGGAGAAATTAAATTCCCTCCGCTTGCTAATTTTGATTCTTGTTGTGGTAGGGAGCAAGTGCCTAAAATTTCTCCAATGCTAGATTCTTCATAATATACTAAAAATATTTATAAATGTTGTACACTACATAAAGCATGAAAACCACACCAAATCCTCTAGGAACTCATTAAAATAGATAAATACATCATTTAGTGCAAAATTTAGAGTTAAAACATTGTTTTATATGCCTAGGAGATGCCTAGGAGTAGAGTGATAAGATTTATGATTTTTTTAATTTGGAAGACCCTAACAAATTATCTTTTCATATTTCTATTTCGATTTTTCAAGTGAGGTTAATGAACAAGGGAGGGAATTAAGATTTATTCATATTTTTTCTATACATTTTTTTATATAAGTTAAAAGAGACTATGATGATGTATAGTCTAATATACCATAGATATCATATATATGTTCTACTATCTAAAATGTTACGCCTCTTGAGTATGATAAACTATGTAGATTTAGTGAATGTTAATCCTATTATATCGTAAATTAACTTTATAATTATTTATGAAAAATTAAATTATTTAAAAAATAAATATTATTTAATTTTATATTATATAATATTTACATCTTTATATTAAATGATAAAAAAATATATATTTCAAAAAGTTGATTCTTCTATATATATTTAACAAATTTGAATTTAATATAAATATACACTATAGATACTACATAGTTTACCATTTCTTAAGAAGGTAAAATATTACTTTCATAATTCTATAGTATTTTATTTATATGTCAAGAAAATATTAAGAGAAGTGTTTCGAGGATCTATCATAGTAAAGACTTAAAAACAACAAGAAGATTGCAAATAGAGTGATAATTATTTTGAAAATTTAGATATAATATGAATATAACCTAAAAAATAAATATTTTTTATCTTCAACTTTCTTAGTGTTACAAAGATGACACTATCTCATCACATAATGTTTTTCGGAAATGATCCAACATCTAGTTTTCACTATGAAGCCCATGAGAAATTTGTGATTGCTTATTTTTATCATCTGTTTACTTTCTTCTTTGCCATTGAAATCAAGACAAACAAATAATGTTTTATTTTCAAATTTAGGTTAATCACCTCATTATAATTTATCTCGAATTTCCCTTTTTTCACTCAATAACTCTTATCATCCCACAACTTCTCACTTAAATTTTGATGTAATAATATATCTAATAGTATCCTTATTCTCCATTTTTCCCCTCCTTTATCTCTCTATTGTGTATAGCTCAAGACTAATCTTGTCCTTGGGATCGCCTAATCATAGTCATGCATTCAATGGAGGAAATACTTACTTCAACTTGAGGAGGATAGGAAATGGTGTATTTCATTTTAATCTTAGAGATGCCAGTGTGCTTTATATATTCCCTTTAGATTTGACTCTATCCTAGTGCACTAATTTTTTGGAGACATTTGCAACTTTAAACCTCACATATTTATAAATAACAAAAGTGATAGTGGTTTCTAATAGGTTTTTTGTGTTTTTTTGTTTTTTATCCATATCCAAAAGATATATCTACAATTATTTTAAATCCCATAATAAAATTTTCCATCTTCCATTTATCCTTCTCAAAAGCTATAATTTTAGTTGTAAGAGCTTGTGATGGATATTGATGCCATGATATGTGTATGAGGGAACTTCCTTGCAATATTTTTTCTATATAAAAGTACTAAAGTGATATTTTTTCAGATTTAATTATCATGATAATGTTTTTGGATTTAATTTTTGTAATATTCATAAATTTTAATTATAATTTAAGTATATATATTGATTTATCAAAAATTTTCTTTTAGATGTTTTTTTTGTAAAGTGATCTAAGTTCATCAGAGATTACGATCAAGCTTCACTTGTGGCTCACTGGAAAGCTCTCGCCATACACCCCATCACCCCATCATTGTCTATTTTAAACCTGATAGTGGGTTTCTTTTAGATAACGGTAATACGCAACTACATTCAATCTCTATTGAGGTATAGATTCAAATCATCATGAAAGGGTATTGAGAGAACCCAAATAGCATGTCCCTAACTACTCAAAAATGTCACACATTCTTATTTTTGAATAAATCTATCATTTTTTTCATCAAAATATATAAATTAACCCCATGTATATATATATATATATATATATATATATATATATATATATATATATATATATATATATATATATTCATAAAAATAAAATAAATTGTATTATTATGAAAATAATTAATATATGAATTAAATATATATAATTAGAAAAGAAAAAACTACAAGATTCATAACTTGGAGATCTATCTCATTTTACTATGGAGATTATTAATTTTAAATAAAGCATTGTTACAATATCATAGGTTACTAACTACCATATCTCAAAAAAATCATAACTGAGTGTTTATTTTTTTATATTCTAAGAAAATCTATGATAACTCAATTGTCAAACAAGCGATGAGGGACAACCATCTTTGGTTTTTGTCCTGACGAATGCCTCCATCGGGGACACTCTGTGGGTAGTTAACGTCTCCACCACCAGGCACTCTTGGGCGATGAATTAAGACTAGCTCTTAGCCAAGCAAAAGCGGTTTTAGGGCAATAACTCATGTTTATATAATATATATTTAGATAAAACTTTTAATTAAATAAATTAGTAAAAGAGATAAAAAGAGACATAATTATTTTTAAAATAGATTTTTAATATTCAATATCTAAATATTATTATTTTGTAGATTAAATTGTGGTCATAAATTAGTTAGACCTGAATCTAATGATTTTTCTTTTCAAAAAATATGATTATAAGAATATTTGAATTGTTTTTTTAGCTATTAGAAATAGGGATTCATCAAGTATAAAAAACTTATTAGACTACCCAAAATCTAGTAACCCAAATTTCTCCTAAATATTAGTAAAACCCATATCAAAATTTAAAATAAATTTATAACCTCTGTAAACTACATCTTTAAATTTCTATTATTTCTTTTAATAATTATTAGTATTTAAATTTCTATTATCTATTTAATAATTATTAATAACATTAAATTAAAAATTTTCTGCGTAGAAATTAATAATTCTGGATTTAAATCTGCACAATTGCAAGACAACGTTTAGTCCATGTTCCTACGCCAGTTTGTCGTTTTAGCCCATGTTCGACACCAATAAGATAGTGAGAATCTCCCACTATCTTCCGAGAATCTCAGCTTTGGCGTGGTCACCGAGTACAATATTTGGTCTCTTGTACGTTCGACACCTTGTGACTGCAGTAACCAAAACTTCACCCTCGCCCTTTTCGTTGATTCGTTCATGATATGACAATACACGCCCACGATCATTGACTGGGCGGAAGAGTTCCTACGTTGCATTATGATGAGAGACGGAGGGAGAGAGATACTCGCACTGGGCGGAAGGTTCCTGCGTTTGCATTATGATGAGAGACGGAGGAAGAGAGATACTCCCCGCACTAGGCGGAAGGTTCCTGCGTTGCATCTTCTTTTGTAAAATTCAGACTATAATTTAACAAATTTACAATATTAATCTTGGGTGGGTGACACAAAAAGTTTATGAATAATGCTACAAATCAATTTTATATTAGCCTCACACAATCAATCATGATAATAAAACATTAAAAAAATCCAAAAATAAATTTATATAATTTATTAACCAACAAAAAATGTGAATGCTCACTTGGTTAATTTGATCCACTTCGATGTGATTGACGTGGGGGTCAGTATGTTGCGATAATGTCATCAGCCCACAAGGGTGCAGTGGATCACATATGAATGGTGGGGATAGCATATTGTCTCTCACCAATTTTCTCGTGCTCCGACAAGATGGTAGAGTGTACAGTCCTTTCAATATTCCTATAGTATTAACGACAGTAACTCTTCCACACTCACATATCCTTATAGAGGTCAGCAGATGGAGTTGGGCAATGAATATTCTCTGAGAGTGCTTCTCCCCTCTTCTACTAATGGTGGTGTCATCACTCTTTTACCCTCTGCACATTGCATGAGTCCTTCATTTTTAGGTCAGTGGTCGTAGGAGGTCCTTTGTGAGGACTAGGAAATCACTAATCAATAATGATAGGCTGGACCTCTCTAGCGCTGATTACGAGACGCACTACTATACTCAAATTCTCGATCATTTTACTTACAGACCAGAGGATATCGCACCTTCCAGCAGAGATATCTTGTAAAATGCAAAGCACTGGGAAGGCCCCCAAAGTGATTCTCCCATCTTTGTTTACATGGGTGATGAGGGCTCTATTGTAGGTGCGCATCAATTTCTGTGGTTTCATGCATTGAGAACGCTCCTGGTTTCCATGCACTTCTTGTGTGTACATTGAGGGTAGATTTATTTACAAACTGTACCCAATTTCAGATTATTTTATAACATGGAGGTAATATCATTTATTTACAAATTTCAGCTTCTGTGCTGCTCATTTACTTTTTCTTGATGATTCACCTAATTTTCAGCATCGATATTATGGATTGTCAATGCCCTTTGGGAGTCCACAGGAATCCTTTAGCAATGCCTCACACTCGGTTTTATATTGTTTCACTTCCACACAAGCACTGGCTGATTACGTAACACTAATTTTTGGATTTGAAGAAAAAAGCTTTTCTGCAGAAAACTGCCCTGTCATCGTCTTCGAGTGCATCTTATGGTGGGATAGTAAAGATGCTTATAATCTGGTTTTATAGTAGTTTAAAAGTCTGCATTTTATTAATTAGCTAGTAGATGGTTGATTACAATTCCCTAAATAAAACACATTAACCTACTAAGAACACCACTCATGATTGTTTTATTAGGTGTGAAAATACACCCTAAAGTACAGCAAGTTTTGAATATATTAAATTATCATGTATATTAATAATATATATGGTATCAATTGATCTACCATAGTGTAGCATGTCTGGTTTCGCTTGAAGTATCATCCACACATTACAATCGGCGCGCTGGCTTCTTCGGCACCTATCTTGTATTTTGATGACATTACGCTCAGGATGGTTACTGACAGCGTTGTGACAAGAGACTTCAGAGTATGCTTTATATATATATATATATATATATATATATACTTTCCTTCAAACATTTAGATACCATCATGTCCATCAATTGATCAGTTAATAATATTACTGTTTATCATGTCACAGAATGTGAGCGAGAGCTGCTACAATACAATAAAAGGAGTCATGGGCAGAAATAAAAAAAGTGTTGTCACAGCCCGGTGGCTTGAAAGCTTAGCAGCATCATATTCAACAGTTGCAAGTGAGAGTTACCCGCTGAAAAATAAATCATGTGAATGCACTTTTTTTATCAACCTGCAATAGCCACTTATAACTAATGAAAGCCATTTGTAAATCTTAGGGGCTTTCGACACAGTAGTACTCTTGATACAATGGTTAATATAGATGCATACGATGGGTCCGCTCAGTATAATTATCCACTAGTGAAAGAGGTAAAGAGTTTATACCATTCTCAATATTCAGAGAAATTTTTAATAGAACTAAGTCAAATTATTCAACTATATACACAGAAAAAATGAATATTGACTTAATTTGATTTTCTGAGTATGAAAGTATATGCAAGGCCATCGATAGCTTTCCTGAAGGCACAGCCATTCTTACTCGCATATCAGCTGCAGCTACCTTTAACTACAACTACTGGCGAAGTGACATCTACCACCTCCAATAATAGTTGCCTCGATCTTCAAGATGAGTTCCAGTGACGAGTGGAATTGGCAGGTTCAGTATTTATTTTGTCAAATCAATTGTAACTTACTTCAGGCAAGCTAAAGGTAATCATACAATCCTGCAACTTGAGGCCATTGCTACTGATATGATACTGATAGTTTGCGTGCAGAGTTGCACGGAAATGGTGATGCCAATGAGCTCAACACCGAATACAACAATGTTTTCTTTAGATCTATTTGATATGAAATCCCTCGCAGAGGACTGCAAGAGAAAATATGGAGTTGTACCTAGGCCGAATTGGATCACAACAGAATTTGGCGGCCATGTAAGTTTTCAACCACATTCACCTGGCAATCCATGGATCCATGTTACCATGAGATTTATTGAAATCGAACTTTAAAATAATTATTATTTTTGAATGTTAAGTTCGTTTGAAACTAATTATAATGGTACACATGAATTTTTTGTTGATACCCAGAACATAAGAAGGGTGCTGAAACGTTTTGGAAGCAACATAATATTCTCCAACGGATTGCGAGACCCATATAGCAGTGGAGGGTAAAACATCTTTCTTTCTTTTTATATATATCATTCTCTGTTACCAAGAGTTGAGGGAGTAATTAACAGTTGCATCTTCTTCGTGGTTGTGGAATTATGCAGTGTGAAAGAGAGCATATCCAATAGCATTATAGCCCTCGCAACGAACGAAGGTAAGTCTTCACAGAAATTTGAAACTTTTTTAGTTTGAGTAAATGATGTGCTATACTGGATTGGGTTAAACGGGTGATCCTATTTTTATGGTTTGTAATGTAGGAACCCATTGCCAAGATTTGCAGTTCTCATCTAAAGAAGATCCAGATTGGCTCAGAGAACAGCGGTCGAAAGAGATAGAGATAATAAAAGTTTGGGTCAAACAGTACACGGATGACCTATATGGTTAAAATAATTAATTTTTGTGCCCATAATTTGGAAGCATATGGGTGTATGGACTTCAAAGCAGTCATAAACTGTAAAGTATTTTAACTATAAGGTTAGTAATTTGTGTTACCTTGTTTTAAATGTTTTACGAGAAAATAACATGCTATTCTATTAGTGAAAGTTGTGCCGTCAAAAAATGAGCTAAGTGAGTCATTTATGTTATCTTATTTTAAATGTTTTATGAGAAAATAACATGTTATTTTAACAATAGAAGTTGTGTTATAAAAAAATGAGCCAAGTGACTGAGAATGAGATTTTGTTTGGCCTATGATTATCTACTCCAGTCTCCAGCCACAATGGATAATTTACAGAAATTCTGTATTTATATGGTAAAAATTTATTAAATTATATAATTGGGAAATTATATATATAATATTTTTTTATTTATTTTTTATTTTTAATATAAATTTATTTAAAAGTATGTTGAGTGGATATGGAATTTAATTTTATATTGAATGTGGTTATATTTAAGATTTGCATAAATTTATAAGGAGATAAACTAAAAATATAATTTGAAAAAAAAATAAGTTTCTTCTTTTTCACTAAATTTTTTTATTTTTTTGGATGACATCATCATCTTGAATCTTACTAGTTCTTTTAAAGTTTACTTTGTCAATACATTTTTGTTTCTTTTCGAGCTACTTTTTATAACAAAGTTCCTTTAATGAACTAGCCACAATGTGAGGACTATGCTATGCTCTTTTTACTTTAGTTGTAAAATGCACATAAAAAGGAATGTGAAATAATTATGAAGTTACAAAAAACCACTTTTTTATTTTTTTCTTAGTGATAGGACACGATACATTTCTAAAGAATGGATAATAATCTAGGATAGGGTTTTGACTTTATCAGCACTAAAATTTGATAAGGTTTTAGATATTCTATAGTTTCCCTAAATGTCCACATGTGTCTAGCCCTACATATGCAAGTGGTAGAAAGGATGATGTGGAATCTACTCGTATCTAGTGGTAAACGATGTAGATTAATGTGGAGGGTGTGGCACAGTATTCAAACATTGCTACCCAAAAAAGCATCATTTGATTCTTCAAAATGGTTACGTAAGTTGCATAACCTAATTATTAAGACTAGGTCTTGCTATTAAAATAGACTCTCTATGTCAATTCCTCTATAGATGAAAAACAATATGATGATCTAATCTAGATTAAAACATTAAACGAAAAATATATTGAAGATTAAAGGAAAGGGGTCAAATTTCTTTGCAGATTACTTAGCTACCATGTGCAAAGAGAAATTCAATTGATTCCTTCATTGGTGAGTTGAAAATATGGATAAACAAATTAATTTTGATTTGAAATTGAAATTTAATGTAACTATGACATGTGTGAGTAGTTATCAAAACTAAATAAATATAAGGAAAAAAATATAAATAAAGGTGAGGATTCACATTATTGGTCTATGTCTTTTGCTTGTTTACTTCTCAACTTATTCCACATTAATTTCCTAACAAAGTAAGCAAGTTACTTTACTCCATAGAAAAAATTAGCAAGTTAATTAGACTTGTGACCTCAAAATGAGAACTCTAACCCTTAAAACTGAGATTTTCATGTGAAAAATATGAAAATCAACCCCTAATTTAAAAAGTGGTGTTACTAATAACACCCTTTTATTATAGTTAAAATTACAACATTTTTCAACCATGGCATAAAAAATCTGTTGGAATCACGATTTCTGTTAGACCAAAACCCACAAGCATTAGTCTCTACTACAATCGCCAGAGTTAGGATCCACGAGAGGTGGTTAGTCCATGTCGCGAAACACACAAGGAGTGTTGAACCCAATGTCCAACAATCTCCCCCCCCACGCGAGCCAGGTGAGTTTCGAACTTGAGACTTGTTGCTCTGATACCACTTGTTGGAATCATGATTGCCATTAGACCAAAACCTGCAGGTGTTAGTCTCCTTTACTATCACCAGAGTTAGGATCCACAAGAGGCAGTTAGTCCATGTCACGAAACACACAGGGAGCATTGAACCCAATGTCCAACAAAATCAACATCATTACTCCTCTTTGTTGGGTTTTCTTTCCCATGGATCCAAATTGATGGAAGTATTAATTTTGTTGATATGTGTCATTGTTCAAGCTAATTGGAAATCTATGTAAATTCTTATAGTTGAGGGATTCTCTCCTTGGCTTCTGTCAAAAGTGATAAGTTTGTAGATTATAATTTCCTACATAACCATTAAAAATAATAAATACCCTTTATAATATTAGCCTAACTTGCAAGATGTAGAGAATTATGGGATAGGTTTTGATGACCTCACTAGTTTTGTGAATATGTAACATGTTTTAGTGGTAAGGAGACCTTAAATATTATTACTTTAACCCTAGGATTTTTCTTAAGCATCATAATTGCATTTTCATAATTATGAAAAAGGTTTTTGGTTACTTCCCCATGGATTACACTTTCTGTGATTTTGTGAGGAAAATAAGGTTTTATGGAGGTGCTACTCTTCTCCCATAATTCTTAACAAACTTGTGATAATACCCTTTTAACTCGAGAAATCCTCGCAACTTATTTATCATTGTGGGGACTTTCCATTCCTTGATGGATTTAATTTTGTTAGGGTCTATCTTAACACCCTCATGAGATACAATATGACCCAGATATTCCAACTCTTGTACTCAAAAGAAACATTTGGGTGTTTTTTCATATAATTGTTTCTTCTCCAATAGTTTGAGTACCCTCTCAACATGTTAAACATGATCCTTCCAAGACTTGTTGTAGATCAGTATGTCACCAAAAAATACTAGCAAAAATTTTCTAAGGAAGGGTTCAAAAATGGAATTCATTAACCCTTGAAATGTAGAAGGTGAATTGGTAAGGCCAAAAGGCATGACCAAAAATTCATAATGGCCCGAGCATGAGTTCGAAATGTTGTTTTCGGAATATCTTCAGTCTTCATTATAATTTGATGATATCCTAAACAAAGATCCAAGTTGGTAAAATAAAGTTCTCCATGTAATTCTTCCAATAATTCATCAATCACACGAATGTGAAATTTATCTTGAATAGTGAGGCTTATTAAGCTCCCTATAATTTGTACACATGCACCATGATCCATCCTTCTTGTGCACCAATACTACTGGATTAGAGAAAGAACTTATACCAGCCTCTAACATTTCTACAATCATACGTTCAATTGCACTCTTTTGGACATAAGGATATCTTTAAGGCCTGATGTTTGGAGGAACACTTCCTGGAATAAAATGAATAGCATGATCGTGATCACGAATAGGTGGGAGTCCTTTGGGATTTTCAAACACCTCGGAATGATTGTCCGAGAATTTTTGGAGATCTGGAGAAATAGATGATTTTGATGTTGGAACTTCTAGTGAGCATAATTGTGCAATTACGCTTCGTTTTTGTTTCTTCGGGGGCTTTGTCATGAAATTAGAGCTTTTTGTTTTTCTCGGCTTCCTTATGATACCCCATAATTTGATTTCCTTTCCTTCCAAAATAAATTTCAAGAAAAGTTCTTGAAAATTAAAATATATTGTCCCCAAAAATTATAACCATTGTACTCCTAGTACAAGATCAACATCTCCCATTGGAATGGAAATCATTGGACTATTCAATATATATTCCCCCATGATTAGCTTGATATTATGGAATTTTCTAGAGTAATTTATAGCTCCTCCATTTGCAACCATCACTTGAAATTCTGGTGTTGGGTATAGGAAACAATTCAATTCCTTTGCTACCTTACAATGAATAAAATTATGGGTAGTACCCGAATCAATCAACACTATTACCTTTTTCTTCTTCATATGTCCTTCTATCTTGAGAGTTTGAGGAGTGAAAATTCTTGCCAATGCATTACACGATATGGTCAGACTCATTTCTTCTTCTTCTAGGGTTGCTTCTTGGTGTATATCCTCTTCTTTTGAAGTTTCTTGTTCATTTTATTATTCCTCTTCACAATCTATGTAAAATAATTTCTTCTCAGCAGACTTATGACCATTAGTGTATTTTTTATCACAACTATAGCAAAGACCCTTTTCTCTTTTTTATTTCAATTATTGTGGTGTCAACATTGTAGATAGTGGAAGTCTAGGAGTAGAAACACTTCCATATTTATAGATGTGAGTGGTAGGATTCCTTGTCGCCATAATTTTACATTCAATTTTTCTTGCCAGCTTAAATGCCCTCTCCAATGAATCAGGTTCCCGAACATGAACTTTAGGTTAGATGTTATCCTTTAAATTCCCTATGAATACATCAATCATGTGTTCCTCTGGAATATGAGTTACCCTTATATTCAATTTTTGGAAGTCCTCAATGTGCTCCGCCACTGAACCATTTTGTTTGAGATTTATCAATTGGCTAAAGAAGGTGCCGCTCTTTGTATCCTCATAAAATTGGCCATGCGACAATTTGTTTACGGAATAAAATCCATCGCTACCATATAAATGTATTTTTTTCTAAATGTAAAGTTGTAATAGGTACATTTTGTGTGTTTTTCACATTATTGAGATCAAAATATTGCTCCATCTGTAGTATCAATGTTATGGGATCCTTGCCATCAAACTTCCTCATATTAATCTTTGGAATATGGTGGTTCTCCTATTCAACATTAGAGTTTATGAAATCACAATTAACATTGATTTTTTTCTCATCTTGAGTTTCCTCTACTATCTTCTCATCATTAGGAAAAATTTCTTGTATCAACTTTGTCAAACCTTCCATGTCTGCTTTTAGATCATTCTTCATGTTTTCCATGTTGTCTTTCATTTTTTCTTCCATGTCATCCATCTTAGCTTCCATGCCAGCTTCCATGCCATCCATCTTAGTTTCCATGCCTTTCTTCAAACCATACATCTTAGCTTCCACACCTTTCTTCAAAACTTCCATGTGATGACGACAAGTGTAGGGCGTCGGCGTGTTAGGGTTTGTTGATTCTGGTTACGATTGTTCTTTAATACTTAGATTTCATAACTCTATTATTTTCTCTCCCTCCGATCGAGCTCTGTGGCCATTCCTTGGCTCGGCTAATTTGATGAAGGAGTGGAGTTTTCAGAGAGGGTTCCTGTGTTCTATTCTCCACATGACGTCTCTCAGCCTGTTGAAGTCGTTTCCTCCAACAGTCTAGTGAAACCCTGAAATCGTGGATACTTCTGGCTTCAAAATGCAGGTAACTTGTTTGTTCGTGGTTTTTTATTTAGTTTCGATAGCCATTAACTGGAATCATTTTCCTATTGCGTCTTCTTTTCCAAATCTTTTCTTCAGTTGTTTGCTCCAGTGGTTTTAAGGTATCTCTGAAATTTTAAGAGTAGAAAATTTCTGTTCACAGTGAACGAAAATTCCTCCTTGACGTGGTATGACACCGGTTCCTGAGAGCGTCTTGCAGAAGAGCTTTCACTCCTCAATATCTAGGTGTTCAGGTACTACTCGTGAGGTTCGATTTTCGCTCCTTCTTCCTGGCGATCAAAACTTTGGTTAAGTACCCTTTCTGGTATATTAATGACTGTAGTTTTAAGTTTGGGGACGGCTTTAAATTTTGTTTTTCCTGGTTAGTGATACCTGGACTTTAACAATTTTCATTTTCTTGTAATGATATATGCACTTGACTTTTCCCTGCTGTCACGTTTTTGCTGATTTATAATACATCTCTTCTTGTATGTTTAGGTGCCAGGTCATATTCCATAGGTGAATTCTTTCATTTGTTCAATTTTCTCCTTGTGTATATCCTAACCTCAACTACGCGGATTTTTCGCACAGGTTCCTTCATGTACTAATTTCAAACTTCTGCTATACTTACAGGTCGGTATCCGTGGCATTTAAATAAATCAGATAGCTTCAAGATGAAATGCTTGATGGCAGGAATTCGGTTCCTGAAATTTTCTTGATGGAACGATGCCATCATTACTTGCTATCGACATTTAGTTTTGTCATTTCCGGTTATATGATGGATAATAATTTGTTTCTAGTTCGCACTGAAAAACTGTGTTTATCATCGGCGATAGTCATCTCGAAGTTCTAAGTTCTGTTATGTTTAACGATGGTTTTATCCGGCATTTATGCCGAGACACTTTATGCTTCTAGTGCTACTCTTTTGTTCTGGAAAAATTGAACATATAGTCCGGATATATATATATATATATCAATCCGGACTATATGTTCAATTTTTCCACGACAAAAGAGTAGCATATATATATATATTGCATTGTCTGGTTAATTTGATTGGAATTAGTTCTCCATATAATATACACATTTTGTCGTGATACCGAAGGACAGTGATTGACTCTGTTATAATCCTTCAGTTACTCATCATGTTATTTTTAGACTTGTTCTATAAACAAAATGTTCCCATCTCTTGGGATTATATAACGAAAATTTCGGTATTTCAAGTCTTAACTATAGGAAAGTATATGACTATACTATAAGGCTTCAATTTGTTATCTCCCGCATTTAACAATATTCAATGTCTGTCAAGTCTTTTTATACCTACTTAGTTATTACTGTCTCAACTTCTGTGTTGTTAACATTAACTAACCACATGTGGCAAAGATAATAAATTAAAATTTATGGGTAGCTAGCTATGACTCTCCCATAACAAAACCCATTTTTTTTGTATTTTTTATATAAGTGCTCCATGATGTTTAGATTAATAATCCATTCTTATTTATAACCAGAATTTCATGTGACAATTATCTACCTCATGGGGTTTTGTGATTTCTGCCTTATAAAACATGTATGGAATATATTTCTGTATTGGTTATGTTTTCAAATGGTTCTACTACTGATTTAATAGAAGAAGTTTCATGGTACTTTTATTATGTTAATACTCTTCCATGTATTTACAGAAATATCTCCTTGCTCATTACATGTTCCATTTTAAATGCATCCATAGTAAAGTTTGACTAGATTTGTCTCAATTGAAGAATTGATTTCAGGATATCTAAATATCCCTAATTTTTACAGGCAGCAACATATTTATATTTTTTTTTCTACAGTACCTAAAATATTTCATTTCAGCAACTGCTTAAAATTTCACCTGAGTCACTCTTGGGAATTTTAGTAGTATCTCCAGATTTAAACCCACTTTGGGTTTAGACATTCTGGTGAATAATGTTCCTTAGATACTGTTCTTACTACCATACAGAGGGTAGAAGGTTTTCTTCTTCTATTTAATTCTGTTAAAGGTAAGAACACCACAGACTTCAACAATTGCTCTTTTCTCTGTCCTTAGTTCTGAATAATTCATTTCTTACTATTCTTTCTTTTCAGAAGCAGATTAAAGTTACAGTTAAATTCTTTCTTAATGTAACTACTCTTACTCATAATAAATACTGATAGGCCAAAATTACCTACAGTTGAATTTCTTGTCTACAAGTACACAGAATGTTGAAGGTAAATTCTTGATAACTAATTCTGTGGAAGGTAACATTAAAACTTCTAATACATAAGCAGTTAGTTATATGTAGCCAATTCATACTACAAGAAATATAATCCGCGGGGTGGTTTAAATACATACCACTCATGCAGTCGACCAACCTCCCAACCCTAGAGTTCTTTTGTCTCCCAGAACTCACCCCCGAGCTGAGATCACCTCCACCACAGATCAACCTCTGATCTATTTAGGAGCATCTTATTTAAGCTAATGTTTCCCCAAAGCATGTTTCTAATTCTGCGTCCAGAATAGCAGGATGCTTTTCTTCTTGTTTGCCTAGGCTTCCCATTTTAGGGACTCTTTAAAGCCGTTTTATGCTTTTCCTCAGCTTTTCTAGCTTTTTACCTCTTCCCAACTACTTTCCTCATCATTGGGGAAATTTAGATTCTTCCTCAAAAATCTAAATTAGAAATAATTCCTTTCAAGGTTTTTTGAAGGATTGTGGGGAATAGTTGCCTTATCCATCCTCATGGATTTAGCAAGTGATCTCATAATCTCATTTTTGGTCAATATGTACACCAGTATTTTATTCATTTCCTCAACTTAAATATTAAATTACATTCACAAAATATTTATCCTTTGGGGTCCACTCCCCTTAGGATTAAAGTTCAAATGTCTAACTTTGAAATTCCAACACATAAATTGGGGGTGTTATAGATAAAGTCTAATTTGAGTAGAGACATAAGGATTTATGTTAAATACTTTGAGTTAAATTTTACCAAAGGTTAGAAAAAAGTAAATGAAAAAGAAATGGGGATTTAAAACTTTGGGGGTTAATATAATTCCATATGATTTTTATGTTAGAAAGAAAAATAAACCTGAGTGAAGTCACTTAGAAAAAGAAAAGAAAAAAAGAGGGTATATTACAAATGGTATCAGAAGCCATGTTAAAACTGGCTGAATAAGTTATGTGCTCACCTGTGAAAAATTTTATCTTTATTTGTGAAATGTTTGGAATTGTAAAATTTTACCAACGTTGATTTACTATACAGTGAAAAATACTAAGGGATACAACTACAAACCATGACTAAGGTGGACAAACTGTATGGGGATCTGGGTGGAGGAGAAAACATGCCAGATCCCAATGTTCCATTGATGGCTATGTTGCATAGAATGCAACAAGGAATGACATAGCTTAAAGGCCACAATGACAGGCTATCTTTAGCCAGTAAGGAACAAGACATATTTATAAGAGAAGTGACTTCATGGAACAACGAAGAGGGTGAAGGTTCCTAGTACAGTCTAGGAAAAGAATTTAATTATATTATTCTTTATACACAAAAAAAAAAGTAATGTGACATAAGTACCAACAAATATTACTAAAAATTCAGTATATCTGACTCAATACTACTGTATATTGCATAAGCGGAGTGTAATTAATTTAATCGTAACAACTATGTTGGGAGAAATTCCTAAAATTCTAAGTTATAATGATTACAATAGAAATTTTGATTAAAGGTAGGGGAAAACCCTATGAGACCTGCTAATAGTTCAAATAAATAAATAAAAGTTATAGCCAGTGGATACTGAATATATATTTAGCGAGGCAATACCAACCTGTGCATGTATAGACATATATAAATCAGGGAGCATATCTCGATAAGAATCTCGCAGAAGATTATGAGAGATAGGATGCCTCTAGATAGCAATCTAGGAGGAAGAAGGAAGTTTAGAGGAATTCCAAGGAAAAAATAAATAAATAACTAAAAATAATATATATATATATATATATATATATATATATATATATATATATATATATATATATATATATATATATATTACCTTCCTCCTATGATGGAAAATGAAGGATTATACTGTAGTTGGTTGTGAAAGAAGGTATAAAATGAGATATATATTAAAATATAGAGTGAATTCAAAGTTAAACACTATTCCAAATTGAGCATAAAAATCCATGATTAAATAGCTATATAAGATTTAATCATTGTAATTGGAGAAGGACTGGGTAAGGTGGAAAGAATTGCTCGAATCATTAATTCCATAAATGGAAAAACATGAGGTATGTTTAAAACCACCAAATCCATATAAATTAAAGGGAAAGAATTAGGTCTTACAGACAATTGTAATTGAAAGTTGAATATGTTATTATCAGAGTATAAGCGTACTAAAGTAATTCAGGCGGCAGGTGACAAAAGTACATAAGAATGTGACATATCACTGAGAAATTATAATAAGTTGGATATATCACAGTAAATGGATACTTCTAAAGTATTAGTGTTCTATAATTCTATAACAGCTAAAGCAGAATTGAACAAAAATGACACTGTTAGTGATATGCACATAAAAAAACTGTGTCACTAATGCATATGTGGTGGTCTTCAAGTGTCAGACCTTCTTAGATAAGACAATGTCAGATGACATTTTTAACAAAAATTGAGGTGAGCGAAGAAAAAAAAATATACCATTTCACTATGAAATGGATTCAACCCTACCTGCATGAAAACAACAGGAAGGCAGAGCTGAAACATAGAGTTATACTTAATTGCACACTCTAGACATGCCATTAGAAGGCGTATGAATTCTGTGGTAGAATAAAATAAATTTTCATATATGCAATATGAAAAATATGCTCTGTGCTGACTAATGAACCTAGATGTACTTTGGCCTAAGACAAGAAAATCTCGGAAAGCTAGAATTTTGTATAGGAATGGACATATCATAATTTAAAGATATTTGAAAAATATAAGTAAAGAAACTACATCAAGAAAATTATAGAATGAAAACGATAAAAATACCTATATATCAATTCAACCAGTGTAAACGATAAGGTTGTGAGTGTTAGGATTTTGTTGGAATGCAACGAATAATAGTAATGACTGAGAGCTAATAATTACCTAATATAGTAATTACTGCTAACAAGAAAAACAAATGAGTGGTGTAGAAACCCTCTAAAAAAAAATCTCAAGAACGGAATAATGAACCAGAAAGTTGTACATTATTGCACATTTTAGACATATTGTTAGTAGGAATATGAACTTCAAAAAAGAGGGTAGAGAAAATATAAATAATTTTCCAAATATGTGATATAAACGACATGAGTCTCTCAACCTAGATAGGGTTTGACAAAAGATAGGAGAAATTTAGCAAGCTAAAAATTTGGTACAAAATTGGCATAGCAATTTTCCAAATAATCCAACAGAATATCAAGTATAAACGAAAATTGTATACAGTTCAATATTTTCCATTATCTGTGTCGATGAGGAAAAAAAAAAAAAAAAACATGAATAAATTGGGTAGGATAACAGAAAGGACCTACAAATCGTTGAAAGAAAATATTGTAGCGATGGAACCGCAAAAGTCAGCTAGAAAAGTGCTGCCAATTTTATTGTGGGGTAAAGATAACAAACTAAAATATAAAATGTTAGAAAAAAATTCCAGACCCTAAGGATAGTAAGAGGATAGTTCTGGATGAAATTCCAGATTAATTTCCAAATAAGGAAGTTAGTTATAAAATGAAGATTAAACCACGTGTTATATTAAAAATTGGTAGGAGTTAAAATATAAGCCACAAGAAGTACTACTGATTTGAAACCTATGTAAGATCAAGTAGATCCCTGTTAGGTCAAGTTGGTTCAAAAGGGAGATAGAATCTCAAAGAAAAACATAGATTGCTGAAAAATAAAAATTTGAATTGAAATTCTACAGGACAATTGGTCATGTTTTACCAGTCAATTAAATCATGATATAAAAAAAACGAGGAATTGGGATATAAAATTGTACAAGCCTAGAGGAGAAGTAGTAAAGCTCAAGAAGAGTGAAATTAGTTGCAGTATGGATATATCCCTTGATTTGGTAGTAAAGGTTCTCTTGAAATATATGCTTGAGAAAAATGAGAAGGGGTTGATTCAAGAACAAAATAATGGAAGTAAAATTTCCGCGAAAATAAAGAAAATCATAAGAAAACTGGGTGTTTGCAATTCCTTAATAAGTTGAAAGGAACAAAAAAAAATGTTGGGATGTATGTAAAGGAGGAATATCCCTAAATTTTCAATAATTCTTAAGTAATAAAGTATTAAATTACCTCTACAAATTTCTAAAGGAATATCTCAAGTGATTATATAAATTCAACAGTGGAGCATAAACATTAAAATACATATTCCTTTAGTGAAGTAAATAAGTGACAACTACTTATTAAGTGTACAAATTTCTAAAAGGTTGATAAATATCTCAAGTGAGAAAGAACTTATAAGTATAAAAATTGAGGATACATAAATCATGTGACCCTAACACAGCATAATTGGTAGAAAAAAAAATTTAATTAATTCAAACATACAGATGACTCGAGTTAAGTTTAAGAATTAGAATAGTAATGGTTGTACTTATCTGAAAATAAAATATGCAAATTATCAAAATATTAATAATCAGGAATAAATGATAGTTGCAAAAATAGTTGCAAAAGTACAAGGTACATTAATAGTGTTACCTCAATATAGCACAGATGATGGAAAAAAATTCCCATAATGTCCTTAGTTCAGACATACAGATAACTCCAATCGAGTTGATAATTAAAACAAGACATGTTTGCATGGTTAGGAAGAAAGAATAATGAAAAATCCTATGTGGAAGGATTGTTGAGAGACAATGAAATCTAGATCCTATATAAAAATAGGAAATTGGAAAATCGATCAACTAGTGTAAGGCTAAAAATATAGACTGAGATGCAAGTCGAAGATCTACGGTACTAAACTGATATACTTGATAAGAAAAGAATTCAATTGTAAAGTAGAAATTGAATTTTAGACCTTGTTATTGAGCCTGGTTATTACAAATTAAATTGATTGTTTGAAAAAAATTAAACAACGAGAAGGTACTTGAAGTACAGAAATGCACTGAGAAAAAGGTAAAGAAAAACATCTGCATATGATAAAGTTGGTTTTCTAAATTCATGAAATAGTAATAAAAAGTTATATATTTCGTTTAGCCAAGTGTGTAACAGGAATTGTATACTCCAGAAAAAGGAGTCAAAGATGAAAATAAGTGCAGCGAATTCACCAAGAAAACCATGAAAGCCGAGATAGACCAGGTTTACGTGAGGAGGAAATCTCACCAAAAGACAAGGAATGATAATAGTTGTGCTAAAAGTGCACTGAACTACTATGAAACACCAAGGACGGTGTTCTGTGTTAGGGGCGGAATATGTAACACCCCTAGATCTATGCTTTTTAATTGACATGTAAATAAGTCCAAAAGGGAAGTGGACACCAAATGGAGAACTAGAGCATGGAATAATTTTTAATTAATAAAAATAAATGGAAAAGTTGTGTGTTATATGACTAGATTGAGATTGGAGATCCAAAACCTTGATCCATGAGGATATGGATAAGGTTAGAATTTCCCAAAACCTTTCAGAAAACCTTGAAAGGAATCTTACTATATTAGATTAGGAGAGAAAAATCTAATTTCCCCAATGAAGAGGAAATTAATTAGGAAGAGGTGGAAAAAGCTAGAAAAGTGGATAAAGCAGCTTTAAAAGTACCTCAATGACGTAAGCCTAGGCAAAACAAGAAGAAAGCATCCTGAAATTTCTGGACACAGAAATTGGAAACAAGCTTGAGAAAAGCATAAATTAAATAAGCTGCTTCAGGACAGACAAGAGGTAGTCTGTTCCTGGAGGATCTCAGTTCGGAGGTGAGTTCTGGAGATAAACAAACTCTAAGGTTGGGAGGACTAGTCGTATAAAGAGGTATGCACAATAAAATGAGTTATGTTCCTAAGTATTAATCTATAAGTGTGAATGAAGTCTCAAATTGTTGTTTTTGTATGTAAAGTAAATTAATGTTGGTTATGGGTTTATTAATTTCCCATATATTTAACAGATTTTACTAGACATACTGTCTATCTTATGTATGGTTGTATGGTAGAAAATTTGAGAGACCCATCTAAAAAAATATCTAAACCTATGCAAGGTTTAAATCTGTAGATAAATGTCTCACCTATAAAGGTTAATGTGATTATAGTAAAGAAAGAAATTTCATTTCATAGGAAATTGGTATTTAAATTCATTCTAAATAACTTATCACTCTACATTAGAATGTAATCTGATTTAAAAGACTTTAGAAAATTATTATAGTATTGAAAAATAGCAAGCCTACAAAATTGTTATTGTTCTACATCCAAAAAAAAAAAAAAAAATTCTTTTAAAACTTGTGGATAGAATAACCAAGAAAATTAAATACTGACATAAAAGAAATTAATAACTAGACATGTTGAAAATGCCATAATATTTTTGCTGCTTGTATGTTTAAAAGAACAAATTTGTAGAATAGTATTTCTATAGGAAATATTTATCTGGTTATCTGAAAAATAAACATCTAAGATCTACATGGGTTACGGAATGGGCTATATACTATTTTAACCTCCGAATATTGTTAATATAGAATTTGGAACCTTAGCTCCTTTCTCTGATCTTGAACCAGATGCTACCTTACCATGAATAATTAGTTAAAATTTTGGACGTAGGGTGTTTCAGAGTTTAAACAACATTAAAGAACTTTCATTTGAAAATATCATAAACACTTTATTACATGGGAGTATAGAAATTAAAAGAAAATATGAATGGCAAAACTTTATAAATAGTACAAACTATTATTAACTAAGCTATATAAAATAAGATGTAAGGATTTAATTATTATACAATGAAGTACCATGGAGTTAAATTGAGGAGACACACACTACACTAATTCAGTTGGAAACTATACTGAAAATTAAATAAATAAACTTTAATAATCGTGGGAGAAAATCCCATTGAAAAGAGAAATATAGTTGAGGTATCATTTTACAAAATGTACATGAAATTGTTGATGGTTAACTAGCACTACACTAAGTTTTTTAGCACAGCCGGAAAAACATGAAAAGACCATATTGTCATTAATATTTGAGAATATGGAAATCAACGCAAGACCAACCAAGGAACAAATCGAAGCAGAAGTTAGGATGAATGATTGTAGTGACGACCACGCTGATAAAAGCAAGACAAAAAGTTCAAGAGAAAGTATTCCTGAAAGAAGAAAAATTTATCAGTTAGAAAATAGTGCTAAACATAAAATCTATAAATGAATAATGAAAAGGTATCCAACCAATAAAATGGATCTTACCTTACAATATGAAGGAAGCAAATTAAAAACCCTATAATACAACGATATCACGATAAGAGACAACTTGAAGTAGCATCATATACAAAGGTGAAGTAGCTATAATAACTACAAGAATTTTAAGAGGTCGAAGATATATCTTCACCTATGGCTTGGGAAATTGATAAACCCCATTCTCATATTGAACTCTAAATTGGTTCGAATGAAATTACACTATGTGAAACTGAGTAAAGAAGATCTAGGTCACGGAAAACCACATAACCATTAAAACAATTGAAGGCTGTGACAAAAAGGCCGATAACTAAACGCATAAAGTTGGGTCCTTCGAAAAAAAATATAAATTCTGAATCCATTAAGTGATAATAATAGGAACAAATCCGAAGGAAATTCACTAGGTAGCAAACCTAAAAGAAAGTATTAGAGAGTTTTTAAAACTCGAACCAAAAACCATTTCAAAATTTCATAGCTGAACCTTGGTGAAAATTTTGGGAATTTATATGTTTGGGGAGAATCATGAGAGAACATAAATGACATTAGAAACAAAATCTTATCCTTGTTAACCCTAAAATGAAATTCATGGCTAGAGTATATCTGGATAAGGATAAGAAATCAAACGGAGAACCTAAAAGTATTGAGCTATAAATACAAGAAAAGTCTTCAAAGCTTGAAGAAAACTTCGATATTATGGAGTGAAGAAATAAAACCAAATGAAATTAAAGATAGTTCTGAAAATGTATAAACCGTACAATTTATTACGCTGATAGGCGTAACCCCCTATCGGAAGGAGCATGTTTTGTGATTAAGCTAATTAATCTTTTTGATCTGATGGTCTAGATTGAAAGATGCCGGTATATTCTGGTCGTCGCCACTAAATCAATGGATCAAATCTACTCCACTAACTTCCTTGCATATCTAAATCACATGTTTAAACCGTAATTAAATTAATTTTTTACAAATCTTGATTAAAAATTTACTATACCATTTATTAATTTCCACCTATCAAGATTAACAACTAGAAAGAAACTGAAACATTAAATCTTCTCCAAGTGTTGAAATCGTTCTGCAACGTGTCCCATGCATTTCACACAAGCCATAGTGGCAGCAAGCGGTGCATGTTGAAATCGTTGTGCAACGTGTACCATACCTCCATAGTGGCGGCAAGCGGAAGGTTCTGCCAACGAACAGGCAATACACTTGGCGGTTAAGGCATCAGAACGCCCTGACCACATTGGTGCGCACGTTCCAATGCGATTAGCCATAGCAATACAGTACCCGCCGAAAGGATCTTTGTTAGTGGTGGCACTGTGCTGTGCATTTTCTTGACCATCTCTACTCCTCTGACGCTAAAATGCAAGAAAACACTATCACGGCCCTTCTGAATTTCTCAATATACGACCCTAATCGCGAGGTGATAATGTCAAGCCGCGGTGCTTTGGACGCCATCGTGCAGTGCCTCACGGCCGGGAGGAGCCTGGAGGCCAAGCAGAACGCCGCTGCCGCCATTTTCAGCCTTCTCGGCCTATCGTAGGCGACCGCCCCGAGGTTATTAGGGCTCTTCTGGACCTTATTCGCCTGGAAAACCCTAAGTGCAAGAAGGATGCCCTAAAAGCCCTCTTCCATTTGGCTCCGGATCCGCTAAATAGGCCAAAACGGGTGTCCGCCGGAGTAGTTTCGGTGCTCTTTTCACTGCTGATGAACTCAGGGATGGGGATCGTCGAGGATGCCACGGCTGTTATAGCCCTGGTAGCTGGCTGCAACGAGAGCGTGGAAAATAGTGCATTCTTTACAATGAACTAGTTACAATGAACGATGTAACTTGTAACTAGTTCATTCTTTAAGAGATCATTTAAAATTCCCCTTGTTTTTATCAATTTGTATTAGGTTATTTTTGCACTTTAGACTGAAAAGAATAAAACTTTCACCAGTTCCCCTAAATTTTGATAATTTGTATATGTCAGACCAGCTTCATTCTTTAATTTTCACAAGGTAAGTAATATATAGAGTGTCCAGATGATTGATCGTGTTTGTATTTGTTCAATTCCCAGGTCATAAATGAAACAATTCGTCTGGGCAACCCTGCTCCAGGGGTTTTCAGAGAAGCAAAAGAAGACATTCAAATTAAAGGTATAACATAATAATTTTTTTAACTAACATTTACAATTCCAACATTTCATCTCAAATAATTCGTACAATTCCAAGATTTCCTTTCATTTTTTTTGGGAGGCCAAATTTAAAGAAAAACTGATAAAAAAGTTGGAATGTTTAGATTGCTGCAACGGGATTTACTTCAGCATTCGGATGATTACAAATCTGTGTTCTCAGGAGGCTTGGTGATTCCAAAAGGGTGGAAAGTGTTAGTGCTTCTAAACGGCACCCATCTGGACGATAAGTACCATACTTCTGCTCTCACGTTTAACCCATGGCGTTGGGAACATAAGCTGCAAAATCAAGTAATTAATTATTAGCATGAAATCCGTCCATTCATGTTTTTTGGAACCCCAATTCAGTTAGTAATTTAGTTCAAGACTTTATACTGCAGGAACTCTCAAAGAACCCCTCGTTTATGCCTTTTGGAGGGGGTCCCAGGCTGTGTCCAGGATTGCATCTGGCAAAACTTGAGCTGGCTCTCTTTCTTCATAATTTCGTCACCAAATTCAGGTCTTGTGTTTCCTTCTTTATACTCAACACAGAGCGAGAGAAATAAAACATCAAATATACTTGAAGCATTGCTCGTAATTAATCTCATCCTCTAACATTATTTATAAAAGAAAACCGTACAAAGTAGTGTGGCAGCAAGGTTTATGAACTTATTTACGCTGACCATGTCAAATTCGTTGAATCTGCTTCCCAAGTTGTGATTTACATGTACTTGATATTTGCAGTGGTTGTGCTTTCCTATCCGTATACATCTTCAAGAACGAGTGGATGATTAATCGCATTATAACAGGATTGCAGTAAATGTGTTTGAAGGATAAAACAATTGCCTCGTTGTGGACAATGTTACAGACAAATTCTATGTGTCGGTGTGAGTCAAAAAGTCGTACTATAGACTATTCAGTTTTCTAAAGGTATTTATATACTTTCTGTCTTGAACCCTTAGGATTATGTTTGCAATAAAAAAAATTGACCATAATGAATATAATGTATTAATTATCCTTTATTGGGGTTTGAAGTGATAAAAAGATCATGTGAATAATGGGAAATTAAGTAGTGTTCTTGTCTGTTTTTTTTAATATGGTAATGAAACTTTCAAAAATTCGCACTATAGACTAGGTTTTCTAGGGATATTTATATACTTCATGTATTGAACTGTCTGGATTACGTTTGCACTTTTTTTAATGGACCATAACGGATATAATGTATTAATCATCCATTATGGCTTTTAAAGAGGGTTTGAAGTGATAAAAAAGCCATGTGAATAATGGAAAGTTAAGTAGTGTTTTTGTTTGTTTTTTTTAATATGGTAATGAAATAAGTGTAAATTTTTTGGGAAGATTTTTGAATTAATATAATATTTTATAAAAATGTGACAGGAAACATTATAAGGAACCAGACAAATCCATGACTTGTGAAGGGAAAAGACATCTAATACATAATACAAAGACATTCATATACAGGGAAAAGACATCTAAATCATAGTACAAATAGGGAAAACACATCTAATACATAGTGCAAATATGTTCATATATTATAGAATATCTACCAAAGGTATTGTATTCTTAAAAAATATATTGATTTTATGTTCATATATTATAGAATATCTACCTAAGGTATTGTATTCTTAAAGAATATATTGATTTTAGTAGAGTTAAAAAGGGTTATATTAACAAACCATATAAGTGTGTGTTTTTTCTTCTTTCTTTTCTTTTTTTAAGTGCAGATTTAACATTAAGAAGGATCAAATTTTTTCATATTTAAAACTTTTTTAAAATGCAAAATATAATATGTTATTTTTTATTGTTTAAATTGTATTTGTGTTGATAATAATATATTAACGATTATTATACTTTGTTATATATATTACTCTAATAATAATTTGTATTAGTATTTCATATTAAATAATTAATATGTAGAAATATTCTAATATTAATAAACAATTAAGTTTTACTATTAATATTAATTAATTTGAATAAGAATACAAATGTTATTTTTAATATTATTAATATTAACATTAATAAATAATATTAACAACATTTAGCATTAATTTAAATATTAATATTTTTAACATTAAATATTAATATTAATTTTAATTTTAATACAAATATTAATTATTCATGTTAATATTGTTAATATGAATAATAATATTAATATTATTAATATTTATAAATTTTAATTTTAATTTTAATAACATTAAAGAATATTATAATGGTAAATAATCATCGTCACATTGTGGAAATAATAAAAATGACATTAATAACATTAACATTCTAATTTACAATAAAAATAATATTAATAATTAGTATTTAAATAATGATGATTATGATTTATACTAAACACTAAATTAATAATGAAAATAAAATTTTAATTATTATTAAAAACATTATTATTAGTAACATTATTAATAATAATAACAATATTATTAAAAACATCATTAATACAATATTCACGATGTTTATTTAAAATTAATGTTCATAATTGTATTAATAACCATAAGTTTCAAACATGATTAATGTTTATTAAAATTATTAATAACATTTAAATTATAACAATAATATTAATAACATTTTATTAATAATATTAATATGATTAATTACATTAATTACATTAATGTTCATAATTGTATTAATAACTATAAGTTTCAAACATGATTAAGGTTTATTAAAATTATTAATAACATTTAAATTATAACAATAATATTAATAACATTTTATTAATAATATTAACGTGATTAATTACATTAATATTATTAATATAAATCCTATTAACATTAATATTGATAAATAATATTAATATTAATATGATTAATTACATTAATGTTCATAATTGTATTAATAACAATAAGATTCAAACATGATTAAGGTTTATTAAAATTATTAATAACATTTAAATTATAACAATAATATTAATAACATTTTATTAATAATATTAATATGATTAATTACATTAATATTGTTAATATAAATCTTATTAACATTAATATTGATAAATAATATTAAAAATATTTATGATGATTAATATTATGAATGATATTACTATTGATACCAAAATTAACGCTATTAATATAAATAGTATTAACATCATTAGTGATAAATAGTATTTCTAAATATTGATTCTTAAGATTTATTAATCTCTTTATTAATCACGTGAGTTTCTCATTCATTTGTATTTAAAATATTTATTCCTAGGCTTTACTAATTTTTTTGGTTTTTTATAGGTATCCCTTGACATTGTTGATCTCTTATGTTCTTAGTATTTTTCCCTTAGGTTCCTCAAATATTTTGTTTTAAATATTAGTCCTAGAGTTTAATACTAATGCATGGTCTAATTTCACATTATGAAAAACACTGACTCAATATGAAAATCAACCATGGGAAACCATTGTTAATTAGCAGTAGCCATAGTCGATCAATGTCATTTATGATCAAATGTCACATTCTGACAAATATTGTCTCAATATGAAAATCACCCATGGCCAACCATGGTCATAGTTGGTCCAACATCGGTTTATAATATTAACAATCAGTAAGGTTGATTGATCACTTGCGGTTTATAATTTGTTGGGTAATGGTTTTCCCTTGGGTTCACCAATTCCTTTGGTTTATAATTTTTTGGGTAATGGTTTTCCCTTGGGTTCACCAATTCCTTTGGTTTATAATATTAAACCATTGGGTTTATTAGTTTTTTTGGTTTATAATATGAATAGTCGATCAATGTCATCCACGATCAAATGTCACATTCTGACAAATATTGTCTCAATATGAAAATCACCCATGGCCAACCCTTCTCATAATTGGTCCAACGTCGCATTGTGACAACAATTTTGTTAATGTTTAAATCAATTCCCTTGGTTCACCAATTCCTAAACACTGACTCAATATGAAAATCAACCATGGGAAACCATTCTTAATTAGCATTAGCTATAGTCGATCAATGCCATTCATGATCAAATGTTACATTCTGAAAAATATTGTCTCAATATGAAAAGTACCCATGGCCAACCATGGTCATAGTTGGTCCAACGTCGGTTAATAATATTAACAATCAGTGAGGTTGATTGATCACTTGCGGTTTATAATTTGTTGGGTAATGGTTTTCCCTTGGGTTCACCAATTCCTTTGGTTTATAATTCTTTGGGTAATGGTTTTCACTTGGGTTCACCAATTCCTTTGGTTTATAATATTAAAACCTTGGGTTTATTAGTTCTTTTGGTTTATAATATGAATAGTCGATCAATGTCATCCACGATCAAATGTCACATTCTGACAAATATTGTCTCAATATGAAAATCACCCATGGCCAACCCTTCTCATAATTGGTCCAACGTCGCATTGTGACAACAATTTTTTTAATGTTTAAATCAATTCCCTTGGTTCACCAATTCCTAAACACTGACTCAATATGAAAATCAACCATGGGAAACCATTCTTAATTAGCATTAGCTATAGTCGATCAATGCCTTTCATGATCAAATATTACATTCTGACAAATATTGTCTCAATATGAAAAGTACCCATGGCCAACCATGGTCATAGTTGGTCCAACGTCGGTTAATAATATTAACAAACAGTAAGGTTGATTGATCACTTGCGGTTTATAATTTATTGGGTAATGGTTTTTCCTTGGGTTCACCAATTCCTTTGGTTTATAATTTTTTGGGTAATGGTTTTCCCTTGGGTTCACCAATTCCTTTGGTTTATGATATTAAACCCTTGGGTTTATTAGTTCTTTTGGTTTATAATATGAATAGTCGATCAATGTCATCGATGATCAAATGTCACATTCTGACAAATATTGTCTCAATATGAAAATCACCCATGGCCAACCCTTCTCATAATTGGTCCAACGTCGCATTGTGACAACAATTTTATTAATGTTTAAATCAATTCCCTTGGGTTCACCAATTCCTTTTGGTTTATAATTTGTTGGGTAATGGTTGTCCCTTGTGTTCACCAATTCCTTTGGTTTATAATATTAAAACCTTGGGTTTATTACTTCTTTTGGTTTATAATATGAATAATTGATCAATGTCATCCATGATCAAATGTCACATTCTGAAAAATATTGTCTCAATATGAAAATCACGCATGGCCAACCCTGGTCATAGTTGGTCCAACGTCGCATTGTGACAACAATTCTCTCAATGTTTAAATCAATTCCCTTGGGTTCACCAATTTCTTTTGGTTTATAATTTGCTGGGTGATGGTTGTCCCTTGGGTTCACCAATTCCTTTGGTTTATAATATTAAACCCTTGGGTTTATTAGTTCTTTTGGTTTATAATATGAATAATCGATCAATGTCATCCATGATCAAATGTCACATTTCGACAAATATTGTCTCAATATGAAAATCGCCCATGGCCAACCATGGTCATAGTTGGTCCAATTGTGACAACAATTGTCTCAATGTTTAAATCAATTACCTCAGGTTCACCAATTCCTTTGGTTTATAATATTAAACCATTGGGTTTAATAGTTATTTTGGTATATAATATGAAAAATCGATCAATGTCATCCATGATCAAATGTCACATTCTGACAAATATTGTCTTAATATGAAAATCACCCATGGCGAGCCATGGTCATAGTTGGTCCAACGTCGCATTGTGACAACAATTGTCTCAATGTTTAAATCAATTCCCTTGGGTTCACCAATTCCTTTGTTTTATAATATTAAACCCTTGGGTTTATTAGTTCTTTTCGTTTATAATATGAATAATCGATCAAATTCATCCACGATCAAATGTCACATTCTGATAAATATTGTCTTAATATGAAAATCACCCATGGCCAACCATCGTCATAGTTGGTACAATGTGACAAACATTCTGATCAAATGTCACATTCTGACAAACATTGTCTCAATATGGGAATGACCCATGGCCAACCATGGTCATAGTTGGTCCAACGTCGCATTGTGACATCAATTGTCTCAATGTTTAAATCAATTCCCTTGGGTTCACTAATTCCTTTTTGCTTATAATTTGTTGGGTAATGGTTGTCCCTTGGGTTCACCAATTCCTTTGGTTTATAATATTAAACCCTTGGGTTTAATATTAGTTATTTTGGTTTATAATATGAATAATCAATCAATATCATCCATGATCAAATGTCACATTGTGACAAGCATTATCTCAATATGAAAATTGCCCATGGCCAACCATGGTCATAGTTGGTCCAACGTCGCATTGTGACAACAATTGTCTCAATGTTTAATTCAATTCCCTTGGGTTCACCAATTCCTTTGGTTTATAATATTAACCAAAGGAATTCCCTTGGGTTCACCAATTCCTTGGGTTTATAATGGTTTTCCCTTGGGTTCACCAATTCCTTTGGTTTATAATATTAAACCCTTGGGGTTATTAGTTCTTTTGGTTTATAATATGAATAATCGATCAATGTCATCCATGATCAAATGTTGCATTGTGAGAACAATTGTCTCAATGTTTAAATCAATCCCCTTGGGTTCACCAATTCCTTTGGTTTATAATATGAATAATCGATCAATGTCATCCATGATCAAATGTCACATTTTGACTAATATTGTCTCAATATGAAAATCACTCATGGCCAACCATGGTCATAGTTGGCCGAATGTCGCATTGTGACAACAATTGTCTCAATGTTTAAATCAATTCCCTTGGGTTCACCAATTTCTTTTGGTTTATAATTTGTTGGATGATGGTTGTCCCTTGGGTTCACCAATTCCTTTGGTTTATAATATTAAACCCTTGGGTTTATTAGTTCTTTTGGTTTATAATATGAATAATCGATCAATGTCATCCATCATCAAATGTCACATTCTCACAAATATTGTCTCAATATGAAAATCACTCATGGCCAACCATGGTCATAGTTGGCCGAACGTCGCATTGTGACAACAATTGTCTCAATGTTTAAATCAATTCCCTTGGGTTCACCAATTTCTTTTGGTTTATAATTTGTTGGGTGATGGTTGTCCCTTGGGTTCACCAATTCCTTTGGTTTATAATATTAAACCCTTGGGTTTATTAGTTCTTTTGGTTTATAATATGAATAATCGATCATTGTCATCCATCATCAAATTGTCTGAATATGAAATCAGCCATGGCCAACCATGATTATACTTGGTCCAATGTCGCATTGTGACAACAATTTTCTCAATGTTTAAATGAATTCCCTTGGGTTCACCAATTCCTTTGGTTTATAATTTGTTGGGTAATGGTTGTCCCTTGGGTTCACCAATTCCTTTGGTTTATAATATTAAACCCTTGGGTTTATTAGTTCTTTTGGTTTATAATATGAATAATTGATCAATGTCATCCATGATCAAATGTCACATTTCGACAAATATTGTCTCAATATGAAAATCGCCCATGGCCAACCATGGTCATAGTTGGTCCAATTGTGACAACAATTATCTCAATGTTTAAATCAATTCCCTTGGGTTCACCAATTCCTTTGGTTTATAATTTTTTGGGTAATGGTTTTCCCTTGGGTTCACCAATTGATTTGGTTTATAGTATTAAACTCTTGGGTTTTATTAATCTCTATTGTTTTTAATATTGCCCTTAGCCTTATTGATCCCTTTGGTTTTTAATATTTATCCCTTGGGTTCACTCACTCCTTTGGTTTCTAATATTAAACCCTTGGGTTTATTAGTTCTTTTCATTTATAATGTTATTCACACATTCGGTTTATTACTCTCTTGAGTTTAAAATACTAATTCTCAGTGTTTGTTAATTTCTTAGATTTTTCAGTTTAAGATATTAATTCTTAGGGTTTATTAATCTTTATTGTTTATAATATTCATCTGTTAGGTTTATGATATTTATCCATGATCAAATGTCACATTCTGACAAATATTGTCTCAATATGAAAATCACCCATGGCCAGCCTTGGTCATAGTTGGTCCAACGTCGCATTGTGACAACAATTGTCTCAATGTTTAAATCAATTCCCTTGGGTTCACCAATTCCTTTGGTTTATAATATTTTGGGTAATGGTTTTCCCTTGGGTTCACCAATTGATTTGGTTTATAGTATTAAACTCTTGGGTTTTATTAATCTCTATTGTTTTTAATATTGCCCTTAGCCTTATTGATCCCTTTGGTTTTTAATATTTATCCCTTGGGTTCACTCACTCCTTTGGTTTCTAATATTAAACCCTTGGGTTTATTAGTTCTTTTCGTTTATAATGTTATTCACACATTCGGTTTATTACTCTCTTGTGTTTAAAATACTAATTCTCAGTGTTTGTTAATTTCTTAGATTTTTCAGTTTAAGATATTAATTCTTAGGGTTTATTAATCTTTATTGTTTATAATATTCATCTGTTAGGTTTATGATATTTATCCCTTGGGTTCGCTGATTCATTTTCTTTATAACATTAAACCCTTGGGTTTATTAGTTCTTTTGGTTTATAATGTTAATAATTTCGTTGGTTTATTAATATCATATGTTTAAAATACTGATTCTTATGGATTATTAATTTATTAGGTTTTTTAGTTTAAAATATCAATTCTTACGGTTTATTAATCTCTTGTGTTTTTAATATTGCTCCCTTATGTTTATAATATTTATCCCTTGAGTTCACCAATTCCTATGGTTTATAATATTTAAACCTTTGGTTTATGATGACATTGGGTTTGTATTATTAATTATCCCTTGGGTTTATTAATATCTTCACTTTAAAATATTAATTGTTAGGGTTTTTTTTTTTTAAATATTGTTTCATATGATTTATTACTCTCTTGAGTTTAATATTATTAATATTATTAATATATATTATAAATAAATATTCAAATATTTATTAATAATGATTATTAGTAATATTATAATATTATTATTGATATATATTATTAATAATATAACCAACTATAATATAATATATATTATAAATATATTATTAGTTCTTTTTGTTTATTAATAATATAAATATGTATGATATTAACATATAAATAAATATTAAAATATTATATATTATTTATATTATTTTTATATTAATAAATATTATTAATATATAATATATTATATATATTTCAAGTTAATTTATAGTATGTATATAGTTAATATTATTAATATATTAATAAATATTTTTAATATATATTATTAATACTTATTATAATATTAATAATATTAATATATATAAAATATTTTTGTATATATTAATAATATTTTAATATTTATTTAGTAATATTAATAATATTATAATATTACTAATAATCATTATAAATAAATATTTGAATATTTATTTATAATGATTATTAGTAATATTAAAATATTATTAATATTAATATATATTATTAACAACATATTTATAAATATGTTGTTAATAATATATATTAATATTAATAATATTATAATATTACTAATAATCATTATAAATAAATATAATATTACTAATAATCATTATAAATAAATATTTGAATATTTATTTATAATGATTATTAGTAATATTATAATATTATCCATATATATTATTAATAATTTAACCAACTATGATATAATATATATTATTCATATATTATTAGTTCTTTTGGTTTATTAATAATATAACCATCTATGATATTAATATATAAATAAATATTAAATTATTATATATTATTAATATTATTTTTATATTTATATATATTATATATTTTTCAAGTTAATTTATAATATGTATATAGTTAATATTTTTAATATATTAATAAATATTTTTAATATATATTATTAATACTTATTATAATATTATTAATATATATAAAATATTTTTGTGATTTAGCATCATAATTAATATATTTAATATATTAATATTCTTATTAATATATAATATATATATTTCAAGTTAATATAATAAAATTATTATATATAATATTTATTTATTGATATATAAGTTAATGTGATGGGTAGTGGATATAGGCCTATCGGCGTATATCAACCACATTAGTAAATGTGGTTGTAAATATATTTTATATACGCCTATAGGCGTATATCAACCACATTAGTTTTTACTAATGTGGTTGTGCTAGTACACAGTTCAAACAAATTTATATACCGTTATAGTGTAACTTACTATTATCTATGATGGAGGAAGCGGAAAAAGTTCGGAGGAGAAAAACGCTGAGACCACCATTAAATCTAAATGGAAAATTGCAGTGAAAGCAAATTCGTAAAGAGAAAAAAATGGAACAGAGAATCCTGGGTTAACGAAATTGTTGGAGTTAAATAGCAATGCATAGATCCAAACCCTAATGAAATCCCATCATACACGTGGCTCCAATCCCACGGTTCTCCACGGAATCGAGAAAATCATCAGGATAATTAAAAATCTAAGTGTATTAATGATAAGAGAACTATTGTAGTTGAGCCATTATATCAAAGTCAGATCCGTGGTAAGGGATCAATTAAATATTTTTTTTTTGGGGCTCAATAAATCTGTAGAGGAAGATATGTTATACGTATAGTACTCATATCGAAAAGCAAGACCAATTACATTATATGCTTCCATTTGGCATTTCGTCCACGTCTCTGATCAGAAATGATCGTGATAAAGTTGGTTGGGAAGCCTGATAAATCAGAGGCTCTATGTAAATTTAAGACATTGTAAAAGGTGGACTATTGATAATTTAAACCAAATGTAATGTTACAAAAAAATTTATATGGGATTCAAATTAAACTTCGTATTCAAATCCAATAGCGACATGATATAAATCAAAATCCATACATTGTGACATACATATATAAGTTAAAATACCTATTAACTTATCGTCAGGATAAAGTCGAATTTGAGCAGAGACATAAGGATTTATGTTAAATACCTTGAGTTAAATTTCATCAAATGTTAGAAAAAAAGTAAATGAAAAATAAATAGGGATTTAAAACTTTCGGGTTAATATAGTTCCATATGATTTTTATGTTAGAAAGAAAAATAAACCTGAGTGAAGTAACTTAGAAAAAAAGAGAGAGGGTATATTACAATTTATTAATGATATTATATTTTTCATTTTTCATATATATTATTTTTGTCATAAAGTTGAATGACATTCTTATTTTCGGGTATAAGTAGAATGTTAAAACTATTGTATAGTAAAAAATTGCAGTTCATATCCAAAAACTCATGGTTGATGTCAATTCCTTATTTAGATAAACTTCAATTTAATATTATATTTGGTGTTTTTCATAAATTTACCACTAAAATATTAATAATGTAATCATATATAAATAGGATATTTAGATAAAAATAGATATACAACTAGTCTTATTTTTTTCATTTTGATAAGTAAAATTAGATTTTTTTTTTCAATATAAAACTTTTACAAAACCTTTATAGAAAAAATCTAACTTCGATTAAATTATAACTATTCTAAATTAAATTAAATAGTTGATAGATGTTTGTAAGTATTAACATTACACTTTATACAATGTAAAAAAATTGAAATAACTATTTTAGAAATAAAATTTTATGTGGACATATGATATTTTATAAAAGTGGCAAAATGGATTTAGCGTTCAAAGTCGTCAACCTTAATAGTTGGTTTGAACTTCGTGGGTTGAATGCGTGACTGTGCTCAGAAAGAGAGGAATCATTGTGTCACCGAGGTGGCATGTTCAGTTAAATTGTAAAAAAATATATTTTAAATTAAATTTAAAATCATTGATAAATGTTTATAGGTATTAACATTACACCTTATCTTTATCTTGTTATAATTTAAAAAAAATGAAATAACTATTTTAGAAATAAATTTTTAACTGGACAGATTCTTCCTCTGGAGAGCGGGCGGAAGATAACATATAAGATTGTATAAAAGTGGCAAAATGCATTTAGCGTTCAAAGTCGTCAACCTTAACGGTTGCTTTGGCTCAGAAAGAGAGGAATCATCGTGTGACCGAAGTGGGGTGTTTGGCTGAGATCTTTGAGACTGTTTGATTATCTGTGGTGTTGAATTTAGTTCCACCGATGATAAGCGAAGGTACAATGTTCATTTCTGTCTACTTACATAGAGTTGGGAAAGTAATTCATATGTAAATTAACTTCATCTGTACTATGAAGGTAGATTTGATGATTGTGGGGAAGCAAACAATCTTTGTCCATAATTTTATTTTTTATCTTTGTTAATATATGATTTTGTGTTTATGATAGATTAGGTTATACATTGATTATGATGATAGCTAACATTCACCAAAACTAAATTTTAGTCTATAAAACCTAAAGAAAAATTATAAACACTTTCAAAATATATTAGGAAATACTAATAAATTATAATAATAATTAAATACATAATAAAGAGAACAAATAAATAGTTAAATTGAAAATTAAATGAATTTAATCAAACATAAGATAAGAACAAACATATAATAATCAAACTATGAGTAATAAACTCACTATTTTTTAATTTATGATTATTTTAAAATAAATAAAATTTAATAGATTATATATTTTTCAAAAAACATATAACTAGAAAGTAAAATCAAATTTATTGAACATATATATTATAATTATTATTATAATTTTTTAATTATTTTAAATAAATTTAAAATAATTTAACTAAATTAAATAATATAAAAGAAAAATTATTATTATAATTTCTTAATTGTTTTAAATAAATTAAAAGTAATTTAATTAAATAATATAAAAAAATTTAAAGAAAAAATAATAATTATTTGGAAATATGGAAACCAAATATTATAATTGTTTGATATAATTATGTATAGAAAATAAGTGATAGAATTATGTCTATAAATTATTCATATTTTAAGAATTTATTTATTTCCATATATACATTTTGATATAAATATCATTTTGTTTTACTATATTTTTTATGTCAATTTTGAAAAGTGTTGTGCAATATAAAAAAAATATATTTTTCATTTCAATTTTGAAATTTGTTGTGCAATATAAAAAAAATATTATTATGGAAGCTTTGAAAAGATTTTAATAAAATCAGACATTCCCGAGGATTTTAATGGTGCTAAATCTATTTTCATTATCAAAAACATGATTCAAACACTAGTAGTAGTAGCTTTTTTGAATTTTTTTTGCCCAAATTCTCGCCACTTTTGAACTTCGTGGCAATTCCTGAGCATAAATTAAATTTTTATTTAAATTTTAGTAAACAATAAACATCCTTTAATGACATTTAATGATCTATATGTAAATATAACTGATAAATAAAAAATTGATTTTTTCATACAATTAAAAATAAAAAAAAATAAAAAAATTACAAAATCCTAATCCCATTTAATTGCATTCAATGCTTGAGCCATCAAATCATATTACAAATTTTAATCCCATTTAGTGGGTTAGCAATAGGGAATGAATAAATCACATTAAATTCTTGAGCCATCATTTAATGATTGAATTTATTGCGTTTATGGCTTACCTTGGGTTCTTCTTGAAAACAAAAATTTACAACAATTTATATAGCATTGAAACAATACATGTTGTACCAAGCCAAACCAATATAAAGCTCTCAAACAATATAGAACAGTCGAGAATGCAATGAAATAGTTGCTTCACATAGATACCACCGAAGGAGCATGAACTGAATCTACAAGCATGAAACAACCAGACATATGCGATGCTTCATTACTCTAACTGCCACGTTAGACATGATTTTTACTTTATTTTCTTAAAAATATTAATGAATAATGTTGGATGGACTCAACGTGTCTGTAGGAAATGAGGTCTTTTGGCCACCTTTGGCCACCTTAAAGAGTAATAGGCCAACCAAAATTGATAAATTTGGAACCTAATACTGTCTTCTTTATCCAATTTACTGTCAAATACATACAAGGACATTAGAAATTAAATGCTACCCATAATATGCATGTCAAAAGGACAAAAATAAAAGGTTTTCATAAGACTCAGTCATCATATGACTCAATAGGCACCAGGTCCTTAACACAGGATCCGCCCATATCAACTTGATTCATACTTTGCAGCTGACGTTTCGTATAACCTAGGCAGACGTTCTGGTCATGTTGCAAAAGGTGGATTTCTCGGAGATCCGTTCTCATTTCAGCTAAAATTGAGGTAGCTTTTGGATCCCCTCCAATTTCCTGAACATTAACTATGGTTTTCGCCAGTAAACATTTCATTGTCCAATAAGTATGGATGGACTGTTGAAACCCTTTACAAACTCCATCGCTTCCTCTTCTATTTCACCCTCCTCTTTGGTTTGACAGTCACAATCCCAGCCAGAAATGAGAAATTTTACTTGAGAAGGAGTACCTACCCTGTAGGCATCAAAGATATTTTCCATAATTTCCTTACTGGAATTTCTTCCCCTCCTGTTGGGGCCCACTTTCGACTTTTCTTTGTTTTGCTTCCCTTTTTCCTTTACATTCTTTTTCACTGCCTAACCTTTCACCACTCTACCATGCAGATGCAGTACCAACTGTTGAATTATATGTATCTGTCTGGGTGAGTACTAGACCAAGCCTAAAGGAACACCTGTATATAATTTAAAAATACCTGTGAAGTGAAACAAAATTACAATAATTGATTTATTTAAAGGACAGGGGAAAAGATTTTGATTGTCGAGTAATGTCCTTAGTTTTAGCAGTGTAATGCATGTCATCATTCCTTCTTTCAGTCGTCTGTCAAGCTATCAGGTTGGCAATAGGATGGCCAAAAGAGGTCGTCGTTTTCCAAAGAAATAAAAATTTCCTTAACTTTCATGACAAATCATGCATCGGCAGAATGTTTCCATTCTCGAGCAGCATGTGGATTAACTCAGGAAAGAAACCCCACAGAACAAGGCAAAAACCCAACAGAACCGAACAAAAACCCCATAGAACAGGACATAAACCCCATAGAACCAGACATAAACCCCACAAAACTAGACAGAAACCCCACAAAATTGGACATAAGCTCTGTAAAACACTCAGTTTCACAACTCTCCTACCCTTCCAACACCAAAATTTAGTTTCTCCAAAATAACAATTAGAGCCGAAATCCCCCCATTTCTTAGCAGTATAAAGAAGCCGAGTAGGAAAGAACAAGGACTGGGTTTCTGGCAGAACTCTACCCCTGAAATTTTCATTAGAGGCCATACAGTGAATTTCGTAAGATTGGTGGGCCAAGCTCTGAAGGTTGCATACAAGGCAGAAGGTTTGTCTAGCATTGCAAAGTTTGTAACTAGAAAAATTGGGGGAATGAGTGATAGGATGATAAATGATAAAACTCGAGATGGAAGACAAGCAACCAGAGTCGATAGGAGGCCATGCAGAGCCAATTGAAAGTCATGTCGAATAAAATTTGTTAAAAGCAGGGTATATTGGAAGACAAAAAGGGTTGTGGAAATGATAAAAAGGGACATCTAAGGAAGTCTTCATAGAATCTGAGACGTTAACACCAAGCTCCTTAACAACATGCATAATATACCAGAACTTACAAAATTCAAAACCCATAGCGCCCATACAAACGAGGTACATAGGCTTAGAAATATAAAAACACAACAAGACAACAATATAATACACATATACTCCCAATGCTCAAGACAACAGACTTCGAAGGCTTAACCACTGGAAGATTCCAATTTAAATTCAGTAAACTATCCCAAAAGTTAGACATCAAACAGAACCCACAGAGGTTCTCATATATTTCATATGCAGAAACTAGAAACAAAGCCAAGAACTGAATTTTGTCCCTTATCGTAGCAACAAACATGATAAAGAGTCTTAGAACATACCCGGAGAAGCATCGCGTAACGGTCGTCGAACCCTTCGCCCACTCGCTAGCTTCCTGTTCTTCTCTCAACTAGGGAGATGACTTCAAGACCATATTACTACCTTTCTCGTTACCACCCTTAACCTTCGTAGCATTCCTCACGAATCGACATTGTTTCCAACACCCATCTGACATCCTTAGTTTGCTACCACTTGCATTTAGTGTCGTCATTACATGGCGTGGGTGGTAGTACCCACCATCCTCTCTGTGTGTCCATGTCAACTATCTGTATGCTATGAACGAGCTCGTGCCACCTCACCGTTTGGATTAACCACTTGGCACACTGATCGGCGATTAGTGAGACATTTTGGAACTTTTTTTGTTGGTTTTTGGAAGTTTTTCTCATGGATTTTTCAGATTTAATTTCTCTAAATTCCAGTAGGAATTTATTGAAATCACAAGCTTGACGGGTAACCCTTGCACAATCTAAGTTCCCTAGGAGTTTTTGAGGGTGTTGAATCCATATATACACTCAAAAAACCACTTTAAATAACAGAAATCAAGATTTCACTTTAATTGTTTTCGCCCCATTCTAGCACGAGAAAGTCCAACAAGTCTCACTAAAAACAACTCATTTATTAAACATTGTAACTAATAAGATGACATTGTAATGTGAAGGAACACAAACTGAATCAACAAGCATGAAACCACATTAAGAGACTATTTCTATTTTATTTTCTTAAAAGTATTCATTAAACATTGTAACTAGTAAAATGGCATTGTAGTGTGAAATGAAAATGGTAGAACAATTTATCACAAGAAGAAAATTCCTCTATAATCTTGTCCAATAATTTTAAAATACAAAATTTTATGTAATCCTTTTTATTGATTTAAAAATAAGAATTAAAATTTTGTAAGTCCATATTTATATGTTGAAATAGGTATCCCACTAACCTAATAATTTATAAATAATAATAAAAATAAACAAAATAGTGGATAAATTTTTTATAATTAAACACCTTTGAGATAGAAGAATTCTAAAGTCTTGATTAACGAGTGCAAGTCCTTTATCTAATTTTAAAATAAATAAATATAAATTATTAAAAATTTGAAAAAAATATTAAAATTTATAAAAAATAATCTAAAAACCATTCCAGATATTTCTACATTTTAAATTTTTGATGCCATTAAAATGCTTATAAATAAATGATTTAACCATCATTTATTTTTTTGAATAAATATTGTTGTAATATCATTATTATCATACATTCAATAGACTTACGAAGTAGTCCTGTTGTCGACGCCTCAACGAAAGAATGCCCGTTACGTTTCTCTGAAGAGGTCGGAACATGCGCATTGGCTTGAGGAGCAGCAAGAACAAGTAGAGGGTTGTGATCAGGTCTAGAGGGGCACTACACTAAGCTGTTTAGCACAACCAGCACATGAAATTGTTGATAGTCAACCAGCACTACACTAAGCTGTTTAGCACAACCGGAAAAACATGAAAGTACCATATTGTCATTCATATATGAGAATATGAAAATCAACGCAAGACCAACCTATCTAGGAACAAATAGAAGCATAAGTTAGGATAAATGATTGCGGTGCTGAAGACGCTGATAAAAGCAAGATGAGAAGTTCAATAGAAAGGATTCCTGAAAGAAGAAAAAATTTTCAGTTACAAAATACTGCTAAACAGAAAATCTATAAATGAATAATGAAAAGGTATCCAACCAATAAAATGGATCTTACCTTACAATATGAAGGAAGCAAATTAAAAACCCTATAATACAATGATATCATAATAAGAGACAACTTGAAGTAGCATCATATACAGAGGTGAAGTAGCTATAATAACTACAAGAATTTTAAGAGGTCGAAGATATATCTTCACCTATGGCTCAGGAAATTGATAAATCCCATTCTCGTATTGAAATCTGGATTGGGTCGAATGAAATTACACTATATGAAACTGAGTAAAGAAGATCCAGGTCACGAAAAACCACATAACCATTAAAACAATTGAAGGTTGTGACAAAAAGGCCGATAACTAAACGCATAAAGCTGGGTCCTTCGAAAAAAATATATAAATTCTGAATCCATTAAGTGATAATAATAGGAAAAAATCTGAAGGAAATTCACTAGGTAGCAAACCTAGATGAAAGTAAACTCGAACCAAAAACCATTTCAAAACTTCATAGCGGAACCCTGGTGAAAATTTTGGAAATTTAGATGTTTGGGGAGAATCATGATAGAATGTAAATGTCATTAGAAACAAAATCTTAGCCTTGTTAACCCTAAAACGAATATTCATGGCTAGAGTATATCTGGATAAGGATAAGAAATCAAATGGAGAACCTAAAAGTATTGAGCTATAAATACAAAAAAGTCTTCAAATCTTTAAGAAAACTTCGATATTATGGAGCGAAGAAATAAAACCAAATGAAATTAAAGATAGTTTTGAAAATGTATAAGCCATACAATTTATACACAGTTCGAACAAATTTATATACCGTTACAAATCATTGTTATTTTGAGATAAATGGGGATAGAGTAACTTACTGATATATGTGATGGAGGAAGCGGCAAAAGCTCGGAGGAGAAAAACGATGAGACTACCATTAAATCTAAATGAAAAATTGCAGTGAAAGAAAATTTGTAAGGAGAAAAAGAACGGAATAGAGAATCCTGAGTTAACGAAATCGTTGGAGTTAAATAGTGATCCATAGATCCAAACCCTAATGAAATCCCATCATACACGTGGCTCCAATCCCACGGTTCTCCATGGAATCGAGAAAATCATTAGACAGGATAAATACTAGCAATTGCACCAAGAGTCGCAAAGGAACGCCGGGGCGGTAGATATGTAAGGGAAAATTTAATGAAAATAAAAATTTCGGGACGATATGGAATATTGGATTTTAAGAGTAGGAAAATCGGATCACTGATATCGCCCTCAACGTCTCTTCCATGAATCGATCACTGTTAATGAGCACGCATAGAACCGGTGCTCAGACCCCACTAATACATAAATGTTAATTGGCCTTCCTGCAGTTCTTGTGGACTTGTCCGCTAGTACTAGTGAGAGGAGAAATATTCCCCATCTTCACCATGGCTGCCGCAAAGTCCGTAAAGAAAGTGTTTTGGTTAGAGCTGTAGGTGGTGACTTGGGAATTTGTAGAGCCTTCACTAAACAGTTGCTGATCGGAGTGCAGAAGTCCCTTTTGGCTTCTCAAATCAGTGTAAAACTTGCTGTCAAATGTGGTAGGCGTGGCCAGATCTAAGGGCGAGAGGGTATTGTCGCCACCAGCGTTTGGGCAGTTTGCCTTCACCGAAGTGGCGAAGGAGGTGTCAATGTTGGATTCGTTGTAGACGCGAGCTCTGAATGTGGTGCACCACGCTTGCCCAATTGTATGACTGCTCGGTTGTATCTCTACGAGGAATGCGAGCAGCAGGTGATCCACCGGGACGTGAAAGCCAGCAACATCATGCTCGACTCTGAATATAATGCCCGGCTCGGCGATTTCGGCCTTGCTCGTCTGATTGAACACGACCGGAGACCCTTCACAGCAACTGGTCTCGTGGGAACCATGGGCTACATCGCACCAGAGTGCTTTCACACTGGGCAGCCAACGGTAGAATCAGATGTGTTTAGTTTCGGTGCGGTCGTGCTTCCGCGGCCCTACGGAGACGTGGCTTCTGGGGTTGAAGATCAAAACGGCGAAATAGTAGACATGCAGGGCGAATCCAGCAGTTACACATGTCAAGATTTGACTGGTCTCATGCGCGATGGATAACTGTTGCTCATTAGCTGGGGTGAACAGTGTTTGTTTGGTCATTTTAATAAATGACCCGACAGGACGCCGAAAGGGGACAACGCGACAGCAGCACGGACGCAGAGGAGCTGACGAGCGCGGGAAGGAGCTGAAACCATAAGAAGAACGGTACAAGTCATTAGACCATATCTCAAAGCATATTTTTCATATACTTAATTTGAATTTTAAATATTTATATTTATTTTAATAAAAGTATTAATTTTTAATTTAATATTATTAAGTTGTAATTTATGTAAAAAAAAAAATTTTCATTTTATTTATTTATTTATTAATCTTTGTTTTATTTTGTTTCTATTGATTTATTTATTTATTTATTTTATTCTTATTTTTGCAATTAAGATTTTTTTTTTTTTTATCTATTTTGTTTTTAATTTTAATTCTATCTTTATTTTATTTTATTTCTATTTATTTATTCATATTTTATTTATTTATTTTATTATTATTATTATGATGATTTTTTTTATCTCTTTTTTTTTTTTGGTTGGTTTTGAAATCTTTTCTTATCATAGCATGTAATTATTAAAAATAGAATAAATATATAAATTCAAATTTTATATATTATTTAATTACTTTTAACAATCCTCTTGACTATCGAGGCGTTAAAAAAAAATGCAAAGGAATAAAATTCTTGCACTTTTGAATGGTCGAGATGATCGCTAACAGATTGGAGGTCCAGGTTGGATTGCGGGGCCCCTTGTCCATTTAAATTAAAAATAGCTTATGATATAGATTCTAATGTCAAGAAACAATTCACAACCGAGTACAAAATGCCATAATAAGAACACATGATATATTGTAGTGTCTTTGAAGGTTAAACTTTAATAATGAATGCGAGAATGTCATGAATGCTATTGCACAACATAATGCCATGTAGATAGTTGTTCGCTATTTTTTATGCAAATACTTACTTAAATTATAGTAGACAGCCACATGCATAATATTTTGTTTATTTTTTTCAAAACTTTTATAAACTTCTAAAAAAGTCTATGTAAAATTTTCAAAACTAATTAAAAAAAAAAATTAACCAAAATAAAAGACAATATAATATAACCCTGCGTATAATAAATATTCCATCCATTTTAACTTCAATTGGCATCAGTTAATATGTTGGTAAACTATTACATTTTTTTTTGGTGCTGAGCTCAGCAGTTTGATTCTTTTTGCACCCTTTTCCCAGCTTGTTGAACCTTCTTCACCATTCAGAGGCTGCCATGTGGTGGCTTTTGATTGGTCATATGTTGCACAGTCACTTTGCCAATTTTGCATATTTTCCAAATATGTATGCCATATCAGCATGTCGAGTGAGCTGCTTCTGCCACATCATATTTGTCTGGTTGGGCCTTCTTCACCATTCGGAAGCTAGCACGCGGTGGCTTTTGATTGGTCCACATGTTTCACAACCACTTTGCCAGATTGGCTTGTTTGCTAAATCTGCATGCTACATCAGCATGTCGAGTGAATTGCTCATCCCACATCATGACGTGTGCCATGTGTTGCTCTTAATTGGGGCATTATCTGCCACATCATCACTTGTGCCACGTGATGCTCTTAATAAGGGCATTGTCTACCACATCATACTTGTGCCACGTGCTGCCAATGCTAATTTAAATTTATTTTAAATAAAATAAAATAAATATATTTGAAACGTGACCGATATGAAATGTGATTGGTTTCTTCACGCTTTAAAAACAATTGTAATATATATCATCCACTCTTATTGTGAACCATGATTTGTTTCTTCACACTTGGCAGCCTAAAAACATTTATAATGCATTAGACCTTAAAGCCATGATTTTGTTTCTTTACACTGAGCAACTCCAAACCTTTCTTGTTTGTCACTACATTTGACCACATGCCCATTGAATTGTAATATATATCATCCGCTCTTATTATGAACCATGATTTGTTTATTCACAGTTGGCAACGTAAAAACAGATCTCATATATTAGGCCTTGAAGCCCATTATTTGTTTCTTTACACTGCGCAACTACAACCCTTTCACTGCATTTGACCACAAGCCCATTGAATGCCAATCTATTCCAGATTGAGTTGGCCTTCCTTACCTTCCAAGTTCCAATAATGTTATCTTTTAATGAAATTTTTTCTTTGCCAAAGTAGAGCGATGAATCAAGAATTATGTTCAACAGTGAAGTGAAGTGAAATAAATTGAGCAAATAAAAAAAATCAGATCCAAACCTTCAAAGCGATCTGAGCTGCAATAGACCAATAAGGCGGCCACAGGACCTACCGGGTTGCTCCCTTTCCGTTTTCTCTCATTTTCCATGACTTATCATGGAGTCTTTTACAGCAATTTTTCATTATTTCTAGAAGATGCCTGACAGAAAAGCCATTGTCTAACTCAAAGATTATATATACATATATGGCAAGCACAGACATGACCATAATCAGCAGCGTCATTTGGGAATTCTATATTCTCACATGCAAAGATTGCCAGCGATCATTTATATTTAAATTATTGAGTCCCTGCGACCTGGCGAACCATGTCTCCATACTCATCATGAACAGTGATTAACAGTCATTAGTATAATGAAAGGAATGTTGGGTTGTTGCTTCTGTTGGGAATTTCAAGAAGACATGTTCCACACGAAGCTCCAGTCGCCGGCAGCCTGTTGGGACTATATATTTTCTGGTCTGTATGGGCGATTTGAACCGTAGGATTCTGTGTATATTTAATTGATCAGAAAGATACATTTTTCTAATCTATACCAAAATATAGAAACCAGCGTCTCATGGCTCAAAAGCCTAGTGGACTTCAATGCCTACAGCAACAATTTCACCCGTCCGCTTCCGGCAGAATTTTCAGAGCTTCCCCGTCTGGCGCGTCTGAATTTAGCCGGGAGTTTCTTCGAAGGACGAATTCCGCCCTCGTACGGCTTGATTTCCACGCTCACATTTCTTGATCCTGCGGGCAATAATCTCACCAGGGCTCTGCCTCCGGAATTGGGGAAACTCTGCAATGTGGAGCGCGTCGAGCTCGGTTACAATTCTTTCTCTCGCAAAATTCCCCCCCAAATCGGCAGCATGGCCAAGCTCAAATACCTGGACATTGCATCTTCAGGCCTCTCAGGGAATCTACCAGTCGAATTAAGCGAACTGCGAGCCCTTCACACGCTGTATCTTTTTAAAAACAATCTGAGCTGCCCTGTTCTTCCAGAGCTGGGAACCCTCCCCGAGCTCCAGGACCTCGACCTGTCGCAAAACGGACTCACCAGCCCCATTCCAAAGACCTTCACGCGCCTCAAACATCTGAGACTCCTGAGCCTGATGATCAACTGCATGAGCGGCCGGGTTCCGCGCGGAATCGCAGACCTACCCAAGCTCCAAACACTGATGATCTGGAACAATTCTTTTACCGGCACACTCCCGCGGAAGCTTGGCAAAAACCAGAAGCTAATTTCCCTGGACGTCTCGGGCAACCGTCTGGTCGGGCAAATTCCGCGGGGTCTCTGCGCGGCACGTAGCCTTGCGAAGCTCATTCTATTCAACAACAGATTGACACGTGAAATACCTTCGGCTCTCGCCCGCTGCCCAACACTGTGGCACGTTCGGCTCGAACATAACAGGCTCAGCGGTCAGGTACCCACTGGGCGAAACCCGTTTACGAGCCATTACGGAGACCACACGTGGAAAATTTGAATTGGTTCCATGCGCATAAGTTTGCTCACCCCAAGCCCACAATGGAAAACGCCTCCGGC